>VTON01000006.1:4200000-4455432 GCA_009617725.1 Hydropsyche tenuis
GATTTTGTGCAAGTCTCCACGAGGACATACGTTCCAGTTGCAACTTTCGCAACACTATCAGCGACAGTGGCAAATTCTGGGCCGACACGCGTTAAAGTTGGCGCTTAATCTGTCGCTGATGTTAGGGGAAAACGGCGGTTAGGGATGATAAAAATAAATGTGTGTGTATGTGTGTTTTTTTGGTGTGATTTTTAGGATGAAATTTTCGTCGATGCCGCTTTATGGGGTTACCGCGGGATTATTATTCTATTAGGCGTCCTTCGAAGTTGTGTGCTTGAGAGCCTGGTCGGATCGCTTTGAATATTTTTCAATATATTGTTTAAATTACTTACCGTCTTGGATATTATGCGTATTACATATTCGGTTTTTTTTAGTTTTATTTTTCGGTAAAATATTCATCAAAATAAACTGATCCCGAAATGTAACATAGAAACGATTTCGCTCTTGCCAAAAATTTCTGTTTTTTTCGGTCGAGAATTCTAATTCCCTTCCCAACAATTTTTCACCGGTACAAAAGCGTAAAGCCTATAAGCTTCTTCAGTAAAACATGCATATGGTAAAAGCTCCAGTTTACTCTTATGCTTTTTACATGCTTGACAAAAATAACAGAGATATTATACAATACGATTCGAAGAAAAACAACGAAATCTTCTTAAACATAAAAAAATCTTACGTTTTTTCGCTAAACTAAATATATTTAAATAAATCTCGACTTTCTCAAACATAAACACATACGTTCCCGCAAAAAAATGAAATATATTCTAACCATATTCGTACTTTCGTACACACACGTACACCGACGGCGATCATTATCCTAAACGATTTCGCGAAAAAAATGTAAGACAAAAAAAAAATAATGGGACGTGCGACGCATCCGATTACACGGAAAGTTATCAAATAAATCTCGCGGGCCACTTAGCAAACAAAGTGGAATAAAATGGTGATGAGGGTAGCTGAAAATGGGGTAGTTTGAAGGGAAAACTGCGCACGGCCCACGCCACCTCACACCCCACTATGTCAGAATAATATCGCGGAAAATCATCTCGGATGCACACCGACGAGATCAGATCATGGAAAATCACGAACGAGATAAGGAAACCTGCCGACGAAATGAATAATGGATTTTCCGAGGTTCGCGACTCTTTCGGAGACCCCTACGGCGTGTGTGTCTTGATCGACAACTTAACAAAACCTGTCATAACGGTTATTGGTTTTCGCGCATGAGGCTTATGGTTCGTGTCAATTATTCACTCGAGTCTAAAATCCTTTGTAACGCTATTTCGAGATTGGTTATCATGATATTGTTGAAGTTCGGGAATGAATTTTGTGCTCGTATTGATTGCGTTGTATTATTTTTAAAACGATTGAATATTGGAATTTATAGTTGATCGGTTTTGGAAACGTAGCGACGTGTGTGTTGTTGAAAATTCCGTTATTTTCATTAGCTTGTTTGATTCGATTTGTGGGAAAAATGGATCTTGTTTGCTTTTATGTGTTTGTTTTGTGCTCATTACTGAAAAAATACCGATTGTAATGTAAATATGACTTATTATATTCCTTCAAAAATATCATTGAGCGATTCAATATTGTTTTTTCATTTTATTTTTAGAATTTTGTACGCACGAAAAATAAACAAGATACATACATATGCATAGTTAAAAATCGATAGAAAATACTCGATGGCTATACATTTGATGATCATTTAATCGCATCATTTGAACACATGAGGTTCGGACTAATTTGAATTCTAAATAAGCAATTAAAATTAAATCAGTAACTTGATATCATTAAATGAAATCTCAATTCAGAAACAAAATTTCATATTCAAAAACAATATTACATAGCGGATTTATCGATTTTCAATTTAACTTGTTTCTTTAATCTTTTGACCCTATTAGGATATCGTAATGTTTTTTTCTTTGATTCGTATCGTGATTCATTTATAATAAAAAAAATCTAATATGAACATCTTTTTGCCACAATTATGTCGTTAAAATCAAATTATTGTAAAGCACTTATTCTATTTTGGAATAAAAAATTCATAAATTTCAAAAAGTATCGTTTATATTATCTACATTTTAAATGAAAATAAATCTGTAAAACTTAACCACGGAACATTTGAAGAAAAGTCTTCGCAAACATAAATATAGGTATAAAAGAAACGTCCAAAGGACACTTTTCCGTCTTTAAAAGAAAAAAAATAAAAAGTAAATGAGAACACAGAAAGCTTAGACGCTTTGACGAGGATGAAGTTTAAAAATATATGGACCGTGTCAAAAAGGGTCCTCGCTCTAAATATAAGGATGCGCGTAATAGTTTTTCTCGGCATCCCTAATAAATATATTTAACGCCTTAATCCCTTCGAAGGACGCCGCGAATAATCTCGATACGATATAGAGTCGTATTATAAAACGGAACGATGCACTTTGCGGAAAATCGCCTCCCGGTTCATAATGTGAGCGTTTCCAGTTTCGATTTTGCCGTTTTTAACGGACGATTTGAGCCGGGTCCTCCGGGGAATGTTTCCAAGCCAGAATCAATATCTGGCGTTAATTTAACTTTTAATTGGCGATCTGTTAACTCTCGAGAGTTTCGTGTCGAAATGCTTGCGAAACCTCCCCCGCGAAAGTATAATCATTTTTTTGTTTCGCGAATCGGAATTGCGAAACCCATTTCGAATATCGGCGGGAGGAGAAAAATCTTTCAATCAAATACAACGTTCGAAATCCGACAACGAAAGCTTTATATAATGGCGGCCGGCAATTTAAAAGATAATACCCTCCACTTTTGGTGGTTCGTAGATCGTAATTTATTACGACAGTGGTTCACCCCGACCATTTGAGGTTTTCTTATCTACCTCGATAAAATTAAATTTTTAAACATACGTGTTCAGTAATTTAAATTCCTACCAAAGCAACGCGCGAGAATTATAAATGGTTGTTTTTTCTGGAAGATTTATTTTTCGGGAATTTCGGCCCGAAATCGCTTTTATTCGTTCGGTTGTGTGATGTAGCACGTTCGGGCATCGCAAATTATTGCATAATCCCACACATGAAAGTCTCATAACTTATTTCGCATGGGAAACGTTTCTGAAATCGAATATCTCGCAAAACTTATAATATCTATATAATAAATTTCGTCGTATTAGCGTTGACAAATCTTGAATTGATTCGAATTCATGTATGAAATCACTCATATAATTCAACTCGATACGATGCTATATTCGTATTCCCGCCTTAAATATTCGCAAAAATATCGAACCCCTTTATTTTGCTTTGCAAAGTGAAATGTCGATCGCACCCAAACATGGATTTATGCTAGGAAAAAAGGTGACTCGATTCCTATCCTTATTGACAACTCTAGTCCTGTTAGTCACTAAAATACGATGTCGAATTTTTCCTCATTGTTTTTTCTGTCATTAAATCTTTCCCGTTACGACAAAGGGGTTGAATTTATATGAGAAAGTTGAATTTATATCACATATATATTCGAGATGCGAGAAAAATTGCTTTAATTGCAAAAACGTTTTGATTTTCGATAACGTGATATAATACAAAGGCGCGTATTCCGAAAATTGTATAAATATTCATTTAGTTACGAATGCTTATCAACGCATTATATAATTGATGGTAATAATTCTTTATTTTCGTACTCCCAAAATTTCATTAAAATCATAATCAAATTTAAATATTTATGAGACTTCGATAAATTATTTGCGAAATATTCAAGGCAAAAACATAAAATGTAAATGAATAAGAACGTTCCTCTATTATTTTTTCATACAAAATGCTACAAATTTAATTAACAAAAATAACGACAATTTAACGATACAATTTCCCACAGAATTTCCAATCCTGACTCGATCAATTTTTCCCACTTCACACACACATACACACACTCACACACATAACGTAAACAACCCCGAAATCACTAATCCAACATTCCAGACAAATTAATAAACAACCAATCAATCACAACCTACAATCACAACCGCGGCGCGAAAACAGTCTTTAACGAACGACATTAGACAGAGGGGGGGCGGAGTCCCCCAAGGGGGCCAAGGGGGCCGGGGGCGCAGCCCCGGGGGGCGCTCGGGACCCCATCGGAGTCAGTCCGGTCGCAGCGGCGCGCCCGGGCGGACGCGGGCAAAGTAACCCCGCACCGCGAATCCTGCAAAGTTTTCCGCGAGTTTTCCGATTGGGAGTTTTGAAGAGGGTCGCACATGGATTGAAGTCATTATGGTAATGTTGTGTTTTGTTTTTTTTGTTGTTGTTTCGGCATTGTTTGTTGTTAATAGATGTTTTTTTTATATAATTTTTGTATGCGTGTTATCCAATAGCTTGAATTTTTATTGAATTATATTTTGTTTTGTTGATGGAATGAAAATTATAGAAATTTTTTGAAAATGTTTGTTAACTTGCATAATCTTTATATTAATAAAAATAAAGATTGAATTTAAATTACTTTAGAATGTTTTAGATTACTAAAACTATTTGATAAAATCAGTTTATAGTATTCAAACTTTTTTATTTTTTTTCACAAAAATTTTAATGAATATTAAAAAAGCTTATAAAACTCGTATAACCTACGTATAAAAATAATATTGACATATTATTATTTTTATATCATCAAAGTAGTATTTTATTTTCTAATATTTACAAATATATATTTGACAAATTTGATTTAGTTCCCATCGATCATCAAAGTTAAGCAATGTGTGGCATGGTTATTAGATGGCTAACAATAGACTGTGTAACTTCGTCCAAAAATAAATTGGAAAAGGACGTTTGAATATTTATTTCCTCGAGAGTTTCCTTCGCTTTATCACGATAAGAAGAAACGTCCGAACTTTTCGACGTTATCGCAAAGAAATTGATCTGTAATGGTCGTTATATAAATATTTTATTAAACTCGATCGAAAAAAGTTTTCATTTAAAAATATATTACATATCAATTCCATCATAGAAACGTATACTATGATATAAATTTGCATGAAAATAATGCGTCCGTGCCGCGAAAAAAAAACATCTCATCTCCATGCATATTCCTGTTTTTATTAAATAAATAAATTTTACATAAAAGCATCTTTCACGTTTCGGCGCCACATTTGAAAATCTCGCGCGCGCGTAAACCGCCTTCGACCAATATTTGTAGCACGTAGTGAGCGCCTTTATTATTTTACAACCCGAGGGGGGGTGTTTCTAATATATGGTTTTATATTTTGCATCCTTCGTTTTATCACGTTTACATACAGATATATTACACCGCCGGCAACCTACGTACGAGCTCGCTAAATAAACTCGAGCTTGAAAACATAAACGAGATAAGACAAGGATATATTCGCCAGTTTATTATCCTTAATTCGCAGCATCGATCACCCCTTAGGACGAAAATGTTATAAGCACGGCAATATACATCAAATAACTACGAAAATGATGATACCAATATCGTGATCGTATATTGTATTGATTTAATAAAAACCGAATCTGATCGTATATACGATGTTAATTATCGAGAGGGTCATATTTCATTTGAAATACATTCAAAGTTGAATAAAAAAAATCTATTGAAATATATTTTTTGAATCAGAATACATTTTTTTTATATATTGAAAGGATTTTATCAGCGAAAATCCTTAATAAATTCGGTCAACGTTACGTAATTCGAAATTTATATTAAATATATTTTCCGTAACGTAAAAATATAATAAAATATTTTCTTGCTTATGAAAATGTTTTGAAGTAGTCGCTCTCTACAATACCGTTCGTAAAAGTATCCTTTGAATTGCATTAATTTCAATGCGACCGTTTTGCGTACAGAAATCGGCTTATAACGTTACCTTTTTTTCGCTTCATCCCATTTTCGGCGGCGCTCTCGTTTTGAAAATCGACATCAAAAAGCCGTAAAAGCGAGGCATATTATCCTGGAAAAAAAACTCGTCGCCCTCCAAATAACGTAGTCACACGTTGGACGGAACGGGCACGTATTCCTCTCGGTCGCGGTGTAGCTACTCTTCCTCGCTTTTCAATTTCCCCTTAAAAAATTCACCATAAACAACGGTAATTTCTTGAAGAATTTGGTCGACGAAAAATGAGCTTCTTATCTCGAAGCGGCAGTGGTCTCGAAACTTTCGGAAACGTGCTTATTTGAATACATAATGGTGTTAAAAAAAATAGAAATTTTCATGATCGATTTTTTTAGAAGTTGATTCATATAAACTTTTAATAAGGTTTCGAAAATGTATCGAAATTTTCAATATAGTCAAATTTGAATAAGGGATAGACTCCATGGTGAACGTAAACGTGTGCATAAGTATACAAAAATGTATATGTTCATCCATGCTCACCATGGAGGCTCGCCTTTAACATTAATTCTTATGTTATAATTTTAATGGTGTTTATATTATAAAAAAATTCAGAGTATTAACAAACTTTAATAAAATAAAAATAATTCATCGACACGTTTGGTATAAAATGCAAAACCTTAACGTGTTCACAGCAAAATTAGCACATCCGCGAAAATTAGCCATAAAATGCAAATATTCTTTTAATACCTATTTTAAAATTTTTCCCGCACGCTTCAAAACATTTTCACATCGTCTGAAAATCACGGACCTCTCTTTAAAGAGCACTGCCGTACATAAATAAGAGGCGATAGTAAGGCCGAAGCGCACCCACAATTTCGAGACGTTTTTAATAAAACATAATCCCCAACGCAGGCAACCCCCACACGTCGAGGTGTCTACGCACGCTCTTAGTGGGATTTTTTTTTCAATTACGTTTTTACACCCCATTTTTTTTTCGTTCACTTTTTCACGAGCCGATTTTTCCTCGCGCTTTTCCGACGCGCCTTACACTCGCGCCGCCAGCCGCACACACACAGACCGGGTGTGGAAAAACGTCTTTTCACACGCAATCTCACATCTTCTCTTTATTACTCCTTCCTCAACAGCTGCTGGATCAACGGCGCGTGAATATATAAATATGATTTTGGGGCTGGTGTGCGGAAAACACGGCGAAAAAATATGGACGAAATGCGCGACGGCGATCGTTCCGCGAGAACGTCTCATCAACCGTTCGTTATGTATAGTATTCTTGTTGTGTTGTTTTTTTTTTGGTTCGAGTTCTTCTTATTTTTGCTTTTTGGAGTCTGAATGGGAAAGGGATCTTTAGTGTGTCGAAAAAACGTAATAATCTTTGTTGCGATTATCCGAGTACGTGCTCTTTGTGCGATTGCGTGCGCAAGTTTGTAAGCGATTTGTTGGCGCGAAATGTAACGGAGTTGAATGTGCTCAAAAATTGGTGTGTTTTGTTTGATATTATATTCAAAATTAATAAGCATGTTTCTTCGTTATATGAATCTGAAAATTGTTTTATTAATCGACCGAAATATTTCCCGAAGAGTCTCAATATTGGTATATGCGGTATTGACATGTTCTCTTTGGTGGAGTATTGTCATCGTCTTCGCCGTCAGTTTGCTAATAGCAATCAGGCTTCTGCCTCACCACCAATTAGTTGACTTTTCCCTGGAAACCTTTATTCCCCGATATTGTTCTCGATTATCCGTAATAACGGCCGCCGGCTGCTTAATGAGAATTCCCCGGGGGACCAACCTGGCGCCTACATTTATCCTCTCACACTGTCGAATTTATAACGATCCACAAAACGCATATGGTCAATTTAGATATCAGTTTAATTTAATCACTTAAATTAAATATTTATAATATTATGTAAAATCAGACCTACTTTTTAACAATAACCATGTATAATATTATTTGATTACACAGAACTATCATATACAATTTTTCAATTGATTCAAAATTTATATTTATATTATACAAAAACAAAATGTAACGTGACGAAATCAAACTTTTATTACTTTGAGACATTTTTATAATCAAACAATGTCTTTGTTCATATTCGCATACATTTTCAGCATAACTGTGTCTAAAGCAAACGAATCCTTCAGTTTCGAAGGCGCCTATTCGAATCCTGTTAATTATACGGTCGGCGTCGTCCCCGAGGCTTCCACTCCATATTATTAATACGCCCAGCTGGATAATGCCTCCACGGAATGTGTTCAATGTCAGAAACACTCACTTCAAAGCGCTCGAAAGCCTCACATTATCATACGAGTGGGCCAAGCCATGGGTGCTGGGGTCGATCGTCATTTCGTCGCAAGGGTTAGTTTACATAGGACGCGTTTTTTGTTTGGACTCTCCGTTTATTAAAGTAAAAAATTACGATTTTCGAAAATAGAACGGCGTCCGTGTCAAAAAAAATATTTGTGTGCGATGGTGTTGTAGGTGCTTTTTATCTTTTTGCGAGTCGAAAAAGAAAAGGGAGAGATTTCGTTAAAGCGACCAATAAAATATCGCATTTTTGCGCTGCCGTTCGACGTTCTTATAAGGAGTATTACAATTATCCTTTGTTTCCGTGAAATCTTTATATCTCGTGTTTTCCTCTTATATTTTCGGGAGGGATCTCTTAAAATTCAAATCACGGATCAAAGTCGATACTTCTGTACAAATGTTTCTCTAATCTCGTCGGGAGAGAAAATTCAGACGAAAATTTAATCGGACGTTTCTCTCGCAATTTAAATCGGTTAAAAATATCCTTTATCTCTTTTTTCAATATATAACGTGGGATGTCCCAATCTGTCTAGTTACATAATACATCATCTGCATGAAAACCTTTACAAATTTTAATACGCTTACCTTTAATGGGATCATTTTTTTTTCACATAATGAAAAAATTAATTAATTCGAACCGCGTTTTCACTTTTATTATTTTCGTATTTCTTTCGCAAAAAAGAAAATTGCACTCCTAAAATAAAAATCTTCATCGTAATTAAAATATTTGAAAATATATTGAATGGTTTTATATAACGAATTAAATTAAAATTTTGTCTAAAAACTTTGGCTTTTCGAGATCGGACTGTTCGTTCGTTTTCTGTGGAGCGCTTGTTATTTGTTTTTGATAAAAGACAAAATCTCGCCGACCTACGTAATGCGAAATACGATTTCGGTCGGGCCAGAAAATCGCACGTACCAACCAGAAACAACAATTGACAGACGCCAAAGTTTTAAATCCGAGTGGCAATAATGCAGCGCGGTGCACCCTCGTGCAAACAGCGCAGCACTGCAGTACCACGGCACCACAGTGCCGCGATGGCATAGTGGCTTCGACGTTTTCAAGTGGGCGCCTCATTAAAACTGAATCGTATCCGCCTCCGTCCGAAAAGTTTGTACATAAATAATAATGAGATAAAAAGTGGAAAAGCCCGGAAAATCCTCCATGCACTTTTGTATACTCTCTTTTTTCCCGCCCGTTTCGTTTCGCTCGGCTTCCTTTTTTTTGCCCGCTGTGTTTTTTCGTAGCGAGCCCGGCCATTATTCGCGATACGCTAACAAAGTTGAGGCCGGCTCTGGCTAGCTGCAAAAAAAAATATTCAAGCCACCACAATGAGGGAGGAACTGAAAACTCAAACCGGAGGAGAGTGGGTCGGCGAATGAATGACTGCAAAGTGCATTGTTGAAAACGGTTGACAGGGATTGCACCCGGGCGAGATTTAGAACCGGCCGCTGGGTATTTTCGTTCGAGTTTCGTTTTTCATTTTTCCGGCGGTTCGATTTCGCTTCATTGGAAATTTAAAGTTTGTCCGGCAGAGTTTGTTGAATGCTCGCTAAGATCCTTCTGGGAAATTTGTGGAATAACGTTCGCTTGATTGATTGTGTTTGCTAAAGGGATCATACAATGGTGATTTTGCATGCTTATGTGTATATGCTTCTGGGAAATATTTAATCGTGTTTATTCCATTGAATTCTGCTAATGCTTTGAAACGTTGGAAAAGCCGTCTGAGCCGTCTATAAGTTTTTGAAATTAGAGACATAGGTTTGAAAAAAATTAGGATTATTATTTTTCTTTGTCGTCGATTTTATGACTGAGCATCCTATCCTCAATTTTTTTTATAATTAACATATTTATATGTATTTTTTAAATTATAATTATATGCATCAGTTTCCAGCGTGGTCTTTAACGAGGCTCTCGAGTTATTTCTTGAAAATATACGTTCACTTCAAAAGACTTAAAAGACTCTAACGCAGTTTCGCATGAAAGTGCATAAAATTCTTAATCCATTTTTTAATAAGCGTTTCCCAAAGATAAAACCGTCCGTTTTCATATGAAATTATCCCATTAAAAAATGTTCAATATGTTTTTAAAATGTTTCGAAAATCTCTGTTTACAATCTCTACGGTTATGCGGCGCGGTTAACCGTTTCGGATGGATGTGCACATAGCGGCGGCACGTTTTCCACCAGAAAATCTTCATCCTTAAGAGCCTTTCCCCGCCCTTTGGATGTTTTCCCATCCTTTACGAGCGGTAGGGCAAAAGGACCACCGACAAACATATAAACGTGGCTCATCTTGTGCCACTAGCCACGGCCCCGCACCTAAACTGCGCCATCCGACACGGCAACGTCTAATTAAAAATAACGCAGTTCGTTTGAGGGACCCAAGCACTTCTGGAAACGCAGTGCATAACTTACAGTATTATATATAAGTAAGAAAATTTCTCGGATAGTGTGTTTTCCGTATCGTTTTAGTGCTTTTAAATATCGCCGTCGGAGTCTAGTGCCAATTAAGTGAATGGTGCATCGGTTTCAGCTTTCGGTTAATTGTCTTTCGGTATTTTTCTTGAATATAATAAATGATTCTTTGAATACTGGAAAAACATTAAACGTCGTCTATAACTAGGATGATAATGTATCTCGTTTTGGCTGACATGAGACAGATCCGTTATTTTCGTACTTTGTATTGGTTCCATCGTTTTCGTAAAATTATTTGATTTGTCCTATCCACTGATGAAAGAAGAAAAACGACTTTTTTATGTTTTGTTCATTTAACTACGCCTAAGAACCTCCTCTTTTTAATCATTGCTACAAAGGAATATGATCCAGCCTGAGAAATATTTATAAATAGAAAACATAGTCTAAAACTCTTTTTAGATGCCCTTCACAATCATTTCATTTCTTGTCTTCAAAAAATTGTATTTAAATATACGTAATAATATTTCATTACAAATTTTAAATTTAATTACGTCAATGATTAAATAAACACGTACACAATGTATCAAAGTCCACAAGATATAATATGTTAATTTTATGTAAACATATTATATAATAGTAATATGTACTAGTTTTCAAAAATAATTAATCTGTCACCTCTAGGTTCACGAAATTTCGTTTTTTCCCGTGTTGTTCGATATTTCTTTGACAATATTAATGGTTCTTTGAGGGAAAAAATTTAAAATAGGCATGCAGCACAATTTTTTATATAAAGGGAGGGTGCAATTTTTTGCAGAGTGTCGCGTTTTGATTTTTGAGAAATATGTTCAACCTATTTTACTACACATAACGTATCGTAGTTTGTTGGAAATTCTCGATTCTTACAGCCTTTTTCGCCGTGTAAGATATAAAATTTATGTCAGTCTCAGCGAATTTTTAGTTGGCGATAAATAATTCATCGTTTGTGTTACTTTATCAATCGGATTAATAATTACACTGATGTGAAATGATAAAAAAACATAATTCACATGAAATATTCATATACCACATCATTCGTAATAAAGTATTTATGATATTTGCTAGTAGAAAATCCAATACCACAAAACATAAAATAAGGTTAAAACGATATTCTGTAAATTTATTTTGCATTGATGCTAATTGTAAGATAAAACCATTCTAAGAAAATGTTTTTCTAATTTAAAAACTAGAGTGCATTCTTTGTTGAGATGCAAAGCTACGTTAATTATTTTCATTGTTATTTTTCGTTTAACAAAACACTCTGACAACATCTTTCACATATTTTTTCTAAATATCTATCAACATTATAATAAAATTGATATATTACACATTGATATTTTTTGTTTTCAGAATTTCAACGCTAGAATATGGCAGTTATTCGTTGCAAAAATCACATATCTCTCCATTATATGTAAGTGTTTTTTATTATTATTATTTAATTTTTTGTTGTTGTGTATATCACTATATTTTTCATACGTATTGTTTGCGTTTGTGTGTAATCTCGCAAATGTATATAAATATTCTCGGAAAAGTTCGGTTAGTCTCTGTCGACTCGGCACTTTTCTTTTCGTTGCGTTAAAATTTACAAATCTTATCGGGAAAAGCAAAACTGTGTTCCTCATTTATCTCGTAAAATAAGATGTCTAAAAAATTTATGAACGCGCGAAACAAAATTTGTGGACTTTTCGCTTATTACCGTCGGGAAAAATAAATAGAAAAGTCGCGAAATGAGGCGGCGAATTTTATAGGAAAGCCATTCCGAACGTTTGCAAATAAATATATGGATGACAAAACCCGATACATTGCTTTCGGATATAATTTTTTCGCGATCCATTTTTTCGAATAACCCCGCCGATAAATCAATTGTATTCTTTATATGTTTATTCTTATACGAACAGGTGTTTCTAAGTGCAATCGTATTTATCAAACGTACCGTTAAATGCACACGCTTTTATTATTAGTGAGACCCTTGCCGATAATAACACGCCACTACAAGTTTTAGCTTCAAAGCGTTAAACCCGCGAGAGTCGTAACACAGACAGTGGGAAGTTTACTCTTAACTTTTCCATGGATTTATATCGAATTAATACGTGCTTCTTGATAGCAATAACTTGGCAGCAAATTTACAAAACATGTATTTGATAACTGACACTGATTCAAACAAACGAATCCTTTATAGACGAGAGAAATAAAGCTCTACAAATTCCGAACACAGAAAACTTTTTAGTTGCCGAAGCGCGCTATCGTATACAATTTGTCCCGTGAAAGCCGTCTCGACCTGTCTTCGCAGATATTATATATAATTTTTCCGCCGATTGAAATCAAATATGTTAATGCGATTTTTGCTAGAATTATTCAGAATATTCAAGATGAGCTTAAAGAGTTCCAACCTCCCCGTCTGCGCGAGCTTTGACTTTAATTTTGCCAACCGACCCCTAGCTCGGTCTATGAATATTCATATCCACAACTGTTTTGAATAAAGACGAAAGGTCGTTTGTTGCTTTCGCGAACGCAACTCGAGACTTATTATTTAAATTTATGTGTGACGCTCTTTCTCCCCATTCGGCAACGTGCTGCGTCGATGTAACGAAATAAATAAGACACCGTCTCCCATACGATCGTTATATCTGGAAACAAGGAGAAAGGGTTCATATTCATAGTTTGCAATTCCATTGTTCCTCGTCTTAATAATTTAGCATTCTGTGTCTTGACGCACATTGCTGTCAGCAGAGACAATGCTTTCACAATCGAAACTAGAATCAATATTTAACTGAATGTCGCTCGGAAGTGCTAGGCTTGGCACATTGTGATTGAAATGTCACACGAGTCTTAACATTTTCGCTTCAACGGTCCAAGCTATCATAGAATATAGTTGATGGAGATTGGTGAATTCAATGTAGTCACGAATTTGCGGTTGGAATATTATGTGGCACTCTCACCGAACTTGAGAGCGTCAATCCAAAGAGACAATTATATTTTAAAATTATACTCTCAAATTTATTGAGGGGGGTATTCATGCAGTTATAAAAATTAATGCGCTGTGATAGCAAATATTACTTGCTTGATACAATAACCACTAGTTGACGGTTCATGTTAAAAATGAAATAAGAAAACAAGTTGTTATGGTCGTAGGCGCTCTTCTCTTTTGTTCCATGTCATAAATTTCCTAATTCTGAGTCTGTATCCTTATTTCGCTACAATTCTAAAGAAATTGACTATGTCCAATTTGCATATTTTTATTTTGTTCTGCGAGCGCGTAATACGCAAGGAAAAGGCTTTCGAGGAATCCTCCTCTTCCTCTCGTGTTCATCTCCTACAAAGTCCTCCACTTGCACAAAGAGAAATTCAGAGCGATTGTTCTTTTGGCAAATTTAAATGATTATTATGTTAATGAAAATTGAAATGTCTGAGGTGTTAAAAAATTCATCTTTTCAAATACCGGCGAATAGCCGTTGGCATTTTTTTTTCACTTCCAAACACTTAAAATTCAGAAACGATTTTTAATTTTATTCATCTTCTCGAAAAAGTAACAACAAATATTCAAAGTACTGAAAACGATTACTTCCACCGTACCGAATAATAACATTTCGATTTTAGAGCTTCATCGAACGGAAGCGCGCCCACACGCGACTGAGCAAACAGCTTTCAAGTAATTTTCATAGTTTTCGCATAATCTGAAACCTCATGAACGACGTATAAACGTCCACGGCAAATATTTATGGCGGATTAATCGCATAATGGGCAGATCGAGGCTATTTACGGCGGTCAAATAGACGCGATTTATCGGCGCGGCCGCGATAAGCGCGCTTCAAAGCTCGCATAAATCTAAAGCTTTACAAATAGCCCCCAATTACTGTTAGTGTCTTTTAAAGCGGAAAAAAAGGAATGTTTGAAAGATTTATGTCCGAAACAAATTTCCTCGTTCCGGCAGATTACTTCGCAAATTGGGCCGCGCACCCCGTGCATTGTTATGAAAGATTTCACTCGAGATGAGAAAACCCCCGGAGAAAATTTGTGGCAAACCGATATAAGGGCCGCACCCCAAATATTTATTTATACGTATGAGCGTAATACTTGCTTTGAATTAATATTATATGTGTGTGCGCGGCTTTCGTTTAACTTCCTTCCATTAAATTGCATAATAACGTATTCGATTAATACGCGCGTAATCGCGCTCTCTCGTTCCGCAATTTTCGCGTATATGTTTTGTGTATATATTTAATATCGTGTTACGCGAGCTGAGTCGACGTTTCCCAATTTTTGTCTTACTTTAACTCTCTTGAGTATTTTTCGCGAATATAAGACCTTTTTTAAATTATATTTTTTTTCTCGATAAAATCTCCCTGACATATTAAGATTTTTTTAAATTAAAAAGTTGAATATTCTAAATGTATTTTATAATTGCTCTTTATATAAAAATACATTACATCAACTTAATAACGAACAACTTCCCTTTTAAAATTTTCATCATATTAAATCACTAAAATCAAGTTTGCTTTTTTTAATATTGATATATAGGTACAAAGCTAGAGTTTTTTTTTCGTTCACAAAAGTACGCTATATAAATATGTGTTGAACGCTGCTGTACATTATTTTAAAATATCGTTTCAGTTGTTTTTCTTTATGTTATAGGCTTTTTTACAACTTTGCGCGATCATAAATATTCGCCATATTTTGTGCGAAAGTTTCAAGGCATTTTAAAACTTTTATTCTGGGGCGTTAAACAGTTACCAAATGGAGCGTTAAACCTGTTGCTTTCAAAATTCCACGTTCAACCTTATTCAACGTTTATAGCGTGTATTTGTTTCGAATCGCTGTCCTTATTTTTCTTACAGTTAAAATCTTGCAATTAAATTTTATTAATTACGACTTCGTATTTATCAAAGTGAGTTAATCCGCGTACGCTTGCTATAGAAGTTTTAAAATGGTTCCGGACGTTTACAAATAGGACAGGGATTATGTCAGAATTCTTACCAGTGGTGCAGACTATTCTATGCGAAGATAACTGTTGGTATAAAAACGGGAAAAAAGAGAAAAGAAAAACGTGCCACGAAAGTAAAAAAAAAAAAAAACGCTGCCGCAACCCAAAAGTTTAGCGCCTACTACGCTAGTCTTAAATAAAAAATTATATAGTAAATAATAGATTAGATCAGGACGACGTTTTTCGCACGGAATCTATAATCTAATTGAAAGCTTAGGATAAAATATTATTTAATAGAAAATACGTTCATGTTGTACATCTAAATTTTAACTGAAATCCTTTCATTTATTATTACGTTTCAGTTTAATCAGTTTCTACAAGAAACATTTGTATTCGTATAATTTATCAAGTATGCATCTACCTATCTAGTTTGTTGCATTCTCTGGGGTATAAACCGAATCCTCCTTCCTCAGAATTAATTTACTTTTCTATCTCGAAAACTATCTATTACCATTTCGCTTGTTAAAACGTTCCCGGAACTTACATTATATAAAGTCGCTCCACAAACTATCAACACTGCATGGAATAATTTTCATCCAAAAAAACCTTCTTTCAATCTGCATACAGACCTGCAAAGTTTCATCCTTTCAAGAAACATCAGTTCATCACGAATGCTTCCCCCGGCAGCAATCCCGCATCTTACATCCGTACAATACCTTCAACCAAACAAAGGTCAACCACCAGAGATCCCCGACCACCATAAATCCGGCAAAGTTCCCTCCTCCACCATAAGAACATTTATATCACGGCGATGATAAGTGTAGTTAGGTTAGCGCGGCGGACCGACAAACACCGCACAGGTCCAGACCGCACCGGAGGCATAAACACGTGCACATACACACACCACACGTGAGGACGTAATATGTATGGATCGGGCCACGTGTCCTCGAGGACGTCGCATCGGGGAAGCAGTTTAGCGCGGCCGTATACATTATTCGGCCGGGCAAGATGGCGCCGAAAAGCTCATATTTAATTCATGCCTCCCAGGGCCGCACCCGGCCGCACATAAGGACAAATCTTCAGGTGTGCTTCTCGTCTCGTCATGTCCACCTTCGACCCTCAGGAGTCGGCGAAGGACGCGTAGAGAGCCGGGGCCGAGCACTCGAGATAATCCGTTTTATACGGGCGGCCATAAAACTAAAAGTTTTACGGGCCTTCCTCGTCTGCGCTTAAATAAAGCTTTACAAATCGGGCGCGATTAAGCGATTTGAATATTATGGAAATCGGCCGTAAACACTGGCGAGAGATATGGTGGTTCAAAATGATGGTAGTAGGTGGTGGTGGTGGTGGTGGTGCGCAAGGTGTTTCCCGCCATTAATGTTTTTTCGTGTTTTATATTCTTTTTTATTTTTTGCGCGCCGAACGATAGCGTGCTTTCGAAGCTGTGTGCGAAACGATTATGGGTTTAGTATGTTTCGACGGGATATATTCTATGATGGGTTGTTCGGGCGGAGGTTGTTCTGAAAAAATGTTTCATGTCTGGATTTGGAAAATCGGGATTATGCGCTCGGTTCTTTCAATAATATTATTCGGTTTGTGTTATGCTGATTTGTAGAAAAATATTATCAAATCGGATCTTTTTGGATAATGTATTTAAATTAAGTTCGTTTACATTGTACCGTTTACGAGTTTAATTTTTAATTTTAATATGTATATATTTTTTACACGGGGAAAATTTGAATATATTACGCACGAATTGTTAATTAAACTATTATATAAATCATGTTGTCAAGTAATTCTTTAAAAACAAGAACGATCGTCGCTGAAAGTTTTTTTGTCACATTTAATACTCTATTCTTATTCTTCCGAATCTTGTAATTTCAACAGGTTGATAAAATTTAACATTTCATTGCTCTCATCATAAATCTTTTGGATCCGAATTAAGACACAGAAATTAATAAACTTATTCGTCAGTATCTAATAGATCATCCGCGAAGTTTTCTCGCGAACCATTTATCATAAAGCAGTATTATTTTTTTTGTCGACAATATATATATCTGGGAGCATCCATAAATCATCAGCTCCAATTTAGCATAAATAATCGTCAAATAAAAAACTTTTATCCAACTTCTAAACTTTCGCTCGCGAACGGCAATTAAATCCGACACAAAGTAGCCCGAAGAAGAAAAAGTATCGATCTCGCAAGACGCCGTACATTATCCGAACGTCGTAGCGAATCCATTTAATTTGCATGTTTGCACACTTTGCATAACATCTGCATTAGTCAGACTTGATTCCGCGGCCGCATACGCTGAAATTCAAATGGCTCCGGCACTTTTCGCGAACTCGCCTTTTCAACTGAATTCCTTAACTGTGAAATTATACGCCCGACATAATTTTTAACATCGTCCACACACAAACGCGCACCGAGATATTAATACTCCCCGATTTAATTCTGTTGTCCGCGTTAATAAATAATTTAATCCATACATACGAAGTGGCCATTAAAAACGCCGCTGTTTTACCAGTAAAACACGATATATTGCCCTTTATAATGTAACGCGGGACGGGAGAACGTGTGCCTCTCCGGGTAACAGGTGATATAAACCTGAGGGCCTTTTATATATCGGAAACGTTAAGAGGAGCTGATACATTTAACGGGCCGGCAGGGGATAATTTATAGTTGCAGCCCCCGCAAAGGTGGATGAAGGTATCAAGTATTGATGTATCCATTTTGTGGGACACTAAATACTGAAAGACAATGTTGCGACAGAAGACGACGTAACGATCGGTCGTTAGAGACAATGGGCAAGCCTTCGGGTGGTCGTTGTGGGTGGTTTGCTTTTGGGGGTGGAGTCGTTAGGCCCCATAAGAGAAGCCCTTACACGTCATTATGATTATGGAAACGGAAGACGCGTTCGATAATGACGTTTGTTTGTGTGTGTGTGCTAGTTCGTCATCGTGTTTCAGTATAATTAGACGGGCCGACGTATTCTTTTACGATTGTAACTCGACGCTTTTCAGCCCTTACGTAGGGCGACGTTGAATTTTTCTAGGTGGGTTTAATGAGTTATCGTGTTTTTGTGTGTGCATATAGGGTTTGCGTAATTCTGGGACTTGTTAAGTAGATAATTTTGTTTGCTAGAGTAATTATATGCGCTTTCGATGCGGCGAGTAGCTTAATTTATAATAATATAAACATTTTTTTGATGAATTAGTCTTTTTTTATGTGTTGACTTTTTTAGATTTATGGTTTCTATTTTTCGCCATATTTTTTTCGTCAAAGTGATTTTTTCTTGAACTTCTTTGGGTTTGAATTTTATGAATATTCTGTTTTTTCGATAAATAAATACATAAAACTCGATTTGAAAAGTTTAATATTTTCACGTTTACGGAAAGCCCTCATAACTTTTTTTTCCTTTTTATATATATTAACTTTTTCAATTTTCTTTTGAGTATTTTTTCATAATTTTGTATAGCATAATTTCAGGTAAACCTAACAAAATAAACAAATTTTATTTATTTTTTCAAACTAAATAATACTGTATGAATGATTTCAAAGCGTAGTATTTTTTCGGATGAAGTTTCAAGATATTTATTAAAACAAATATTCTTATATACTGTATTTACTTATCATACTGTAAAAATTTTATTTCATACTTTGAAAAATTATTTTTGCTTACCATGTAAAAACTCATTATTCCGCCAACCAAAAATTGACAGCGATTGCAATATCAACCCTTTCCACGGTCACAATACCTTTCTTTTAACGAGACGAGATAAATTTGAAAAAAGGAAGGCGACATCAATCCGCCTGCACAGGAACCGACAAAAGCCATAAGACATTTTCATTAACCGAACATGAAATTCCCTTCGGACATCGAAAGGGCGAAATCAGCGCAACACTACGTATATCTACGTCCCAGAGAGCAAACAAACGCGACCGCATTCTATTAGACATAACTATAGGTTATACTGAGCTTAGAGGAATTTTGGCTAGTTTCGACATATTTCACATTTATTTATATCTGAAAATTTCATATTATTCATAATTATTTTAGAATATTTCATAGTTAGTAAACAGTTAATAATCAATATTTAGTATTAAATTATACGATATCGATACATGAATGCAATTGCATATCGCTAGCCTAAAACTATTTAAAATCGTTTAAAATTATAAACAAAACCTCTTAAACTTCCGATAGTATTATATATCAGGAACGCTTTGACCTGCAGTAGAAGTTAACCCACATATTATTCGATTAGTTTCATTAAAACTATGGCAATATTGGCAGTATTTCGATACCGTCCGAATTTCCCCTGGAGCGCAAACATAAAGCCGAAAGACCGAGACATACGACGGTCGAATATTGTATATCTAACGGCGGACAGGAGACGGCCACTTTTAATCCGGAATCCTGAGAGGGAGAGAGAAAACTCCCTTGGGCCCAATTAGTATGGCCGGCCGCACTAATTGGGCCCGAACGCGAAAACCCGGGGTGTGATGGCCGAACACACAGTAAATATAAAATTCGTATATACCCGGAAAAGTACGTGTGCAAAAATCGCAGGCCAAAGGACTTTGACGCGTCGAGGAAAAGCGGCCGTGGAAAAGTCGCGGTTTGTCCGGCCGCGATCGTTTGCCGTTGTCGAAAAGTGTTTCCCTTCTCGCTTTTATGTTGGGGTGTGTGTGTATGTGTGTGTGGGTTTTCCGACGTGCCGCTTTTCCAGGATTTAATTCGATATAATCCCGTTGGGATCGTCTCTGATTCGGGTCTCTCGCCTGGCCAGTTCTCCCCGTTTGCCGAAAGTGCTTCGTAGCGGTCGGGAATGAATGAAATCGTTTCGGTCGCGATTATGCAAAGCCAATAATCTGTGGTGTTTTAGATTGTTAATTGTTTAAATATTTGATGTTTTGATGGTTTTCGATATAGATTTTGTTTGTGAAGCGATTATAATTTTTAAAATAATTTCATCTTTTTAATTTTTTTTCCATGAAATGGAAAGAGGTTAAGAGCGTTTAATGAATTCTGAAAATTTGCACTCAACGTGAAAACGTCTCATAAAATATTATAGATTATTAAGCATCGACGTATTGTAGATACGAGAGGTTTTTCGCTTGAAAAGTATAAACTTCTTCGCATTTTGACGTTATCGAGGACGCCCAGCTATTTCAAGTTTTTCGCGTTGAAAATTTTCCTTTGAAAAAACTCAAACGACGACGTATAACATAATTTATATTCCGCTCATCGTGCGCAGTCATTCCTATTTAAGGATCTCTATTTCGGCGTGTTTTCTTTTAAGCCTTCTGTGACTTTGTGATCGATCGCGGCATTAGTTTTTCTTTCATCTATTCCCATACAGAATTTCCTCACCGAAAACAAATGGCCTGGCGCAGAAAAACTAAATTTTCGCGAATTTCGCACAATAAATCGCGTTCAATTGTCCAAAGGCTCGTCCTCGAACTATTTGAACTGGAACAACAGTCCCCATTCATTAGCGATTCGATCCCATTCGATTCGTTCCCGTCGAAATTTCAACGTTAATTTA
Source organism: Hydropsyche tenuis (assembly GCA_009617725.1). Taxonomy (NCBI): domain Eukaryota; kingdom Metazoa; phylum Arthropoda; class Insecta; order Trichoptera; family Hydropsychidae; genus Hydropsyche; species Hydropsyche tenuis. The sequence continues at coordinate 4,221,059 of VTON01000006.1, forward strand.
ATTAATTCCTTTTCAAACAATTTTTGCAAAACGGGAAAATTTCTCGATGAACGCTCAATATAGTAAAGAGAGAGCGATTTTATTTATTTTTTTGAAAATTCCTTCCGTCGATGGATTTTCCTTTTGAAATCTAGAAATACCATCAAAGTTTGGTGGGAAACGAATTGTTTTCGCTGAAGATCGCCGTCGACAACGCGAATTATTTTCACGAAAACTTCCCGACAATAGATTGTGGAAATCGACCGTTTGTGTTAGCAAATTTCTTCCGCAAACTTGCGAACACGATCCGCATCCGAATCAAAACTATGAACGATTAAATAATCAAGTATCATAATATAATATAAGAATGTTATTTATTTTAGGGAAAAAATAACTCTCCACAAAGATATTGTTTTCATATAATTTTATCGTAATAAAATTTTTTGGTAGAGCTAATTAATGAAAATTATTTTTATAACTGACGCTTTTATTTTTTTTCTCGCATTCCGTTTATTCGTCGTATATTAATTTTCTCACTTTACATTTCATTATTATTTTCTAAGATAACAATATTTATATATAACAATACCATGTTATCAATTTCAGTATTTTCCAAAATATTTCTCGAATTTCAAAATAAGGTTTCCTATTGGAGAATATTTTAATCTTCGGCATGAATATATTCAAAAGAGGTATTCATATTACGTTTGAAGCAACGTTAAATCAATCTTTGGTGAAATACACCTATTCCATATAAATCGAGTCTCGTAAGATAATATTAAAATCAATATTCGACCTCGATCGAAATGATGACAACACAAATACACAAACGATCCTTTTTTCCAATAAACAAATACAATCAATGAAAATTTACCTACTCACATATAATACAAACCGCAAACCTAATAATTTTCCGAAATTAGCTCATAATGAAAACCCTTTACACCACTATAATTAATAATAATTCTATTTCGCACATATTATAAGCGATATTTTGCACAACAGAACCTAACCGGCACGCGATAAAGTTCACCGCGCAAGTTGAATAAATCGCTCCGATCAATCTTCAATTAGACGTCCGATACTCGGACCGAATACCACGTAGATAGCCCGGATATAATACACGGTATTATTACACAGTACACAGATGTTCGCCATTCGATGGAGCGAAACCGCGATTGGAACGCACGATTTAACCGTTCGAATCCGATTACGTTGCGTGTATATTAACGGATATACGTGGACGTCGCAAGAATAAGATAAAATCCCGTTAAATTGGCAACCCCCCGGGAGACGGATGGCCTATCCGTTACTGGGGCGATTATTCTGGAGCAAGTTCCTAGTCCCTGACCATTAGGCGGTTGTTGGTTCCCGACTTAACCCGTTTGGCGTCCCCGGAGATGGTGGTGTGGATCGAGGTGTGTGTCGGCGTGGTATTCCCTCCGTAATTTCTGGGTGGCCTTGCCGGGAATTCGGGACGTTTCGTCGTCCTGTGAATGCGGACAATTACAATTCAGAGGTGGATGCCTTTTAAATAATTATCCGGATTAATTCACCGGAAGAAACTAATTCCGTCACCTGCGGGTTGTGTTCCGCTGGTTGTGGACTCAGCGCTTTTGCTATTCTCCTTGTGTGTTCGGCTATGAGATGTTCAATAGTGAAAAATGTCGCGATGCCGTGTTCGTTGTTTATTTGTTTTTCCCTTTTTTTATTCGTTATTTGCGAAACGAAAGCTGGACGCGCAAAACTCTCTTTGGGGACCCGTCGTTGCCCGCGGGAGCCGCTTTGTAAACCTCTGCTACAAAGGAATATATTAAAGAGCGGGTCAATCATACGTCACAGTGTACAAATATAAATAAGTTATATATTGAATATTTTCTATATATATATAATATTCAGAGATTCGCAAATTAGTTATTTTTCTTTAAGATTACTTATAATAAGTCTAGTATTTAATCACCGTTAATCGCCACTCGAAAATTAATTTAATCGAATACCCAATATAATTCATTTAGAATTTATTTATATTCAAACTATTAAAACAAAATAACTGACTATTTTCATTTATACACCATTCAAACGCAATTCGATTGTATAAACATTTAGCCGTTCGATCAAATTCGACATCATTATCCCGTAGCCAAACATACGCACGAATCTATCATATTGTTCCACGATCTTGTACATCCACACATAACACTCCGATGATAAATCGCCGACGCAAACATCACCGTCCCGATAATCTATATTCGATATCCCCGAAAGTTCACCTTACGCAGCATCACGAACGGCGTCGATCCTCAACGGCGGCAAAATTTCAAATTGAGATTTTTCCGATTTAATCCCGGGTCTGTCGCTTAATCGAGCCGGGGACACGTATACGCGTTTCGAGGCGCCGGCAGCTGCCACTTGAGGATCGCTCCGTCTGTTTAGAAGCGATCTCTGATTTGTATTCATGAATACGGGGTGGAGGGCTGCGGTGTGAGGAGATCCTCTCCTCAGGCTTGCGGCTCGGATAAATATTTATGAGCGGCCGTGAAGAAGGAAGGAAGGAAGGAAGCAAGGCACCCTACATATGTATGAGGCGGTGGGGCGGAAGACAAAGGCACGCACGCACTCGCTCTCTTCCATCCCCAGCAAACAAAACACCTGACAAATTTGCCCGCGGATTAGAATGTATGAGGACCGTCCTCCGGAGGAGACACTCTAACGGATTACATTTCGTATTAATGAAGAACGTTCTTTGCTCGGCGCGTTTAATTCAATCCCGACGATTCGCCGTTATCTGGAGTGACGCGGCGTGGGTGCGCTTTGCCGAATGCGCTCGAGGATCGGGTGTTTTTCTTTGGAGATTTTCGTTTGATTGTGGTTGAGTGTGGGCGATTAAGTCGGTCGATGGATTGGTTTTGCCGGAAATAGATCGCTCTAGGGAACGCTCTACAGTTTCGGATAAATAAAGGGGAAAGTTGTGAGAATTATTGATGCTCTTTTTTATTTTTGTCGAATTTTTACGTCAATTTGTTTCATGATTTGTTTGAATCGAAATTATTGAATAAAAAATGCTTTCTCTATTCAACAACATTGAATTATTTAACAAAAGTGTTCGCGTAGTTGAAAGTGCCTATTTGAAAAGTTTTATGCTATAAATCAATGAGAGAGTTATAATTTCTTTACATGGAAAATAGTCGTGCCCGCTATTAAAATATTTATCGAAAACAGATTTTCAATGGAATTTCGAGTCTATTCATCAATTATGAACTTATTTCCTATTGAGAAAACCTTTTAATTTAGAAAGTTTTGTGTCATATATACATAAAATATTCTAAAATTTGTCGCATTAATGATCGGTAATTTTCTTTCATCTTTCTCGGAGTGCGATCGATGCGTAAAAAGGTCGCGTTAAATCTTAAATATCTGAATTTTCTCGAAAATTTTATTCCCTCATAGCGTAGTCGAATCAGAGCTTTCCTTTACTATTATAAATTTCCCAAAATTATATGTAACTTTGTGATCACTTTAGACGACTATCTTTCATTCAAATAATTCACAGAATCAACTTTATAATAGTCAATTAAATTTTATTGCAAATGTTGTACATTTTCAAAAGAAACTTGCGTGTTTTATTTTCATATCAGTGCTTTGCGTTTTAGCCGAGACTTGCGCTTATGTTTTATTTATCGTGACAGTCTGTATTCCGAGAAAGTTTAATTGGAAAAACTCACCGGTAAGATTGTCGAACGATTCTTTTACACGGCGTCAACGAAATGAGAAATTACATTTTTAATACCGCATGAAACGAAACAAATACGAAAGAAAATTACCGAAAGAATTTCGATATATCGCAATATTATAATTAACGCATAAAATCGCATTTTTTTATAAGAATCGTGATTATAAATTTAGTTGGTTTTTTATTGAAAGTTGGACCTTCTCATCATATATTATAATAGTTTAATTTTATTTTTATCAGTTTTTTTTTTGTTTACGAAAATCTCAGATATTTTTGGAGATCTTTTATTTTTGCCATACTCAAATGTCCATTTATAAAAATATTATTGAATTGAATTATATAATATAATCCCGCTGTTGAATGACAAATCTCTTATATTATATAAAACTTTTTTATAATTCTATTTATATCAACGAAAACAATCATTATTGTGAGATCAAATATTTTTACATTTCCGTCATAGGACTTCCGTATATTGTAAGAAAAAATTCTTAATAAAATCCATTTTTTCTAAATAAAAAAATCCGATTTTCATTTCTCTATGAATTAAAATTAACACCAAACTTCATTCGTCGACTCAAATCGAATTAACAATTTGATAAATTTCAAACAACTTTTCAAAACACATCCGTTAACGCTCAACGGATTCATCCACTATTCCATCATATATGTAAATCTCCCGCACATTTGCCCAAACCAAAAAACAACACAAACACATTTTATTATTACGTCAACCTCACCACGAACTCCATCACACACACACACCCACACATACACACACAACACACAGAATCAGACAAAAAGCCACATCCCTCTCGAGCCCGAAAAGTCCACCCTTAATTCGAGGCGGACACGCGCTCGCGCGTCCACCGATCCATCTAGTGTCCCGTAATTGACCGACGCGAGCCTACCCTGAAATATACGGGACGAATTGTACATCTGCAAGTGCATTAGTTGCCATAATTCAGGCGGACATTAGCCGGCGAGCGAGCATTAATAATGCACGGCTGGGCCCTGTCGGCGGCCACTGCGGCCAGATGGAGGTTGTTGTTGATGATGATGATGGCCGTGCCGATGACAATGGGTTGGGCGCGATGATGGTTGTTCGGGGGTTTCCGGGGGGATGCGTGTTGGGTTTGATTGGGTTAGTTTTATGGATCGGTTTCGATTGTGGTTTGTGTTTGGGGATTGTTTTGTTGATTGATTTGTAATGATTCGGTATGTGTGGGTTGTTGTGTGAGTTTGGATGTTGGTAAATTCTTCCAGTTATTGTAGTAGGTTATGAAAATCTAGAAAAACTTGCGAAAGTTAAAACTTTCCAAAATAAATTTCGGATTTTTACCGAAACTTTTTGATGAATGTCGAGTTTCATCAATAAAAGTTATGATAATATTATTTTTATATGTTATTTATTTTTAATTTCTCTAAAAGCATAAAATTTGAATTTTGAAATTTTACAATAATGTTGACTAAAATATGCGATTTAAAATTATCTCAAAACTATATCGACTCTTTTATAACGCAGATATTCATATCGTTTTTAATTAAAAATTTAATATACTAAAATATTCGAGCGAAAGTAACACTGCAAATGTAATATTCCCATTCCGGTGTGATTTATTCGCATATCGGATTTCAAATATAAATGCGCCATGTGGATGGTTGCTTAAATATTTCATACCTTCTCATTGAATAAATAATCGATGTCGGCTCGAATATTAACCTGAACATAAATTACATTTTTAACATGCAACTTCATTAAATCCTCTTTGTAACGTGTAGGCCATAACGTATTGTGTTACCTATAATCGGACCGTTCCCTTTGTTATATTAATTCTCGGAGCTCTGTGGCAATACAATGGCATTAATCATTGCCGTATTGATCGTGAATTAGCAAACAACAAATATTTTGAAGCCGAAGTTTGGAACGTGTATTGTGAAACCGATTATAGAGTTTGCGCTCGCAGCACACGCCTTCCGTGTAATAGCTTATCAACTTTACGGCTATAAATCAAAAAGTAAAAAGGAAGCACTCCTTGCCGAACCGGTGAAATCGTTTAAAACGAAACCGTATTAATAATAACTTGAAAATGTTAGATTTAATTCGCAGATATGACCAGTGGCGTGCTTGCGGCACAACGAAGGTGTGCTAATCTTAAAAGCCCATTAAAGACAATATTTTCATATTTTGTATCGGAAATTTATCCAGATAAAATATAAAAAATTGATACTTTGATAATCAAAATTATCTTTTTCAAACAAAGCCAATTTATTTTGATCTCAAATTATGCCCTTTGGATACTCGGATAATTTTTGTTTATGAACCCAATATTTCAAAGCACTCCACTGGTTATGACAGAACGCCGTCGAAATGCGCGTCGTTTCGCTTGCATATAAACTTTGTATTTGTGTCGCGAAAAGTAAAATATACCGACGTATTTGTGCTCCTTTATCCATATTTGTATCCAGAGAAATGTATACGGTTAACTCCGCGTCGTAACCATGGATATATTAACTTAACCCCGACATTACTTACATCCTTCTCATATGAATACCTTCCTTTTGCTATATTACTACGCGGCCTCGCGTAAGTATGTGGGATTTCGCTGCGAGTCTAGCGTGAAGCATGTCTTTGAGGAATGCGAATTATTCATAAACTCGTTCGATACGTATACGTTTGTTTGTGTGAGGATTTTCAGTTAGTGCTTTTCTTGTTGTTTTTCAATTATTGCTTGAATTTTTATTAATATTCCGAAGGATATTCGAGTTGATGTTTATAGGTATTTTGTTGTCGTTGCTGGCATAATATTTCAAACAGTTGGATGCTGGCACGAACACGGGAGTTTATTGTGGAAACCCTGTCGTACGCAATAAAATTTGCATAAATGTAAATTAAAACGCGTTCTACTCGTTACATATTTAGGGATACTTGTATCCACCTCTTCGGAAAGGATTATGAGTGTCGGGAACATTATGGAGCGGCATGCGTCGATTTATTTTCATATTTATGACACGATGTCATCATTACAATACAACGTATATTACATCGTTCATTTTCAAATATATATTTTTTGTTTTACAACAATAGGGTAAACATCGCTGTTGATTATATGTATTTTTACGATGATTTATGATTTTTATTACATATACAGCTGAAATGCTTTTCCAATGCCACAAAAAAATCGAACATTTTTTTCTTATCGCGTAATAGTAAAGAAAGGATAAATTGTCCCTTTTCGAATAGTTTCTGGTCAACGGTACACAATCGTATTTACCTACTGATCGCCCCACTTATTTCTAAACTTTGAAGCTAATCAGAATTATGAAATAATATCAATAATATTTTAATATAGGTTATTTGTTTCGAATACATACATATTAAAATACGTCAAAAGCGTACGAACCGTTTTCACACCTCAAATTTTCATTAAGAATTAATGAAATGAACAAAACCTCATCGTTTTTGTCTGCAAAACTAGAATTTAATATTTGAACACTGCCGCTTTTCAACATTTAAATAATTCATACATATAGACTTATATTTTATTAAAAAACTTAAAATGGAAATATGAATATGAATTTAATAATTTTTTTTCTCAACGAAACTATTCGAGTTTCCCCTATATTCGTCGTATCGTGAAGAGAGTGATGTGAGAAAATTTCTCCAAAGTGTGCGTATACGGCATATGCCATTTATGCTCGCGCATGCCACATAAATATCTCAAAAGAATATTAAATGTAAATTAGGCCAATATAATATGCGTGCATCGGTGGAGAATGGGTGTGCTAAAAGCGTTTGCAAAAGAAACATGAAACACTGTTGATGCGAAGAAAAAGGGAAATAATGATGGAGAAGGGACTTACAGAGACACAAGAGCGTTGGTGATTATTGGAAAGAATTTTCAATTGTCTTTTTTGTTTGTTTCCGAACGGAACGTCCAGGGGAAAAGCGGGCTATATAAATGCGCAAAGTTAAAGGGAAAAATCTCTAGTCTTCGTTCGTCGGGAAATGAGCGCGCTTAAAAAATTCTCGCGCTTTTTTTTAGTATAATAACGATAAATTTATTTATCTCAATTTTCAATTATTTTACCGGTGAAAAAATAAAATAAATCATGAGATTGTTTACAGACTTTGAAGGCAATTAAAAGTCTTAATTACTATGAAAAAAATCTTGTTATTTATTAACTCTACTTATACTTTTTCCTACTACCTACTTTTTTCTACGGTTGTAAAAACGTCGAGTTTAATCAACATACAATAAATTTACACGCGAACCGTGCTTCGAATCGTATTGAAATTTTATCCATTTTTTCACGTTGATATTACAATATTGATTAAGCACCGCGGTCGTACAGATCGTCCGAGCCCTCCGGCTCCCAGCTCGGATACGTCTATAGAGAAAATATTGAAAAATATTAAAAATTCCACCTGTAAATAAACAGTAGAATTTTTTCCCTAGGTGAATAAATTTTTCAACGGTATTAAACCCTCAAAGCAAATACCTAATGATTTTACAAAACCCATCCCCAGTTAGAGCATATTCTCGATATAATACACGACGATCAATTACACCGCGCACAATACGGCACACGTTTACAACGCGAATCCATTATGCGTTTCGAATATAATATTTCGCATGAAAAGACCGTCAGAAAAAATCGTAAAATATCCAGCGCCTCTCGCACATTTTAATTGATTATTTTTTCCGCTTTAGGCCTCTCGAGGTTAAACGCCTCATCGAGCAGGCCGGGTTAGAGAGATCTTTATGAGAGCGAATCAAGACTGTGGGTGGTGGGCGGTTTTCGCAGACACCCCGTCGTGTATATATAATTTATCGCAGGGATTAAATCCAGCATAGGCTTAGGGGGGAATAGGGTGGCACTATAGAGGTAAAAGCGTCTTCGTTTCGCGAGGAACAATAAAACCGCGTTGTCGCAAGCTGCCACAAGCCCTCGAGTCATCCGAAGAAAACATCATGGGCATGGAAAAGGCTCTCTTTTTCGACCCCCGTGGGCATAAAACGCTTTCGACTCCTGTTTTATGTGTGATTGCCCGATAAAGCAGCCGTTCGACGGACCTCTTCTTCTGGTGCTGGCTTCGGTTATGGTACAAGCCGGGGCCGAGATCGCATAAGATGTTTTCTACCCGCCCGAATAAACTTGACTTGCAAAAAGCGGACCGTTGAATTATTTAACGCTCAAAAGCGCTCTGAAAATTCGTGGAATAGATTTTTTTTTTGTGTTCGGGTGTGACGGAAAAAATTTTTGTCTCGTGCGCGGTTGAGCGTCTTCCGTTTTATGTTTTCTTTGCAAAATGTATTTTTCGTATTCAAATTCGGGCCTATTTCTGTAGGTTCGGAGCTAGACAATATGTCGGGTCGAATTTTGATTAAATGGGTACACGTGGATCTTATTGATAAATTTCTCACTCGTGTTGCCGGAATTCGACTTAATTAACAATGAAGGATCATATCAAATTGTACAAAATACACTTACAATATTATAAAAAATAAAACACTATATTTATATTAAATTTTCTTTATATTCAAACTCACGCTTCTTTCAGGATTTATCTCAATATGAAAAATGCGAGTATTTACACTATCCGCATATTTTTCTTCCACATAATTCTCACACACATAAATGGATACAAATATTCCATATCCGCATGCGTGTTTACACAATTTTTATTTATTACGCATTATATATTACAGTGTATGGTGTTGATCTCTGACGTTATCAAGTAACGGATTCGAGCCATGATCTCTGTCTGTAATATTAATGACGACACTTTGTCAAGCTCATTCATATGGAAGGCGCTTGTTAACGACGGGGAAGGAAAAAATATTTATTTTCGTGCGAATAATTTATGTGCAAATGCGTAAATGAAAAATTAATATTACATCGTGCAGAAAAATTGCGCGGCATGGGCGTTTTTCCGCTTCCGATACGGAAAATTCGGAATAGTCGAACGCGCTCGCATTATTTGAATAATTTCCAATCGCTTTTCCGCGATACTTTCATTCGCGAATTAATCAAATCGAATTCAGTCAAACGTTAAAATTCTTGTTCGCAATTTTGAATTTTTGTTGCCTTAACTTTGGAAATTTTGTTTAACATGCCATGAGAATTTTTATTTACCATACGTTGGAATTTTTGTTTACCATAACGTTGGAGTTTTTGTTACTTTAACATCGGAAGTTTCATTTACGTCAGAATTTTTTTTTAGCATCGGAATTTTTGGTTACCATAGCATCGAAATTTTTATTTACCATAAAATTGGAATTTTTTTACCTTAACATCGGGATTTTCGTTGCTTTAGTATTGGAATTTTTATTACATTAGCATCGGAATTATTGTTACCTTAGCCTCGGAATTTTTGTTATCTGAACATCTGATTTTTTTTTGCTTTATTTCTATAGATTTTGTATACACCCGTTTATTATGAATGCGTACGTACACATTTTTAATTTTCTCGAGTTTAATATGTGAGCGGATTATCAGCTCGGTTATTAAATCGTGGACCCGGGTTTTGCAACGATACACTCGCGTTCTTTCCAAAATATATTATCCTTTGCCCTTGCCCTTTCGGTTTTATATTACTCGCGATTTTGTTTTTTAATCGCATAAATTATATTAAAAAGCTTTAAGAACATTTCGCAAATTTTATAATGTTGCCGAATATCACGTCGGATGTTTATATTCGATACCCTGCTCAACGCACCTATGTAATTAAGATTTTCAGATTATAATTGAAGCTAGTAACTCGAGATGGAAGACGGTTTCATTAAATTTTAAATAATGAGTTTTTTTCACAAAAACGTGCAGCTATTTAACATTATCTTTATATGCACAGGCAGTGCGGAGCTCAACAAATTTATTCGGCGTCGAAACTCTTAATCGTTTCGTATTAATATCATTAGCATATTTCAGATTCAGATAGAGCACCAACAAATAGGAACAAAGTTAAACATTCTTTCATCGGATAACTTTCTAACACAAACTTAATTAATATTCTATTATATAATAAAATCGCTCCATTAATATTATAAACTTAAGGTTATTCTATATAAAAGAGTATTAAATGTTAACAAGTATTCTCAATTATGTAGTTATTATAAGCCCGCTTGATTTTGGATCTTTTCAAATTAAAAATATAACAGTATCCTATTCAAATCTATATTCAACCAGAACTTTTACATTTAAGATTCGAATTCTATTGGAATATAATCGCGAAACATAGCAAATCGCGAGGCAAGCGTACTTTCAGCACTCGAACGGAAACAATTATCGGATCTCTGGCCAAAAGTGCGATCTTCTCCGGTTTTTAAATCGCCCGCTGCGAATCTCGACCGTTAATTAATGCAGCACAATGGGTTCACGGTTTATTGTGCAAATTACAAAGCGAAATATTTTCGAGTTCAGCCCCGCAGATAAGCGCCGTTCAATTAAATGTTTGCGTAATTGCCTTTGTGTCGGAAAGACAATGAGATCCATGCTACCCCCCGGCTGCGACAATCGGCTCTGTGTCGATTTTGCAAAAAGCATTTTTGCACTTCCACTCGATTTCGCATAAATGTATTACAAGCTAATGAAAGGGCGCGCGTGTGTGTTTGTGTGTTTTTTTTTTTATCTAGCGGATTTCGAATTCTGTGAATTTTCGCGTTTGTTTGCTGTAATACAGTGGTATTAAATCAAAACAGGTTTCTCAGAGAAAAGTATTTTATAAGGAATTCATTCTTTATTTGTATTTTAAAATTTCGTTGTATTCATCATTTTCATGCAAAACTATTTTTCCAAGAATGATATATTTTTATCGTTTTCATATTAGAATATTGCGTATTGATTACTAAATTTTCTTTCTATTAAATAAAAATTTTATGTTAATTTATTTACACGTATCGATTTTCACATCATTATTATTTTGAAAAATAAAAATTCTTCGAACATGACGTGCTTTCACATACGATTTACACGAAAAGTAGAATAAAAAACAGAACATTATGCCGTCGTTATAATATAAAATGAATCTCTGAATACAGAACAGACGCAAAAATTTCCTCTCCCACTCGCATGTGAAGCCGTTGCAAAAGATTAAGATCAGTTCTTGTTTTTTTTCCAGTTGTCGGCTTCAGACTCACTTCCTCTCCGTTGTTTTTATTTTTACTTCTCGGAAAACTTTCAGCCGACTCCGCGTTATTTATACTGATGCTTTTTAAGTTGCGACTTTTAACTTTGTTCCAAACGATACGCGAAAAGAAGAACGACTTAAAAAAAATGTCTAAAATCGCCACACAAGCGTTTTTCATGAAATATCGGCGTGCGACGGTGCTGTTTTTGCAAATAGGCGTCGGGGAAATAATTGATTTAAGCGACTCTCATACATTTGGATGTAACGTGTGCGGTGTACGTGTGTAACGGCTACACATCAGACAGGGTAGGGAAATTCCATTAATTTCCATCGTGGAAGCATCCAGGCGCTAACGAAGCCTAAAGCAAACAAGCCTTATGAAGCTCGCCTGAAATCTCTACAAATATACGCCAAGTGGGACGGGATCGGAGTGGGCGGAGGAAAGCCATTTTGTATAAGCCGAAACTGGTAAATATGGAGAGATAATTTCGCGTCATTACGACGACAAAACGGAAAGGGCGCAAACATGCCCTTCGAGGACCTGTTTGAACTGTGTAATGAATCGTTCCGTCAACCCGTTTAGACTTTGCGAAATTCGCTGTTTCTGCTTATTTGTGTATTTATATGCGTTCTTTCAGTCTTTATCGCTTTGGCAATCGTTCGACGTTTCGCAAACAAATTCGGCGGGGAAAAATTAAATGATACCAAGTAGCGTATTGTTCGAATCGGGTCTGGCAGACTATCCAATTTAATCGGCGATATCTTCAAAGGCTCTCGCGACCGATCGAGACGGTCGTTTGTTATGTAAATAAACACTCGAAAATTGTGATTAAATTTATACGCAGTTAGTTGCGAGTCCAATTATTTTCTAGTGTGTCTTTCGGTTTGTCTTTTTGTGGCCTCGTTACTTTTGTTTGCCGTATTAGAAGGTTGGTTTTTCGCGCGCTTTTTGTTTGTGCTGGAAAAGCGGAAAATAAAAATAGTTGCGGGTCGTCGAACATTTTCTTTCCCTCTCTAAATTTAGTCGAGTTTTTATTGCGGCAGCATTTTTTGATGAACAAACGTTTAGCTCCTTTTCTTGCTCCGTTTCTTATTTTACGACTCCTAAGAATGATTACGTCGACTTTGTGATTTCAATAATAAAATTTTTTTATACTAAAATAAGAAAATTGGCAGTAACAATAAATATCCTTCCAGTTTATTTCTACCCTTCCCACAAAGTTGACCACCTCATCACTTTGTAAGTGTTGAAAAGCAATTAAACTTAGTTCGAAACATTTTGAGAACTATTACACTCTACAATGAAAAACTATTATTGCCTCCGATAACCATCAGTTACTAATTGATTCGATTTAAGCATGATACAAAATATATTTTGTAATAATTTTTTATCAAGATATTTAATACTATATTTTTCATGCCAAATATTTTTAATGATTCTTAGAAAACTAAACCTTAGTATATTTTTCATTCTTATGTGATAAATTTTTTATAATATTTTAACAGTCGAATATTTTTTATAGAGTCGTTCAAAAAGAAACGCTTTTAAAAATCATTGCGTGATACTTTCATTCGTAGAAATTTAAACTTTCATATTAATTTATTTCTATCATTTTTTAGATCTCTTGATACTTTTTTTTACTTTTTCCTACTCAAATTAAATGTAAGAAAATTCAACAACTATTAGAGTTGCTTTTTCATTATATTATTATCATAAAAGTACCACGCAATAAGATAATGTCCAGTGGTTGACCATGAATCTATAATTGACCATCTGACAGAAAAAAGTAAAAATTAATGTTTCTAAAAATGGTAATTTTTCGGAAAGGCTGATAACGACGACACCCTTTCTGAAAAATTACCATTTTTTAAAACCTTATTCTTTTTAGTTTTTCTGACAGATGGTCAATTATAGATTCATAGTCAACCACTGATGCTTATTTAAAATTTTATTTAATAAATTTTCACATACAGAACTTTTTGGTTAATACAATTTTTCGTCCAAATACAATCACAGACATAACTTTCTACCCAAACGAATTCGCCCAACTGTAAAATTTCACAATTCAAACAATTCACCGCCAACAAAGACAACCGCCGCATCAAACCCGCCAACACAATTAGCCCGAATTCGCCCAGCTTCAAATCCGCAAAGGCGCGCGCGCGCTTTTCGTCGCAGGGGTGCCAACGCGAGCGCGCCCTCGCCCTTCCGCCCGCTAATGGCCGACAATGCGCGACATCGGACCGAAGACAATGTCGCCCTAATGGCGGCGGCCGGATGCGCGCCGGCACTCCGCTTTGCCGCCGACATGGCCGCGGTTCGTGCGGTGTCGCGATCGCGCAGTGCTGCCACCATCATAATTAAAAGCCGGGCGACGCGCAGAAAAGGGGGGGAGGAGTTATATTCGCTTTTTACGACGGTCTCGGTGCGGCGATTTCGCGCAAGTTGCGACGCTTTTTTGTTTAATTTTTTTTTTAATAAAATGAGTTTACGTCGTATTAAATATGAAAATTATTTTTTTTTTCGTTTTAATTTTGGTTGAGTTGTGTGTTTTGTGCTGTGAGTGGCTCTTGTTCGCTAATTGTGTTGAGGGAGGATGTTTAAATTTAAACAGTTGCGTTGAAATTTTGGGTGTAAATTGGATGCGAAATTCTAGTGTGGATTTTAAAGTATTTAAACACAGCGATTTTTTTGCTATGCGTATTATAATAGTCAATGGGATGTTTAAAATTTATAATATTTCGTTTTAAATTGGATGTAAAATTCTTGTGTGGATTTTCAAAATATTTGAATATTGCAGTTTTTGCCGTGTGTGTGTAGTCAATGGAATGTTAATTATTTTTAAAATAAATACTCACGTGAGAAATTTTCAGTATTATGTATGAATTAATGTTTATAAAATCATATGATTGGCATTAAATTGGCCCATCCCATTGGCATTGGGAGGCCAAATTTACCGTTTTTTTTTATTTACCGGTAATTCAATATTTTTTATTAAATAAATTTTGTAAAAAAAAAAACGGTAGAAAATCGGAAAAGTTACGAAAAACTTAAAATAAACTATAAATCTATTATACACAACCCGACATTTATTAAAAATATTTTCCAAAAAAGACAAAATTTTTCAAAAATATTCGAAGCAAAAAAAAATAATTTACCGCTAAAAATTAAAAATTAACTGATAATTAGCATAATTAGTCTTCTTAATTAGCATCTTCGCACGTTGAAACCAAATTTTATTCATCGTTGCAATTAGTCAGACTTATTTGCAGTTTTATATTAAAAAAAATTATTTATTTATATCACAAAAAATCTTTTTTGATTTCCAATTCTAGAACAGTTCTACCATAAAAATTTAACTTGAAAAATCAAACAACTCCACTTCACAATAACTTAAATTTTTAAAAATAAAAATATACGATTCGTTTCGCTTGAATCCGGATGAAAAATATTTAGTTGGAAACGGAAAATGTGCACACATATAAATCCTTTGCGAATTGCACATATGCGTAATGACGTAATTTCGTACGTTGCATTGCGGTGCAGTGTGCATCCAACGTTGATGCAATACGGCGGAACGTAATTACTTTTGAGTTAAAACATGCTAAACTACTAGATTGCATGTCCGGCATGCCGCCATATAATCAAGTTTCGAACGAATTCCGCATTTCGTTTCCGTCGTTAATTATTTTTTTCGTATCTATGGCGTGTGCATTGGAAAAATCTTCGGACGAGATCTCAGCGCGCGAAATTTTCGCCAAAATTCGATACGCGCCAAAGGTTCGGTCTAAAATCGCATCGTAAATCTTTTTCGGGCTTGTCGTCTTGGAAAATCGTTAATTCTTTTAGCGGTCGCCTGTTTTCTCGTCTTTGAGATAATGTTTCTCCCCTATTGTTATCCCTCGTAATTAATAACGGCTTCGAGTCGATCGTTTGCTCTTTTCCTTTTTAATAAAAAAAGCTTACGCAAATTTACAGGCTTGTGTACAAATTTGCCGAGTCGGCCTTCGAATGTCGGTTAACTGTTTTTGAGCACGAACGCCTCAAACCATCTCGAAATTTTTTAAAACCGCCGCGATTTTCTCGTCTCAACGCCGCGAGATTTTGGTCGAGTTCGACGCCGAAATTGCTCAAACAATTTTTTTTTTCAATTTCAAATAATGACCCGACAAAATTCGAAGTTTGCCAACTTTCGGCTTTGAAAACTCACTAATTCGCTCTATGTTGGTATATCGTATCGCTCATTTTTCACGTAACGGCGAACATGATTTAGTGGAAAAACCGTCGGCGTTAACATAATTTCGGCCGAGATTTTCGATATATTCTTAGTATTGTGGACGACTGAGTTTTCTAATTAAGTTGAGATGGCGGATCATAACACGTTTTCAGCACAACTCTGAAATATCATATAATAATTTTATTATACGAGCGTGTATATGCAAGATTATTCCCGAGGCAGTCTCGGCTAATGTGCGTATAAATGAACACAACTCGTACGCATAATTTGACTGTTATGCTTGTTTGAAGTTTTCCAGTTTTTAATCAAAATATCCGCAAATTAGCTAAATGCGCCTTGACATGTAACAGATTGTTGAACTGGGTAAAACTCAAACTTTGAGAAAATTCATATGTCGTCTCATTGTCAGTATTTCATCATCTCGTTTGACAATTAAATATTTTCATATTACGATAGGTACATATTTAAAAGTTGTCTCGTATTACAGCGTATAACAGTTTTATTTCAATTCAGAATAATGAAAGTTGATAATTGTTTCTGTTATTAAATAAGATCATAACTTTTACTCGCAACTATCTATATAGAAATATTTACTAGTACTACAAATTAATATCCATAAATATTATAGTTAACCAAGAATTTGTCAATAAATCAAAATCATTTCAAAACTAATATTATTATAACACTTGCTGCGATCCACTATTATGCTTATAAACATTTTTAATTGGAAATTTGAAAATATTTTAAAAATTAAATATGAAACTTTTATTGTTAATAAAATCAAAGTAAAATTGTTAAAATTTAAATATGAAAAATCATCATTTTCAAACGGCCTCAAGCCAACATTACACGACCCCAACGAATTACACGTTTCCCACAACCCAAACTTCCCAAAAATCCGTTCTTAAATTAACATCTTCAACGAATTTACATAAACCCCACGAGCACACAACCGCCACTAACAAACGGCGTCCAACGTCATAAAAAACCCGTCAAAACAAACACCCCAAAGCGACAACAGCTACAAAACCTCAATTCAAATAACAACACTCGAAACACAACACCCGACCGCGCACAACCCCAACATCTGAATAAGTCAAAGGGCTTAATTAGCCACATCCCACACACCCAGGAACGTGCAGCCCAAGACCCAGGGAGCTAATTCGGCCTTATCATGAGCCGTAATGACGACGACGAGGATAGGGCTCTGCCCCCGGGGGGCGCTCAGGGGGCGCGTGACGTAACAAAGGGCCATTATCGGCCGGGGCTCCCCGGGGGTACGGCATCCGTCTTTGTCGTGGCCTTCCAGAACGGTTTGGCGATGTCGAGGGGGTGGTAGGGTTGGAGGTCTGGATCGCTTATAAAATCACGCGCGATCCGGTCGCGATCAATCAATCGGGAAGAGAACGATCAGGGGAAGCCCTCGATTAAGGGATGTTAATGTCGGGTGTGCGCTGTAATGCGATCGGGTGGGGTATCGAATAAGTTTTTGGAATTGGTTTTTTTTTTAGTATAATTTTGGATATTTTTGTAAATGTGACACAATGATTTTTGTTTGTTTTGGAAAATGTGAATTAGCTTATGATTTATTTATTTATTTTAGGGAGTTGTTTTAGTTGCTGTTTTTTATCAATGAAAAAAAAATGGTTTGATAAAAAAATTTGTATGTAAGCACAAATTTTAAACTTTTTTTTTAAATTAGTAACACATATAATATTATTATAATGCTTAGTTTTTATTTTTTTATTTATTTTTGATTTACAATAAGTACAAAAATATTATTATATTATCAAATTAACTTTTTATATGATCGTGTAATAACTCAATATTTTTCTTCACAATACACCTGATCCTCTTTCTTTTACACGGGGATGCGTTCCAGAGACTATCGTGTAAATAAAAAAAAACGTGTAAAAAAATGTATAGTGACCATACAAAAATTGGAGATAAGTTCTATTACTATATATGGATAGAACTTCCATCCGAATGTACTTTATAAAAAAAGTGTAATGTGAAAAATTTTTGCCATGTAAAATCATCAAAAAACATGGAACATTTTTATTTGATAACTATGTTTACATATAATACATATAATTACATACATTAAAATACTAACCTGCACCGAATCTTACCATTGTGGCATAATAATACATATTTTTATACCGTGTTAAAGTGAAAAATCTGTATTAAAAAAAATCCGTTCATCTTCCTTGAACCGTGTTGTTTCGGAACAGTATAAAAAATTGTAAAAAAAGGATTGGGTGTACATTAATTAACTGCAAATGTTAACATTTCGGTAGTTATTTTTTAAAAAAATTATCTTTTTTAATAGTTTTCAATTAAAAATTACGTTTAAATTTTTATTTTTTCATAATTCAGCAAATAGAGAAACAACACAAACTTTTCTCAAATCCTCCAAAGTTCACCTACTTTTCCGAGACACTACTTAACGTATATTATTTTTCAAAAAAATCCACACTCAACCGCAAACTTTCCCAAATTCAAAAACAAACACGACACAACCATCCGACAACATCCAAGGCACAAAACCGTAACGACTCGACCGTATGATTTAGCACCCCGCGTCCGCCATTGTTGCGAAAGACCGATGCCGCCCGAAAAAAAACACGCGATAGTTTTCAAAGGACCCCCATCCCCGGAGGACACCCTCTTCGTGGATTTGACGTCTTCGGAACCGTCTCGTCAATTGATGTTCATGTGTGTTTCCCCGAAAACGAATCGTCGTCATAATTCACGCGCGTACGTGAGCGCAAACAATGGCGTCGGCGAACTATCGGATCGGCGCGTGCGACGACAAACAACGCGCAATAAACGACAAAGAATTTTCAATTTTGACAATAGACGATTTTCCCTTTTTTGCCCTTCCGTCGCCTTTTTTTTGTATTGTCGTCGCGCTTTTTTATATGGGGAGTCACGTGCGTAAATAAAATTCGGATTCGGAACGCGCGTTTGACGTTGCGGGAATTGTTCGCGTTCGGTCTCATTATTTGTGATGAATTTTGCGATGCGTATTTACGAAATTTTTTTGATATTAAGTTGCTGAAAGAATTGATTTTTTGAATTTTTTTTCGAATACTCACTGTGTATTTAATGTGAGTTGTAAGTTCAGTTTTATATTGCGTATCTTTAAATTAGAAAAGATGAGACTAATTTAAAACTCAAATTCTTCGAAATGTATAAATACCTCCCTTTTATTTGCAAAATTTAATGAAAAATATTTTTCATTTTATTTCAAAGATTATATACGAATGAATGAATACATGAATTTGATATGATATAAATATTTTATTCAGTCAATAAAAATAGCACCTAAATACAATGATTCGCGCCAAACTTTCACAATTCGCACATTTTCATCTACTTAGCAACCTTCCATTCGCTTAAACTTTTTTTTTATGGAACGAACATCCAGAATAATGGCTAATTTCATTGAAGTAACAATCACAACTCAACTACGATTCACAACTAGAGAACGTTTCGTTGAATACGCATAATAGCCCCAGCGAATATATCCGACTTTGGTCGCCCGAAAACTTTCGCAGGCTCGAAACCCTCAGAGACCTTTTATGTATCCGCTCCGCAACTTCGAACTCAGAAGTTGATCTCTTCCGAAAGCCACTGTTACTCTTTCGACGTCGAACATTCGTACGTCTCTATATAATGACTATCCAGATATATTACCGAATGAAATTATTACGCGTACAAGTACCCTGAGATTTTAATATAATAATATAAATACATCCTTATTTATATAGTAAATATAAATACACTTATAGAATTTAAATTCAATAAGTTTTTTTATTTAACACGAATGTAGAGAAACGTTTCGTTAAAAAAAAACCGCCTCGTTAAGCTCGGTTCGTATCAAATTTCATTCGAACATCATTCCGTAAGCAGAGTCAGATGTTTTAATTAACTCTATCGACGCCATTCGATTCGAATTTCAGCCTCCGACCCATTTTATATCCTTTCCGATCGCTTTTCCACCCTCTCTTCGATTTTTTTATTATTCATCGGTCTGATTATTTGTGCGCGATCGGCCACAAACGAACAATATACGATTCGTTGAAACTTAATCTTTTTTTTAGCCAAACCGAAATGTGATTTTAACTGAGTTGTGTTTGCGTACGTTATTCGTATATAGGCATCGAAAGCAAATAATTTATTTGCATAGTATACTATGTCCCAAAAGTGCCGTTTGTTTTGGTGGAAATTATCAAGTTTCAAATTGGGTTGTTAAATAATATAATTTGATTTATCTTCCGGGATAATTTAAAAGTTATAAATAAGAAATAATATGGGTTAAATATATTTTTATATGATCTAATATTTTCCGGTTTGAATAAAATATTTCCGTATGCAAATCATATCAAATCTCAATAAAATATCAATCTCGATTTACCCCAAATATGATATAATAATAAGAATAGGCTTATCTGGGGGCGATATCGAGAAAACGTCAACCCGAACTCGGCGAAAGTAAATATGTAAAGCTATTCCCACGGGAGCAGAACTGTCTTCGCAAGTTATTTTCCGAGTTATTTGACTTTAAACAAAAAGAAGTAGTATTCAGCATTAGCCGCGGCACCCGCGAGAGTTCGCGAGAGTCCGTATTTCATTATGCGAAACATTTTGACGCTTCATCTCTTCGCGCCAAAAAGCCAACACGCACTTTGCGCACAAGTCGCTGTAATTGAATCAAAAACGTTGTAAAGTAGAAAAGTTACGTTTCATCTCGGCTAACGATCAAACCTCGAAAAAGATTTCGCGAACGCTTTTCCACAATTTTCCCGCGATGAAACTCACTCGCAACTCTCGCGAATTTCACTCGATAGGATGTTACAGCGATTCGTGCTACGTAAGCTTGCATGTTCTGCTATTTTGTGTTTGACATGTTATATATTAATTACGAAATAATTATTTAAATTTTATTTGAAATAATAAACTTGAATTGTCAAGCCTAAAGTAAAATGGTTGTTTATGTGATTGTTGTTTGTGGGAAGTTGGAATAAGGTGGTTGTTTTGTGTTTTTATTTAGAATGTGACTATATATGTATATGTAATTGCTCAATAGAAGGGATAGTTTTTTTATTAAAAAAACATTGTCATTCAATATAGATTTATACAAATCGCATGTAATGGTGATGATAATTTTAATAATATGCATTGTCATCGTCATCATAAACTTCCCGAACATTTTCCACTACAAAACAGGCAAAGCTTTTCCAAAATATATTGAAAACTCGGGCATTTATTCTTTTCAAGTGTATCCACTATACCAGTCATCGGCAACCTATGGTACCCATGGGTCAGCAACTGACCCATTTGACAATTTCAAGTGACTCATTTGAGTTATCTGGTTAAGGCTATTTTTATGGTTCTTCGTTATATTTTCCGATTTTTCCCGGTTTTTATTAAAAATTCTATTTACCGGTGAACCGATAATTGGTAAAAAAAAACTACCGGATCACTGGTAAATGAAAAGTACGTAAATTTGGTCTCCCTAATTGATAATGAAGAAAATATTCATAAGATTCATAAATTTAGGAACTGAAACTTGACATTTTTATTTATTTTCATAATAATAAGTATTACAATTTTATTATATTTCTTTTTTTTAAGTTTAAAACACAATAATTATTTTCTCAATAAAATTTATATTGTTATTCACTAAAAACTGTTTTAAAACCCACGTAAATATACTTACTAACCCAAAACATTTTTATAAAAGTCACATTTTGTTTGCCTCTGATCCATAGCCATAAAATATTACCGATGCCTGCACTAATAAGAAAAGATAACTCTTGATTCGTTTTAATACTTAAAACCACTCTTACTAAATGTTTTCTCATACCACATAATTTATTCTTCATAATTTACAGAAATGCTTTCACAAACACAAAACCTAAAACATGTTAAATTTCCAAAAATCAAATTACTTATACTTTGAAAAAATATTTTCACATCCAAAATCGCAACACTTTGAATATAAACTTAACAAATTCTAAAAAATCTCAAACGAATCCCTCAAATCCAACCAACACCCATGCCAAAAGCACCAACAAATCCCGTTTTCTTTGAGCCGGCGACTCGTCCGGCTCAGAAGTGAGAGATGTTTATTGCCGGCAGAGAGCGCGGAATATTTGCAAGGATCGCAAAAAAGGAGCGGTGTGGATTTAGCAACCCCTTTGAGTTTGTGCACCGCCTCCTTGCTCAGTGTACGTAGCCTAGTCGGGTGGCTTTCGCCCGAACAGTCGTAGGCTTCCACAGTTTGCTTTGACAAGCCAACTTAGCCGATCTGTGCACTAAATTATGCAGGTCTGCGCTCTACGTGCACCGGTTCGCAAACTGTCGCGATGAGAAATCTCGGCGGCGAATTATCGGCTCCGAAAGACAAACGTTATCTTTGGATTCGGTCTGGGAGTGTGTTTTGTGAAAACAATCGCGTTTCGTTGGTTTGTGGGAATTTAATTTGGTGATGTTGGATAAATACGATTGAGTTTTGTTGTTTGATCGTGGAGGTTGCATACGTTGTTTTATGTAAATCGGTTGATTCGATTCGATATTTTCGGTTAGATGGTTAATTTTTTTTTTGTGGATTGTGAGTTTTGATTGAATTATATTTGATTCATTGATTGATTTTATATTATATAATTTTATCATATATAAGCATCTAAGATTGAAGATCTTTTGAATCCTCTTCTACTCTACCTAATCCATCTTGAGCGACTTTTATTCGATTCACTCCACACTATTTCTTGTTTCATCCATCTATCATGAAATTTGATTTACTTTAATATTAAATATATTAATTTCAACTTAAATTATCAATTCCGATTTACATTTATATTATTCCAATATAATATAAATGCAATAATCATACTATTGTCTATTCATAAATTCTATCCATCTTGATTCAAACACGATTATTCCAGCTATATTTGATTTGTAAATACGCATGGAAAATACGAGAAATTGTATGCCTTTTCAAATTCCGAGCTTAAAGCGCGTTTATGGAGCTTCCTCAAACTTTATCCACCGCTTTAATCCCAACCCCTCGATTTGCTTTTGTATCTGCGATCTTCCGTACAAAACGCCCATCCGACAACGTCCAAACTTCAACACAACACGAGGCGGACCGACACCTCAAACCGACATTATTCTAAACACCGATACGGACCGTATAAAACACCGTCGATCGCATAAAACTCCTACGACCATCGAGCTGCAGTTAATTGAGCGCGATGCTTTGGGAAACTGTCGAGTATTAGCCGGCTGCCGAGTTGGCCTGAGATAGTGGAGAGCTTACCGGGCGTAGAGCTTTACAAAGTGCCCGGTTCATTACATGGGGATGAACTATCGAAATGCATACAGCCAGTTGAAGCTGGTACTGCCACACCAGTGAGGACGTGCGCACAGATAGACATTGTGGATGGTTCGCTTGTATCGGCGTAATGATGTCGGAGTACATGGGTATGGTGGTTTTCAATCGTTCGTGTATTATATAAACATAGGTGATGCTTTTGTGTTATGATGGATTCATGCCGTGTTGAGTAATGTATGGATTTAGTACGGATTCGAGTTGTATAATAGAAGGGTTGTTGTATTGTGGTATATGAGTTTTTTTTTTATTTTGTACAGTTCAAAAAATTTATATTTATTTTTGTGTATGTAAACTCGCTTGAGTGACTTTTCAACGGCAAATAGTCGAGCAAATTTTTTTTTTCATATGAACGATAAGTTGTCACTGTTAATGATAAAAAGTATTCTCTAATACTACATTATTCTGTTTAATTTAAAAATAATTAAATATTTATTTGAAACACATGACGAAATATCAATCGTCTTAAAACTAAAACCCATATATGTCATAGTCCTCAATTGAGGACGATTGAGACGCACGAGCTTTTTCTTTCGTTGGTTGTATTTCGCAAAATATTACAAATAATAACATATTTAAGTAAAAAAAACTTAAAAGTATAATTTTTTAAAAAAATAATAATCTATATTTTCATTGTAAGCTTCAAGTATTCAGCGATTGAAGCTAAAAATTTTAGGTAAATCGTAAAAAATTTAAAAAAAAATGGGTTAAAATCACTTATGAAAATTAAATTAAAAACCATCTATAATAATTTAAAAAAACGGAGAAACTAAGCCATTTTTTAAGATTCTTAATCGCTTAATCATTCATTTTCGTAATGATGCATGTATCAACTAATACTTAAAGTGTATCTCTATTACCAGAAGACTTAGAACCCTCGATTATAATCCGTAGGAAACGATCGTTTCGTACGACGTAATTGTTCCGTCGACGTGACCCGACCACGATCGTTATGGAATATATTACCGCACGATAATGGCGCTCGCAACGTTCAGAATCCTACCAGACATTGTACGGTTCGATTAATGATTTTAACGTTGGCTTACGTCAATAACATTCGTTCGTGACCGCGTTTCCGTTCGACACGTGTTGAACTTCAACGGCGTCCGTCTGAACGATTCAAGTTACGCTCGTATATCTTTCGAACTCAAACATCCGACGGCCGCAAATCTTTGTGTAAATTTAGTTCTGGGGCACAATGGATTTTCATTAATTTCGAAGCGGAGTGTGTGCTCCGTACGTCTACTTGACAATCGATCTTTCGTGCGTGATTATCGTGCGGTTTTCGGTTCTCTAACTTTCGTTTGATTATTGATTGTTCGTTAAAGTTTCTTCTTTATGAAATTTGATTAATTGTCGATTTTGTTTGAGAAATTTGATAATTTGAATTGAAATTGCTTGTGCTTTGTAATTAGAGATAAACTGTTAGTTGGGTTCAACGGATAAATTGGCTTTATTAGTTATTAAATCGATTATATTTGCAAGCGTTATACTTATTATTTAAATATACATAAACGAAAATAAATATCCCAACCACTTTAGATTAAACTTATCGTACGCCGAGAACTCCCCGATCTCCTCAGCATAAATAAGGCATTCGAAAGTGCGCAAAACTCCCGCCGATTAACGAATCACGCCTCGCCGATTTCACAGCCGCCAAAGACGACGACCGTTCTAATTCATTGAAACAATCCGACAACGAACCGCCTCAAATATTTATGTGAAAGCGGAATCTCCGCTTTAATCCGACACCGAATCTCGCGATATAAATCCCTCGACTTCGACTAGGAAGCCACCCAACCGCCCCGTGAGACAGCCATCCGCCTCTCGCCTATCGCCCACCTAAGCCACACCAACGGACAACTATCCACCTGTCTCGAGGACACTAACACAAATCTTATCCTTGTGGTTATAACCGCATTGTGTTTCGTGGCTTTTAATATTCAGGCGCGAGAAGCGGGAATTATTAATGTGTTGTATTATTTAAAAGGGGGTATTAAAATTGTGATTTAATCGTGATTTGTGATCTTTTTTTTGAAGCAAGGTTTTAATATTTTACTGAACTATCGAGAAAATATATCGTTATTATTTTAATAGCCTTGTATGTAACAAGCAGGGCTTTAAAAAAAATACAAAAAAATAGTGTTATGCATGATGTAATTGCTAATATACTTTTAAATGAACGGTGGTCTTATTAATTAATAGCCTTAGTTATGGCCTTGGCTTTACTTATTAATATCTTTACCTAACCATTTTTTTTTCATTGAAAGATAACCATAAATTCTAAAATTTTAATAAAACGTCTCGTTAAACTTTTCGTCGTATTGAAAACCGTTTTAGTCGCATATTGGTTTAGATAACTTCCCACAAAATATAATACTAGTCTATAAATACATATATGTATAAATAACTGAACCTTTTCATCCGCTCAACATTCCCACGAATTCAACACATTACACAAAGTTTTCGAGCGATAAAACTGATTTTTTTTTTCCCATAACATTTTGACTCATTGACGTTCGCCCAGTATCAAACAATCTCAACTTCGAGCAATATTAGTATAAATATCCATCCCGAAATATCCCATGGAATATCCTCGAAGAGCAACATATTCATCGGCGCTCCCATCCCACGTAACGGTAATTAGAGAAGCCGCGTCTAAACTTTCGCAATTAGGCAACTTTGCTTCCGTCTCTCCAGTCTTCCATCTTTCGCAGCAGACGCTGTTGGACGCAAATTGGACGGCGACCCAATAAGCCGGTAAACACCGATATGAGACTGCTCGACATTCGGCCTGGATACGTTTCATAGTTTCTAAAACGTATGTATGTGTGTGTGAGTTTCACGCACGTCTGAAGGCTCTACGCTGAGCTGATTATGATAAATATATCGCAGCGTGTAAAATAATGGATGCTAGACTCATTAAGCTCGGGAATTATGCGAAATAAATCATAATTATACCAATTTGCTTGTAGGGGAGTGTGAATTTTGTATTATTTTTTAATTAATTTATTTTATTTTATTTGGACTAAAATATTCAATTATCTTGATTTTATTTTTAAATTATTCAGAATATTCTGATACACATTTACTCACAAATAATAATAAATTGTATTACAAATAATTTATCTCACGAATATTCTGATGTATTTTGAACAATTGTATCCAATATATACATATGAAATCGATTCGTAAATAAAACGTATCTTTGTGTCAAAATCAAAAGCTCAAACATTATTACATTCATGTTTTAATTACAACCGATATATTTTTTTTTTGAAACAGAATATTTAAAAATGCATTGCGTTTTAATTTCGCACGATTCATTATCGTTACGCTGCTTTCGAATTTTATCGCCGTGATTTTCGCGGATAAAAATAAAAGGCGCTTAATTAACGTTCGAGTTGGATCAACGCGTCGCTCCTCATCGACGCAGGCTTTAAATTTTTTTTTGGGAAAAAACTCTGGAGGGACGGGGGGGGGCAATTTATTCGATTAGGGAAAATAAAATAAATATTTCATTTTCATCACGACGCGGGTCAAATATTGCAAAGAAAAAATCCGAACGGTCGAAGCGAATGAGGGACGGTGTAATTCCGCTCAAATGAAAATAAAATAAGCGCTCGCCGAAAAGTTCGATTCGCAAAATTCCTCTCGGATTCTTTCTGACGTGCCGTTATCGACGTATATACGTTTAAGGAGATTTATTTTTCGGTTCTCGATTTTAATCAATTATATTTATGTGCACTTACGACTTGTTATTCGTGTGCTAAGGCCTTTTTCGAGCGATCGACCTTATCCGTATTATTATATTATATATGCACGTTCAGGCTGTTATGTGTTCAAAATGTCCTTAATATAACATATAGCATATAGCATATAACTTTTTCAAGTATAAGTACTCATTTACAAATGGATCGTTTGTAAAAAGGCACTTTAAAGCTGAATGTAATTTTCATTGCTAGCTGAAATCGATTTTTTTACTTAGTAATCCGTTTCCCGTTGAACTTCGTGAATTAGATTAATTATTTGAAAACTTGTTGAATTAATCGGGTTTTTCTGGTGGTTTTTATTCGATTTCGTATATTATTCGTAGGTTCTTGCCAAGCGAATAAACTATTTTCGTATAAAGCCCTATGTTTTCCGAATAGTATTCTTAGGCTTCTCCCGTCCATATAGCCATGTTACCTTTCCGGTAATTATTTCAGGTAAAGAAAGGTGAGAGAAGGCTTCGCTTAAACGATCCTGATTTATTTCCTCGGAAGCTTTCTCGTTAATCAATGAGACGGTGAAAAATAAGTAATTATTTTTTATCTAGAGCTTGTTTACACAACGTCGTTAACGCCGAATTACCAGCCATATAATAAAATGTTTTAAAACCCCTTTATTATATAAGATGTTTTTTCGTTATATTGTCGCGAACAAAAATACAAGCAAGCCATTGTTTTTCAATCTGTCACGTTTTCTATGACATTTGTCTACACATGGTCACACAATCCGGCAACAATTCATTATTGCCCGCAGCAGAAGGTAAGCAATTTTCAAAAGAAATCTCCGTAGCTACGTGAAAGACACATTCATGTCCTGCTAGCAAAGGTAGCCTGGACGCTTTTGACAAAAATCTCTTCTTCTTGCTTTCATCCGCGCGATAAAAGAAAATGATACGCCAGAACGCGAAAGTTGCAAACAATGCACAATATTTATGCGTACCCTGTAATTTTTTTCGCACGTAATGGCATCTTTAAATTTCATAAAATAATTACTCAAATATTTTTTTATGTAATAAATTTATATACCTATAGATTACATAACTTCGAAATAATTATATTATATTTCATTGTTAACTATAATATAATACCTATAGAGTCGTGATCTAATATTACGTGGTTGTACATCGCTCTATTATAAACTCATCATTAACTATTATAACAATGTGGGAACTACCATGAAGATCTTGTATATGTTATAACATTTGTCGGTTAAGATAGTCGAGCATTTAATATCCAATATCTTCAAAATATAAAAAGTACAACGTTATTACATTTAAGGGTTTCAAACAAAATGATATTAAAAAAAATTCATGTATACATCAACAGATAACAAAATCCTTTGATATATTTCCAACGTACTTAATATAATAACCAACCCGCTGATAAATAACTTTCTTAATTGCTCAATTAGGTCGAGCCCCTTTCGCTTAAGCCTGAAAAAATGAATTTTCCTTGTAAAGACTAAAACAAATTCATATACACATCCAACATAAATATTCATTCTACCCACTCAACTCGTACCTAATCAGCGCAATGCACGCATCAAATGCACCCGTTAATTATCCGAAATACGAAAGGGATGAAGCGGTTTACTTTTAATAACCATAAAACGGATCGAACCAACCGATGCGAATAAATTCAGAAATTTTAAAATAAAAAAAAATACTGAGAGAAAAAAAGACAAAGTCCTCAGGGGGATGAGTGGTTGCTTTCCCTCTGATTTCCCATAAGTGCCCCGTAATCTGCTTTTGTCGGGACGAACCCAATACCCCAGAGGTACCCGGTCTCGGTCGAGGTACCCGCCACAAAAGCTCCTTCACTTTTACGCCATAAATATACGTGTATGGGGAAATCAATTGTTCTCGATATTGCCGATGATTGCGTGCGCCCCTTTTAATTTACCATTCTGTAATTAAGTCGTCTTTGGTGCCGTTCTCGTTGTATTGTATTTGTCATACGCGGCCATTGTAGTTCGTTTAATATTTAAATGTTTCGTGAATGTTCGTGTACGCGTGTGTGTGTTAAATTTAAATTTGGTACATTAAATCCGAGCACGTTCCGTATGAATTTTTGCTATGCAAACGAACGTAATAAATCATTATAATGTATGGGGTGGAAGCTTTTAAACTGAAGAGCAAAAACGAATGCGATTTGCGCTTTGATTCGTGCGTGAACTCGCTTGGAATATTTTAATTTTCACAGTTTAATCATCGATCTATGTCGATTATTTAAAGCTTTGTAAGCTGTTCGTTAAAGAATCGGCACAACCTTAACGAACTAAGTTATGGCTGACGTGCATTTTGTTCCGTGTGCGTGACTAACGAGTTTTCTTAAGTTTTCCACGATGAGTGCATAATATTATATTTTACCGCTCGACTTCATTTTGGCACTAATTATAAAGTGCTTCACAACTATTTCTATTTCTCATAAATCGAACACTTTCAAGTGTCGGTGTATGAACAAATTGATTAAAAAAGTTTGTGTAAAACAATCAAAATTTCTTTAATAATTAATTTTAATTCACTTTTTATTTTATGATCAAATATATGTTAATTATTTCGTTATGTTTAATTCATCAATTCTTGTTAATTGCTGAAATTAATTGACTTATGATGTGGTCATAAATCATTCTAATTACATATTGATAGATTGAGATTGTGTGGGGTAAAACTTTATACTGATAAAATCATAGTTTTTTTATTGTCTCTATTAAAAATATTGTTTTCAACGGAAATGTGTAATGATCGTACCCAAATGAAACCATTAGTTTTGAAATTGATATAAAAAATAAATTTCTAGATGGAAACGTATTGTATGTAAAACTAATTTTCTTACATTTCATCAATTTTTTTCCACCTCTTTTCCAATTTTTTGATCCCATTGTTTAAAAAACTTCGTTGTTTCAAATGAAAATGTGCTAGTAGACTATTTTCTAACAGCTCCGAACTATTCAATTTTCTTTCTCTTGCTGAGTTTCCAACGACCGGAAAAAAATGATAATCAATAGATACGATGTCTCGAGAATATAAAAGAACCAGATAAAATCTAGCTCAAAATAATAGATAACCTAATATTACGTAACCAATGAAACATCTTCAAAACCCAGATAACAGTTTCAAAGGGAATCCCACTACCCTGATACGCATACCCCAACAAATCGCAAAAGCAATAATGAAACCACACTGCACCTTCAGCCACGAACCAACCATATTTTCCACACACAAAATCGACATCCCGGCACGCGTGTACGAATATTAAACACCCACCTACCATTCGAATATGACGACAGTCAAACATGCGCGGCGCACAAACGCACGTGTTTGCGTCGAAAGATCAAACAGCGTCCCTGGGCGAAATGTCATTACCCGCGGATATTCCCGTTTTTCCGGAAACGAACGTGCATCCCCACATTCCCAGATATCCAATTTATATATGCTCATGGCGGAAAAGTCGGAAGCACAAAGTCGGGTCGCGCTTTCGCTCCCTTCCGCACGAGCTGGCCCCGATGTGCCCATACACTGGATGGGTACAGAAACAAATTTCACGATTCGTTATCGCGTATCGACGCGGGCCAAATACGCAATAATTCAATGCAACGGACCCCGACGGATTCGATAAACGGTCGTGGGCTTTTTCTGTACGTGCGAAAGTCTGAGGAGCTTAAGGGCGTGGGGGTTGTCCGCTGTTGGGTGTTTTTTTTACGATTTTTGTGGGCTTTGGTGTGTGCATGTGTTTATTCGATGTGTTGAAAGCGAGGAGTTTGGAAAATATCGATTGATTCGAGTTCGCCGATGTGCGGGATAGTTGTTTGTTTATTGGGGTAGTTTGCGTTTTCACGTCGAAAATTGGATTTTGAATGTGTTTCATTGAAAATTGATGTGTTCAGCTATATATAGTGGGTTTCGTATTATAATTGATTTGGATTATCTATTTGCTTTCAGACTAATTGGTGCAAGATGTACGCATTTGCATTATGACCTACATTGTGTGAAATGCTTCCCGTGTCTAATATTTAAACGAAAATATTAAATTATTTTAGAAACATTATTACTCCAATAAATTTAACGAGTAATGGAAATATCAGGTCTAGTTTTAAATATGCAAAAAAGCCAACTTTCAATTTATTATTTGAAATATTATTATTATAAATTCATTAAATTTTGTTATCAGACATCTTAAGAGAAATTTAATATACAATTTCACAATTTAAAATCTATCTAAATCTTCGTTAAAATACGAAATAGTAGAGGAACAATTTTACGTAAAAATCATTTTTTAATATTTTTCAATGAAAGTTTATATCGTTGAAAGCTTTTGATGAACCTTTTCGCATTTATCTCTAATTCGTTTTGCCGTCTAAAAATTTAATACGATCGTTATTTTTAATTGGTGTCGATTTCATTTTTTTTTTAATAATAAAATTAAACAAGATCTTTCATTAAACATAAAATATCACTACACTTCTGAAACTGAGAGATGAATTCCCGCGTAAGACAATATCTCACAAGATCGCTTTCGCGCGAAGAATAAAACACCGACTTTGAAAAAAAAGAGGAAAGTTTTATTTGATTTATTATTTAATCGCATTTGTTATGCAAAACCGTCGCCTGTTTTAAAATATACAATTTTTTGTCTCGGCTTGAAATGTGCATTTTAAGTTAAACTGGGAAAATGCGGCAGAAATACTTATTTTATACTAGATTCGTTTCGAGTATTGCGAAATAGGTTCGGGCTCTCGGATAAAAAGTATGTAAAGTGGATCGTATAAAATAGTATAACAATATGAAAGCCAGTCACGAAGTTAGTCCGACTGGCGTATCTCTGTTACGGTGAGATTACAGAATTCGCCGTCAGCAATACTTTCCTATCCACTATCTGCTACCCGCTCTGGAAACAACACTACCCTTTCTTTCACGACAAAATATTTTAATAAAAAAGGAAGGAAAAAAAAGGAAAGGAAAAGGAAAGAAGCGAAATCGGATCGGAACGAGAAACGAAAATTTTAATTACGCAATTGTTAGGTCGTTAAAAAGAATTCAATCGACACTTTATCGTCGTCGGATAGTAAATACTTGGAGAATTATCGGACCGTATTTTAATGAGCAAATTTGCCAGTTGCGAGGTAGCAGATTTAAATCCTAGACACGTATGTTGACGAAACCTGAACTAATCCCATTTTCCAACAGACTATCTCCCGGTTAATAATATATTAACTTGCTAACTTGTACTCTTCGTAACATTATTAAATGAATACTAAACAACGTTTCCTGCGTAAACCCCATTTTAATAATTAAAACTATTTTAACAAATTAATCTGGCGAATCCGTCTTGTTCATATAAATTTTTCATAATCTCACGTAATAAACAATACATCAATTTTATTTGTAACGTTCCATTATTTATTTTCAAACAACTTTTTCATCATACCGACGCAGATCGATTCAACAATAAACCCGACTCCGAAACAAATTGCAGATGATTTCATTCGAATTTAATACGGCGCAAATAGTAAAGAATCGTCTGTTCGAAATTGCCGGAGGGCTTACAAATACGTAGACAGCAGATACGTGGCATGCTGCGAACGGGACGCGCATGCAGATTTTCCGCGGCGTTCGCGTACATGTTTGGGACAATTCACTTTGTGGAGTTTTCCGCTTTTCCGACGGGGAAATTCTCCATGGCGTTTCTTACATCTGCTCCTGAGAGTGCGCTGATATCCTCTCCTTCCCTCTGCCACATCTTCTGTGGCTATATCAAATGTGCATAGAGCCTTTCCGCCAATGCAAAATGT
Source organism: Hydropsyche tenuis (assembly GCA_009617725.1). Classification (NCBI taxonomy): domain Eukaryota; kingdom Metazoa; phylum Arthropoda; class Insecta; order Trichoptera; family Hydropsychidae; genus Hydropsyche; species Hydropsyche tenuis. Next base: position 4,254,100 of record VTON01000006.1, read on the forward strand.
ACCTTTGCGATTCGAACGAGAACCGCACAATGACCATTTATACTTCTTTCGCGTTGCACTCGATAATGCAACGTATGTATATGTGATATGGAAAATCTAGCCGCTTTACAATTGGCGGGTTTGATAATAGTGATTTATGTACGTACGTGATTCGTTTCGAATATGCGATACCCACATACATATATCGATCAATTCTTGGAAACTGAATTAAGTAGTATATGCATCCATTATTTAAAGTTGTATTTGAACGTTTTTCGTTTATATATCGTTTCGGAGACGAAATCGATTTGTAATCGCGACACACAAAAGCTCTTGAATAAAGCGTTAAACGGCTTAAGTTGCGGAGAAGGGGAAAACTTTACGAGTTTTCGCTAGGCGTGAAAATCTGCGATACGTGCACGCAGCCAAGTGCAAATGCTAAATTTGACAATCCGTAAACTTCTTCGGTCTTTCGTTCTGGGCTCGCTCACCATAACACCGACACCGAGCTTAGTCGCTTCGGTGGAAACTTCCAAATTACTTTTCAGTTTGACTTCATTTAGTAATGCGAGGAGTCGAAACGACTCGCCAAATTAAACATTCATACGGGCCCCTCACACACAGGTTGCCCCGTCATAACAGGCTTCGTATTACCGTTTCACGATATAGATAGGCAGGATCCAAAGCGTGCACAATACAGATCTATGTATGCCCCGGTTATAATATCGGGCACGTTCGTCGTTATACGAAGGCAATCGCGTCGGGCTCAATTTCCATACAAATGCGAAGACAATCGACAAAGCGTTTGCTCGTTAAGGACTCGTCTGAATGGGCGCATGCGTTATTAAAATAATTTGTTGAATATCCCGACGCGCGCCCATTCTTCAACTTTATTACCCCTTTATGCGGAGCGTTTTGTGCGAGCGACGGAAAAGTGTCGACTCGCTTTTCAACGCCGTGTGCGTTATGCGACTGCTGAAAATCGAGATTTATATATTTAAATTCATTACATGCGTTTTATGTATAAATTTTGTGTCGATTTATGTAAAGGAATTTTCGAATTCGGCCGTAGAAGGCTGTCGGAAATGTTGCGCAAGCTCGATGCTGTTACGCTGCATTTTGGGTTGATAGAAAAAATTCTCGAGTGTTTTTTCTCATCAGCGTTGTTTTTGTCGTTTCAGCATCTATGTACGCTTCATCAGCCGAAGAATTGGTAATGAGAAAAACTGTCAATCTGAAACTGGCGAGCTGGAAAGGAGCGCGGGCTGAGTGCGGCGTCAACGGAGTATGGCTCACGTCCCACGGAGATCCCGTCACCAACGTGACATCACTCAGGTAAACACACATAATTTTTTTTACGCATATATATATATACTTATACAAGAAAAATTTGCAGGTAGCGTGAAATATTTCTTTTAAAAAAAATACGAATTGTTCATAAAAATTCTTAACATAATATTATATTATATTATATATTACTTGTATAAAAATCAAGTATCGCATATATTATATATGAAACGGAAACCTATCCAGTATAAAAAGATCATGCATGTATTATATATAGAGCCTATTCTAAAAATGAGCCACTGTTACCCAACCGATAGGATTAGGGTCTTATGGCGAAACGAAAATCGCGCGTTCAAATCTCCGCATAAATGGAAATTTTATCCCCGCAGCGCAGTCAGTCAAAATCGTGATATTTCGATCAAATTTCGCACGATTCCAATATTTATTTCTGTTCGCGTCGAACTGCGTCCAACCGAATGGTGGGTGCCTTTGGCGAAAAATACAATTTAACCGTTTCGCAAAACGACTAGGGCTCGGAGGCATTTACTCGGAACACTGCAAAAATAGTGACGCGAAACGACGGAGAAAAGGTCTCGTCTCGTCTCCGCGTTTTAATTAAAGAAGTCACTTCTTTGCTTGGGTCAATAAAACGAAATCGGATCCGCTCAAAACAAATTTCCAGTGGAACGATAAATTCTACCGAGCGAACGAGCGAGCCAACCTACAGAATCAGCATAAGCTTTGTTTCAGTCTCTATACGAAATGCTTTTATATGTTTCTCACATGCTATCTATTTTCTAAATATTATTGAAACATAATACCTTCGATTTATAAACATAACCGATAAAATAACAAATTTACTATAAAATGAAAATATTCTGCAAATAAATAATATTTCAAGGAAATTGAATCAATAAATCATTTTATAAATTATAAAATACCAAATTTCATGTGAAATACTATACAATTCTCATTTGATAGTAAATAATAATCTATCCATTTATTTTAAGCTTGTGTGTGCATTATAGAAGCTTTCCATGTAGGCGTAATGCGAACGCGCTTTATCCGCGAAGCCTTCTCGTATAGCGCGCGTCACATAAATTATTCAAATGTTTACAATAAATAAACGAATAAATAAACATCATACATGCGAACGCGTAAAAAAAAGTTCGGCGTTACTCGGAGACAAAGATAGTAATGAGGTCCCCGCTTATTGCGCATAAATCACTCGGTCCTTTTGTGCGCAACGACACGAGCCCTCGCACATAATGTGATGTGGAAACTAACACAATGCGGAAAAACTGGGATTCTAATGTGGAAAAGCGCCGAAAAAACACATACACACAACCGCGCCCGTTCTCGTATGCAAAAAAATGAAATAAAACGCGTATGCGTATGTATTTATTAATAAATCACATGCGCGGGCACTTCTCGGTATCGCGGTCGTACGCTTCCGGAATTTTCCGGGCATTTTTATATTGTAAAGCAGAACCGGCCCGAGTTAATGTCGGTCTGTGGGGGTCTATTTTCCTTCTGTTGTTATGATTTTTCATACATTTTTTTTTCTCTTCTCGAGCGAGCTCTCGCATTGTAAATGGCGTGAGGAAATAACTTGCCGCGGTCGTTACGCCTATTATTGCTTTGATTTACAACCTTTGGTAAGCGAAACGCGTGCGAGAGCTTTCGGGAATATTTTTGAAATAACCTCTTTTTAATTTTTTTTTTTGCGCAAGTTTTTTTCAAGCATAACTTCTTTGTAACACCTACATAATGTTCTTATTCAACTCACTTTTGAAAATGTGTCCTTAAAGCCGTTAATTTTGCTTAATGCCGGATCATAGTAATTTGAGTTTGCCTCAATTGGTCATTGTATGCAAATTTTATTTAATTCATTGAAATTTTAGATCTCTATACACTTCATAAAATATACTTTTGTCAAAAGGATACGTGCTCTGTACTCACAGCACTTTTTTTCTCATGAAGTCGAGTCACTCTTTGGAGCGTTAAAAGTGTCGAAACGTACGAATGTTTAGATGAGTGGTACTCAGGATATGAAGGTGCGGTTGGTTCGCTTTGTTACGAAAGGGGTTTTACACTGAAAAACTGTCACAAAGAGTGAATCTTACAGATTGAAATGTCTCAACGGATTCTCAAAATGTTGCATTTTCGTATTTGCCCGGTTGAATTTTTCCCAAGCGCGCTCAACAGGTATTTTAATCCGATCTGTAAAAATCGGACGTAACAAAATACCATGTTATGTAACGTTTCATTACACCGATGATCCGCAATTAATTTGATATATTGCGGAATCACGTATCTTGTTTCAATAATATAACCGCGATTCATTAAACCTCGCGTTCACCCATTAGTATTTTGTTACACTTATAATTATATTTTCATATTACACATTATACCTCATCGTTAAACATGATACTAAAAACCCTAAACATATTTTTTATTAATTTACAAACTCTATTATTAAAACAACAAAGTTTCCGCAAATCTCGACCGATTGTTTCGAAACACTTTATTCGAGCACCACACTTAAGCAGTCGACAATATTTCCACCCTTTTACGAACCGCTAACCGTAAAAGGCTGTACGCATCGAAAGCACCCACCGTATGAATATGAAAAATCAATTTCGAATAATAAAAACGGGCCCGAATCATAAAATAAAAGCAAAAGTGTGTAACGGTATTGAATCAGTGCGTCGTTCACGGTTAGCGACCACCGCCGTAGTAATAAAGCACGCGTGTAAAAGCGAAAGATGTGTATGCGGAAAATATGCCAAAGTCGTATTACATACACACATACGCTTTGCAAGTTTTCCACAATACTTTCCACGTTTCGCGGGCGTGTGTATGTGGCACATTCGTGTCAAGTTTGTATGTGTTTGCATGCAATTGAGTGGGAGTACTCCGGCAGGGTCTATTGTACGCCGCGGAGACGGAGCCACTCCGGGATATTGGTGATAAAAGAAACCGTAAAACACTTCTCTTAAACGACAGGAAACCCCACGGAAAATGTTGGTAACAAAAATGAAAATGTGTATATAAACGTGCGAGCGAGCCAGCGCGCAAGCAAATATCGAACGATTTATTTAATCGAGTCCGACTCATCCGACGAGTCAAGATTATTTAGATTCGACACTATAATTTTTGTTTTAATTAATATTTTGATTTTTTTAATTGGCATCAATAAAAAAATATATAATTTAATGTTTATTTCTAATGAACAAATACATTTTTTTTAAATCTAGCCGCTTTTTGTATGTATGATACATTATAACATCTACCACTTTGTAATTAAGTAAAAAAACCATATGAATTTATCAAAAATTATTACAATTTTTTTTTTCATAAACATCAGCTACGTTTATGAAAAATACAATAAAATTCAAAACTGAAAAATATTTTCTCACAAATTGTATTTATTACACGAATCCACCGGGTTGATTTGACTTTTTACCATTAACTGAGGTTGCCAGGACGAATTTATGTCACCTGAAGATATATAACCATGACGGCGTTAACTACTCGCATTTCGATTCAAATTCGAAAGCAATTTAGCATAAATACAACACGTATACATACGTTTGAATCGTTATTGCAATTGGACCGCGCGATTTGCATAAATACATATTCGACCGAGAGCGTTTCTTAACCGGTGCGCCGGTCAAATTCAAATCAGTTTCAAGTTTGCATTCGCTTTAATGTTCGATTTGAATTTTCACCACCGATACGAACTGTCGAGTCGCAGTACAAATAAGTTCATCATTCAAGCGTATCCCAAAATAACACAGTTAATTTATCGTTCGCGAAATGTTTGCCGCGCGAGGGTTTCTCGCAACGCTACGTCTGATTATTCTCGATTAACTTTTTTCCTCGTTTGTAGTCTCCGTTTGCGGGATTGTCGGGTCTCATGGCGGCAATCGTATATTGTATATCCCCGTATCCATTTACGGCACGTGTGAGATGTTACGTCAAAGTGGGAAACGGTTAATCCGATTCTACTGCGTTAACCGTACACGAAATTCTACTACGTTAATAAGTAATCAATCTTCGATCGAGCGTTTCCAATCTCATTAAGTGAGCGAATCTTATTTGATTTTCGGAATAAAACCACATTCGTTTTCGAGAATTTTCTCGGTTAGGTTTTCCTATTTTCGATAATTAATTAATTAATTAATTGATTGATGAATCCATTTCATTTTATTATAATTCTGATTGACTTTATATACATATTTAAATCGATTATGCTACGCAGTTCAATATTTTGATGAACTATTCCAAAAATTTTATGAATTCGACACATAACAGATTAAGTTTGAGTAACTCGAATTCGAACGATCTACTTTCGCAAACTTTCCGTCGAAATATCCAAAACGGACTCCGAATATATTCAATTGAGGAAAAGTCTAATGGAACATTGTTCGGAAACGGTCCGCGCCGTTTCATCCACTTCCGTCTCGCGCACACGACACTGGCGGAATTTCACGAATCGAAACTTCCGACCGCCTTCGGTCGTCGTTATCCACCATCTCACACCACCAGCACCGTCTTCCCATCCTCGCTGAAGCCCTCAGCCATCCCGACACCCTCGATTCTCCCTCAGCCCGCCGTAAGCCCCTTGCTCTTCAGCCCGTATCTTTTTCCCTCTCTGATGAGACCAGCCAGCGCCTGATGTATGCGGCAGATAGTTTTACGACTTACCCACTTACCGCACTTACGCTAAGTGAAACGGAACCGGAGTCCCGGAGCTTAGCTTCTTTGAACGATGCAAACGACGGTTCCGTAACGTGCCGCCGGCACCGGCATTTGAGATGGTGGAAGAAAAAAAGTCGCTCGTGAATGTCAAAAAATGTGTGGGAGTCGCATTTCTAAATTCGCAATCGCCTCGCGAGAAGTCTTCCGAATCGATCCGACGATACAGTTTTGATCGTAAAATATATCGCGAACGGAAGCTGTGTCGCATCGGTTTGATATCCGATCGTATAAAAGATAGCGGCGGCTTTTACTGCTCTTGCCGGTGAGCTGTCTTAACCCAATTTTATGTTCAGGCATTAACTGAAATGTACGCTTTCTGATGTTATTTTAGCGCTAAGTGTTTTTAAATTGGTCAATATAGTTTTCTGGAAAAGCACACATATTCATCCGTTTGTAAACTCATGTTTATGTCATAAAGTAAACTCATGTTTGAAAATTAGCATCGATTTTTTCCGCTGATGGCGAGCAATAAAAAAAACTTATTTACCTTATACAACACGTCTCCTTTGCATTACGTAAAAGCCCCATTTTACAGGTCGCAGTAAATTTCATTAAACTTCTCTAAATCTACATACATTTTAATATTTAACCGACGAGTGCGCGTTTCGAAATTTTACGAGTCCCCGAGGCGAAATCTTTTAACGTTACTAAACGCATCCCTATCCGGCGAGCAATTAACGAACCGCGCACACGTTCATCGTTATTTTGCCGGCAAACGTTCGAAAAACCCGGATTGTTCAACCAACGTTCAAGATTAATTACAACACCATACTGTAGGCAAAGCAGAGTCTTTGGAGCGAATCCTCCGTGGAAAAACCGAGCGCGAAACGCGGCTGAGCCACATGTAATCATAATTGCATCTGGCAACCCTTTTAATCATCGGAGGGAGGTTCGACTGATTGGCTTTCCTCGATGATAATATTGCGGATCGTATAGATTTGCTCTTTTTATCTCTTTCGAACTCATTCGCGGTGTTGGTAGGTCGTTCTTCGTCTCTTTCCTGGGTGTCGGCTTTGTGCGCGCTCCGAAATTGGATTTATGGAAGCACCGGGACAGATAAATGGAATTCGAGTGGTGGAATCCCATTAGCGCGTTACTTTGACATGGAAATGCCGTGGACGTTTCGAAAAACTTACGCTCCGTTTATAATATGTGTCGCTTTTCGATTAGCGTCCTTTAAAGGCAAACTGTAAACGAAACCTACGAAAGGTCGCAAAATTTCGACGAGTATCTATTTTCTTAAACTGCGAAGGTTTCGTTTGTTCGTTTCAAACGTAATTTAGGGTTGTATATTTAAATTTGTTTTTTCGAAGACGAATTTTTCTTCAGGCTTTGTGAATTATGTTCTTATTCGCAATATAATGAGAATTTATTTGTTTGAAAAAATTTTATTCCGTTTCTTCAAATACGAATTTTCCCTTCACAAAAAACCTAAATCTATAAATAATTGATACAATATTTACTATTACTTTCATAACGTTGCAATATCACGATTTGCTTTTAACAAATGAAAGAAACAAAAAGGTTGACGCGAAAGCGGTGTTCTCTATTGGCGCGAAAATAATTAGAATAGGGAGCAATATGTATCTCTGAATAAATGTTTACAAATAACCCACAATTTACATCGTGTATTTTCCGGCGTTTTTGCTCTAACAAGGGGTCGTAACATATGAATATGCTTTATTTTCGGCATGAAAAAAATTTGCAAGTGAAACATCTGTGCCTTCGCGCGTATAATTTCGCACACACGTAAAAAACGCTAGAATAGAGCAGAATGTATGCGGAGAACAAACAGAAGAGAAAAAATGCGAATCGAAACGCAAATACGGCAATAACTATCGTACGTATGTAGCGAAACTGATCGAAATCAAACAACCGCACGTGCAATACACGTATTATATAAGGGGATACTCGGTTAAAATGGATGTGCTAACATTTAAACAAAGAAATATTGAAGTTGCACTTTTTTTCATTTCACTGTCAGTGATAAACATCGCCATTGTTATTTACTATTAAGCTCGATCGAGTTAAAAATGGAAATGTTTGTTTTTTAGTATTGCAATATTTTTATTTCAATATTATTGAATCAGGAAGTTAAATAATCTAGTTTTTATTTTATATAAAAATATATAAATTTTTGTAAGTACAAAATCATATTGCGCTCGCTTCCCCTGTGAGTGTTAAAAAACGTAAAAATAAACCGCATCCGAACGCTTGCAATAACGACTTTACCGCATCGCGGTTAATAATCGTGAATTTTTCACGAGCTGAAATGACAATGCGCTGAAAATTACATCAATTATTGATATTATTTTGGACGGTCCGAGTCTGGTTTTATTGTTCAGCACAAATGACACGGGCACGTACGGCCCAGTTGTTTGCTGTCGCGCGACGCAGATTTGGCTGAAAGCTACGATTAATGGCCGAGCTTAATTAATTTTTCGGCGAGTGCAAAATTTTAAGGATTCTATGGTCAACTCTGCCACTGAAACAATTTGTTATGGGTCGTAAAACCCCACGGAGAACTTCCGAGCAGGATGGACGTCCGCGCGCCGACCTTTAAGGCTCGCAAAAAATGCAACATAAAAACGTACCGAATACTTTGAAATGAGTTCCAACAATTTGTATTCAAATTTCTCGTTGTGTAATACATATTTGTGTTCCGAAGCCTTATCCGCACGCTTGTCCGCGATGAAATTTCACTTCGACGACAAGAAGAAAAGGGTTTATAAAAAAGTTTGCAGGTCAAAGGAGCGAGCAATAAACTAAAATTCCAATTTCTATGCAGAAACTTACAATCAGATATTTTTCATTTGAATTTTTATATCTCTACCGTCATACTTCGATTTAAGTCGGATCGATTTACGTACCCTTCTTACCCTTCATGACTATTTTTCGCTACTTCGCTATACATGTGACTTTTTCCTATGAATATAAATTCACGGGATTAAGGAACGAAATGCAAAACCGCACATATATTCCATCATTTTATATTCAAACAGAACATTCACGGCTATATTTAACTACCACAAAATCAATTCAGAACTTAATAATTCGCGAATGCTCCAACTAAACACAACCACAACAGAAAATCCCCATCAAAGCAACGACCCCCGTACACAGACCCAACTTTACAATCGAGAAATAAAGCCCCATCGGATTCGGGGTACACGCACGATAAATAACCATCCCCCTACCACCCACACATAGATGCACCAGAGTGGCCAGCAGTTGCAGCCGTAGATGCGAATTTCGGCCCAGTTTCCGGGAACACGTCGGTTCACCCATTTGCGGTCGCTTGTCATGGCCAGATGGCGCTAATCTGACGTCAACCCGCCAGCCACCCTGGAAGCCTTCGCCCCCGCGTTCCATATGGCGCATCCCCATGGCCCTTGCGAACAGTCAACATTACCATCACGAGGCCTGGCCACTCCAAAGGTCGGGTCCGCGGTGCGGAAATCCTATTAGCCGAGGCTCTGTTTGAAAAGAGCGGGTTTTTGGAAATAGGTTGATGTTTTTTTTTTTGTTTTTTGGAGGTGACTAATTACAAGTAAATCGATGTCTGGTTCGGTGGAAGGGTTTGTGATTTGTGTGTGTTCAATTTTTTTATTGTATGGGTTTGTGTGTGTTTCGGCGTTTGGATTTCGATTTAGTATTTTTTTACAATTTTCAGAATTTTAATATAATAATTACTTTACGTAAAAACCTTTTTTTAATGAAATACTTCATAATATACATTTTCTACAAATTAACATAATCAAAATAATTTTCCATTTAAAAATATCATCGAATACATATTGAAATCTCTTTGATCATTTAATATAATCATAAAACAATTTTAATGTTATTCATAAACAGATAAATATTCATACAACTTCTAATCCTGTATAAATTTAATTTACAAATTCATTTTTAATATGTTTTATTGTAAAATTTTCATCCACGTTTATACAATTCCATTAAGCTCCCAGAGGATTCGATCTGTTTAATTATTTTAACGTTCTCATTAATGAAAATCAATTGGCCTTTAATTAAGCATAGCGATTAATTCAATCACACGTAACTATCTAGTAACAACGATCGATCAATAATCTGTCGACGCAAAGCATACGCTAATTACAAGGAACGGAATTAGTTAAACTCGTTAAATTTTCCATTTGAAATATCCTCGTAAAGTACACATGAAAAGATACCCGCAAATGAACGAACAGAGTCAGCTTTTTTACCTCCAGCTGCTGAAATTCGCGTCGTTCGCAAATGCAATCTGAAAAACTGCACGACGAGTACACTTTTTGAAAATTCGCATATTTGCTCTGAAAATTGTTTCGCTCGAATACTTCATGCCGCCATGAATCGTCGAAGACTTTAAACTAAATTATCTCGATAACCGAATTAGCCAATATCCGATCCAACTAATGGTTACTGCATTACCTAATTAACATAACCGTGTTACGCCGCCAACGATCCGCGTAGACGACGTCGATGTCGATTACACGTCGTCGTATTTCATCGAGATGGAATCTCCGAACAATATGGTATTTTCGATCGATTTTCCGTATAGATTCCGGGAATAAAAATTTAATCTCCGCCTGCCGGAACAATGCAGCAAGCAAGACAAACAGTGAAATAGCTCGGCGGCAAATTGAAAAGTTCTGCAGTGAAAAGCGAGCTTATTTGGACTCGCGGGAACCCATTATTAACATAGTTGCAAAGTTATGTCGGCCGCTAGTTTATGCACGTTAAAATAATTTCAAAAATAATTCATTTCGCCGAGAGTGCTCTGTAAACTTCGCAGTTTACATCGCGTAAACTGCCAAGCTGAGCTAATTGTCCTGAAACTGAGAAAAATGACGAATGTTCAAAACTAATGGTTGGACTGTTCAAGAGCACGCGTTGTTGTTGTCTTGTATGAAAATTAATGATACTGAATCTAATACGAGGCTTGAGTTTTCATCAAATTATGATACAAATGCTTACTGAATATCGTGACAAAAACATATTAACAATACTAATGTAAGTCTTCACGTAATGCATTACATGTTAATTAAATTAAACATTGAATTTATTTATTAGTAAATTAATTTATTTAATTTACATTATTCAACAGTAATAATTTATGGTAATAAAATATTATTCTTATAAAATGTAAAAATTAAAATCATAGCTTTGTTCTTTAATGTATTCACGGAAGCTTTCGATAAAATCTATCTGCAAAATTAATCATTTTATATTATATTTGTCCGTCAACATTGTATATATTATATTAAAATTCCATGAAACTTCACTTTAATAATGAATCCACATGAGCTCGGATTTTTCACATAACCGAGAGCAACCTCATTTAAAAAGCTTCAGTATTTCACCTAAAATTTCAGCATCCACGCTACACAGGTCAAGGTAACAATCATTTGTTTTAAAATAACGAAATAACTTTGTACTCGTTTAAGTAAAAAATTTACAGTTACACAGCTAAAAACTTTTTTTAAACAGTTTTTCGCACAATAAACACGATAATTTTGAATCGAAACTTGACGAATTCAATTTTTTTAATTATATGTATTGTATTTATGATGGTTTAGTCATACCGAAACATCGAAATAAAGTAACAAATGGCTAATAATCGAAAACTATTTCGAATAGATATTTCTGTGGTTTATCAGAAAGGCTTTGCGTTGAATGAATATGATGATATTAAAGGTAAGACTCTTTTGTGAACATATCTAAAAAAAGCTTGAACATAATCAAGTCCGTATTTACGTAACATACACGCGTTTCCGTATACATCGCCGTGTACGTATACATGTTTCGAATACGTTCCCTTTAGGTAAGAACCTTAACGATCTTATATTTCATAAAATAAACCCCATTCATATCAACAGAAATCTATGCCCAAATTGCACGTCCGAACATCAAAAAATTTCTTCCTCCGCCAAAAAAAACCGAACCCAAGCACCTCTCGCATATCAAACCCCACAAATCGCTCGTCCTTCGCGAAAACACACGTGCGGCCGTCGAAAAATGAAATATGCCCCCGTCTAGCTGATTTCCTCGGCGGGAAAAAACGCAATTTTCCCGATCGCTACACCGGCGCCGCGGTATGCAAACAAAGCGCGCGACGCGGACGCAGCCAGCATACCGCGGCGCCTCGGATATTGTGCAAATATTCGTTCACGTATTCCGTTTGAGCGTCGCTCTGTAGCAATATGCGGTCTGACACTAATTAGGAAGCGATCCCGCCCACCGCCGCCCTCAAAGCCTCTCGTCATAGTCGGCCCGCCCCCGCCCCCCCGGCCTCGCATTCAAATTTCGCGCCGCGTGAATAATTCATGAGGAAACAGTGATTGCTGAGCTCTTCGGACGAATATGGCTTCGCAGAGCGACACATACCAAATAAAATTACACACAAACTAGAAAATGTCCTCTGCGTCTATGGCGCGTTTTGTGCTGAAAGCGTCGTTGATGGACAGGGCTGTGTGACGTGTTTTCGAATCGGTGTTGTTGCGATTATGTTCTCGTATTAGTGGAATTAGCGGGTGAAACGTTTGTGGCGCTGAATATTCTGTGCGGGCTTGATTATTTGCGCGGAAATGGATCTCGTTTTTAGAATATTCATCCGACCGCTACATTGTTAATTTCTATGAGCGGATGCTTCCAGCAATTGCTAATGTATTATATACCTCGTATACATTATCTATCGAATCCGTTATAATCCCGTCTTATCCTGCTACAATGCTCATTTATAATTGATTAAACTCGTCAACGGTTTAACTTCCTCTAATGCACTGATTCCCGCTAATGACGCGATCGGTATTCAAAATCACTTTCTAAAAAAGATATATCGTTCTATAGCCGATAAATTTATCACCCTCATAAATTTTAACTAATACGAAACGTGACCATACAACAAAACGGAAAACTCGAACAACAAACAACACACGGGACAAAGCCCTGAATTGAACCCGTTTAGAAGGGAACTGCGTGCGACAAGTGTCACCCGGTAGGAAATTGCACCCCCGGGACGCCTCTAATGACAATTTAAAGCGCGTCCGAAATCCGTTTGGTTTTGATTCGCGGTAGCCGCGAAATTTGATTTTCCAGCCGCCACGAACCTCGTTTCCATATTTTGCCGCCCTCGTCCTCGTCCTTTTTGCTACGGTAAAAATTAACGTCCGAATCCTCGCAGATTGCTACGGCCCGACGAACGAATTATAAAAATTTATTGCGTTCGCTTAAATCGTCTGCCAGTTATTTTCGTTTTTTTTATATTCGTATAAATTTTTCGAAACGTCTCGTTTGAGAAGTTGCTTAGCGGTTATGAATAAATCGCCGCGATTTAAAATTCAAACGTTTCGAATTTGATTAAAATACTTAAAGGGCGGATTTTCGAATAAAATTCCGAGTTTCGAAACTCGGTTAATAATTACGTCACGCTTCCGCGCTCCGGTGATGAATCTATTCATTCATTACGATTTTATCATTTTGTTGGTCGAATCAATTGGTCATAAAAAAACTTATTTTTATTACATTTTCATAACGTTTCCGAATATGTCCCTTCGCGAGAAGCCCATGCATTATTGAACCACCGACCCTTTATTGTTCGCCGATAAACTACAGACGAGCACCGCCGACTATACGACCTAATAAATTCGATTCGTGAAATATTAAAATTTCCTCACGATAAAGGCCGAATCCATACAATGCGGTATAACCGCGAATAGAACTCGCCTACCCATACGTAACATTATACCGTACCGAGGGATGCGGCGGAATCGTATTGTGGGCGGCGAAAGTCGCGAAACACAATTTTCGGTCACTGGATACGGCATGTGTACCAGTCCGGGTCGCCTATTATTATTTTACACAATATTAACAATAACATCTAGGAGAGGAACGACGATCTGCGTCAAACGTCGACGTAATTCGCTTGACCGGGAACCGTGGAGTTGGCGGGAACGTGTACCGTATTGTCGTCGGTTTCCCCGGGATAATTTTGGGCTTTGCGAGGCTTCCAATCTCGGAGCGAATGTTTGCCGTCAAACAGAAGATGGCGAACCGAACCCAAATTAAACACGGACCGGGCAAACAATGCCGCCGACGGTCGATCTGCGTTAATAAATTAGTGAGATCTGTGACTTTGTGACGGTTGCGGTCGCTTGTCTTAAATTCGTCTTTATTTATTTGTGTTTTGAATATTTTCATACGATCGAATTTTGAATTTATTTTCAAAAAAATTTTTGGCATTTTATCGATCGATATTTCAAGTATAACGTAATAACAAATTAATCGTTTGTTTGTTCTTTCATTTTTCTATTTCGGAGAATCTTACTTTGTTCCGATTACGTTTGATCTATTATATCTCGTTCTACGATTAATGAAAGCAAATTCTTGCGGGTAATAATTCCGTTTGAGGTAATCGTGTCGCCGTATATAAAATGCTCATTAATCGATCCGATACGGCGTATTCCCTTTAACACTTTCCTTCCGACAAAAAAATAATGCTGTTTTTTTGCCATCTCATCGAAAAAGGAAATTGTACAAAGTGGTAGAAAGATATCGTCGAAACGCAACGGTGTCCTCCTTTGATCTCGCTCCTTCTACCTCACCATGTCGACGGGGACGAGGCAAAAAAAATAATGATGGCGTAAGCGTCTACATTTCCATTAATTTATCCGAGGTGGATTCACACCTACGTACATTTCGAGGATGAAGCTTGATGAAAAAAACATATATCACCACGTCAAAGGAATCCAGATGATTGCATCGAAGCTAGAGCAGTTTACAAACACGTCCGTTGTGGACTTTTCCAACACCCGCTGGCTGAATTTCGCTAGTGAATGTTCATGAGCACGAAAACCAAGAGAGTTTACCATAAAGATGCTTTTGAAAAGTTTTTATTTTAAAAGTATACTATCTTTGTTAAATTTTTATTTTCTATTTTGTGTTGTGTTTCGTGCAAAATTTGTTACGCTTTCAATTGATAAATGAAATTTATTTATTTATAAAACTTAACCTCAGCTAATATTTTCAAGCGTGAACATATATTCAAAGTACAAAAGATTAAACCAATTCGGCTTTGTAATTCAATTAGTAAAGTTTGATTGATTCTCGCGCTTTCACGTCTAATTTTTAATAAGACAAAATTTTCACAAGGACAAAATTCAAAGTGTTCAAATTACTAACGATCTTAAACTCGACTTCGGAATGTTCAGTTATGAATTTTCGTAGAAATCTTTAGATGGCAACCACGCCTCTCAAGAATATTACCAATTTTGAAGTAAATAACCAAGCAATATGCTAATCAGCCCTTCATCTAATGCAAATTCTGATTACCTCATGCGTAGTACAAGCTGAGTACAATTTAATAACAAAATAATCTCAATGTAACATTTTGACAAAGTTATCGAGCATGAAACGCGGGCCAAGGGAAAAAGGTACCTCATCTATTTCACATACCTGTGCTTTTTAATCCAATAAAGTTTTTATTTTCATGAAACCAGGGATCCCGATTTAATATGCAATTTTACGAGTTTAAAATCTCACTGAAGGCGAAACCCATACGCTAAAATAACTTTTCATTCGTTTTTCCGTGACAGAATGGGAATATATCTCATACGCGCTAGTAATCCTATTCAATCATCCGACATAATACGTTTTTCGCATCCACCCATAACTAATGTAATATAATACGTTAGAGATACGTTTCATAAATATTTTTTCCATGATACAATTTTTATTCCATTAATATGATACGAGAAACCGTTTATAAATTTCAACAATTTTCCTATTTCCTGCTGACACAAATTTATAAAATTTATTACAGAGTTGAAAAGTTCTATCGCAAACACTCTGTAGTCAGGATGGAGATTGCAGATTAGTGAGAGCAGATTGTAGAGTTTAGCAGGTAGACAGAGCATACAAACCAGTACAAAGTTAAGGCGTGTCTAAAACCGAGTCAGCAAAGGATGCTCACACTATCTATAATATCTATTCCAACACGAGGACTTACCATTTTATATCCTCGGGCTTCACTACGAGTCGAGCGAAGTTAATGAAGATAAAAAATATCGAATTTTTCATCGGAAAACTTTTAATTTCCAGCTCGAAATCGGCCAGGCTGTGTACATATGCTGTTTGAATTCCTATCTGAAAAATAGTTAGTTTCGATAAATTGTTCGCTTTCAGAAAAATTTTCGGAATTTTATTTCTATAGTCTATTTTGTTGAAAAATCAATTTTCCCATTTTTTTCTTCATATTTTCCATTTTTGTGATACGAAATAATATCTAATAAAGTATTGGAAAAATTTCGCACGTGTAAAAATAATAAAACACGTGCTACAAAAATCGAATACACGTTTTATTGTGAAGCTGTACGGTGATTGATGTTCAGCGGCACGTGTGAAGCTTAGTATTAAAATTGTCTACACCAAAATGAAAACGCGTTCGCAAAAATTTCACTTTTTCCTGCTCAAAAAAAACGAACATTTAAATTAAAAATCATACATAACGAAATCGTGCTATTTTGAACAATACCGAAGCAGAATGATCAAACATTCTCAATAGAAACATTCACTTTATAAATACACTATACAGTTTATTATATTAATATGATTTCAGTATTGAATTATCAGAATCTCAAACTTCGAAACGTATCGCATATCATAACCGGATCAAATTCAAACATCGCCATTTTATCGTGTGAATCGTAATAATTTATTTGAATGAAATTTATTTTCGTTTCAGATACATATCGAGGAACGGATCCTTATATTTTCCGCCGTTCGACAGATCCAGAATGGATTCCAAAATACACAAGACGACTTACAAATGCGTAGTACCCGAAAATGGAGAGAGAAGCCGCAAAATCGGATATCACCTATTCGTTTCGCGTAAGTATATAATATACAATTATAGAAATCTTTACATTTTCAAACGAAGAGAAAATCCCGAATACTTCTTATGTTTATTTGCTCGTCTAACATATTTTTGCGTGTCCCCGAACGTTTGCAAATACGCACAAACATGCAAACAATACGAAGACAAACAAGAAATCGCGCCGATTCAACAACTCGATTCGTTTCCTTTTCCTCTCGGAGCAGAATTCGCGGCCGGATTATTGAAATCCTATTCAACTTTTGAACGTATTATGTATTTTAGTATATATAGTACATACAATATATTACGAAGGGCTGAACGAACGGGTTGTGCACACAAAATTCGAATGGGAATAAACAAACGCTTATCCAGTACGTTTTGATGCTGGGAAATTCGCCATCAGCATAAATTATTCAAAAATTGTAATAAACATATTTGATTTATGATATTATATATAAAAATAGTTTGAAAATCTAATTTAAACAAGATTGTTTCAACAATGGCACTTTTTGATAATCTCACAAACTGATAACGTAAATTCCGAATAATCTTAAACATGAGATACATCCATGTTGAGTAATTTTCTGTTTAATTAACAATTCCCTTACATTAATACAAATTAAATTCCTCGTAGGTTAACGTACATATTACCTTCATTTGCGTAAACAAGAATTTCAATAGAAGCCTAATGATACAAACTCAATAATCAAATCGATACAAGCGCGTTTCCAATGCGCATTTCAACAATGACTCAATTTCGCATAACAATCTAGTCAACTATTCATATCGCCATTCATGCAAGCGAATAATAAATCAATTTGTTATTTTTTTATATCCACGTGTGACATATTTTCCGCGATTTTTCTACCTTTGAAGAACGTTATCCGTTTCAGAACGCCTCGTGTCCCATTCACGCGAGAACGCTTTCACGACTTAATTCGGGTCCCATCCCTTCGTAGACATATTGTCAAAATTGAAAAATGTGCTGTGTGAAAAAATAGAATATCATAACCGGGCCATTAAAAGCGTTAATGTGTGTCGTCAAAACTGGAGCTGAACTGGGTATGGCGCGCCACGAACATTCGTCCCATTAGGGTCGCTTTAGTGGTGTCATTATATCGTTGTTTATTATAAAGACGTGCTTAATAATGGTAACGGTATGGGATGGTGTGATGGCGATGGTGTTGCCGAATTTTCCTGGAAAATTTTCTGTTGAGCGAACGCTCTACGAATATCTATTGTGAAATTGAGGCTTTCTAGTATGACATTACTCACTTTGGATATATAATAAAACATTTATAATTTTTTACCAAATCAATTATTAAAAAGTCTATTGATTTTCATTGTAAATAAATGATTTTTATTATTCAAACTCTTATAAAAAAACACTACATATAAAAAATATCCCAACTTTCGGACTTTTACAATGACATATCAGAAAAGTTTGTTTGATGGTGATGAGAGTTGAAAATAGTATACATTTACATTTTATATTTCGCTTTGTTATTTATGATTTCATCACTATGGTAGTGGACAATATTCAAGACTGACACTTTGTAGCAAGCTCTCGATTCTGGTATCCAATTTTATCGTCGTTTAATATGTGCATATCGTAATAAGTCGGGTGCGATCCCGAAGGATTTGAAAAGTGCGAGGTTCAACGAAATTTCATATTCACATGTGACGTTTAGACAACGCGTACGCCCTTAACTTTTCCATGATATATAGTGAATATTTTGAGTTTGCGCTCGTTGCTAATAGAATCTTTCGCAGATGGAGAAATTTCATAATAATTTTGCCTTGTTTCCGAACTGTGAAGTTCATTGGAAGTTTGCGGAAAACTTTAATGACATTTATAATATTGAAGTTGAGGATTCTAGGTTGTTTCGATGTCGTAATGAGTTTACGTATTTTCTTTCATGTACGCTCAAACGAATCCTCGGACGAATGTTTATTAATTCCAAATTGAATTAATATATTTGACGAATTAGGAAGTTTGTGACAACTTGGCCTATTTCTAGCCACTCGGGAGCGATCGCGTCATCTTCGTTTTAATCTACTCTTTCAACTAATTATAGGAAGATATTAACAGCCTTTTACCACGAAGAGAAATTAATTTGTCATATTTTATTATAAAATATATAAAAAATATAGCATTCTGTGAAAAAGATCAATAAAATTTGTTGACAAAGTAGGATAGTAAGGAAAATTCTAAGCTTATTTGAACGGTTCAATGAATATGACCCTACCCATCTTTTGATTTTCTGATTCGTGCTCTAACAACATTTGACAGTTCGCCGAACAATATCAAAAAGACATGAACGTATTAATTAGAGGATTCAAAAGATTTTTAGGCGATATAATAAGACCTCGAATTGAATACACAACCAAAATAAAAGCTCCGTTTGAACTCGACACATTTATTTCAATCAACGCAATAACATTTCCATTTGTGACAACATTCTATTACATAATAGTTCTATCTCCACCATTTTTTCACATTTCAAAAACCTAGACGAGCGCTTCTCAAAATTTCAACAGCTCCCAGTCGGTTTGCGCGCCTCTCAAAGTGTGGTCCGCGCTCGGATGATTAAAATGAATAGTTGATGTCGGCAGGGGGCGCATCGGGCTCATCCCCGGCACAAGGTAATGTAAAAGTTCACCGAAGCGTCGGCACGTAATTAAACTTGTTATTACTGTTATAATTAGATTGGAAGTCATTACGGCCGGGGGGAGGGGCGAGGGGCGCGTTCCCGTCCACGGGGACCTCCTCGTCCTCCGGAGTGGGCAAAGTACCCCCCCATGGCGAGGACAGCAACATCATAATATCGCGTGTCGCCTTTGACGCTTTGATAAATGCTTTCGCATTTTGGCCCGCGTTAATTTTAATTAGGCGGATGTGGAAGGATTTCGGCCGGTCCGCAATCACGGATGGCGGTTGATGACCGGATTGTTGTTATTTTTATTTTTTTTAATGGTGATGATGATGTCGCGTTTAGTATATGGGGGTTGGTGTTGGAAATTTGCACGGATGTGCCCTTTGGTGTCGGGGTTGACGCGAGGGTGAAATATGATGGGAAAATGACGTGGAGTTTCGTTATCGATTATTTTATGATGATTTTATGCTTTTTGTTTTGTTTGATTGTGAATTATATAAATTCGTTTATGAAAATATTTTCTTTTAATTATATTACTTTTATTTTTGGTTATATTCCGATTTCGGACAGATCTTTACCGTGAACTAAATAAATAGGCGTATAAACATTTATTTAATAAACTGTTTACATGATCGTATTTGTTCTTGAAGTGACCGTACAAAGACAAATTATGTTTGTTTTCGTGAAAATATAATAAATTCCTATATATATCTTCAGCAGATTATACGGGATGGAAAAAAGTCTTTGTGGTTTCGTTACGCGGAAATCGAGTTCACATGTTACATTACATTCGTTGATTTTATTTATTTGCTTATTTGTATTGTCAACAGTGCACACTCAAAAGCATGCAGCACAATAAAAAATGAATGAAAAGCTATACAGAAACAAACATAGCTGTTTACAAAGTCACGTATACTATTATATATTATATACTAGTACGTACAATTGCACTAATAAAAATTTCCTCAACAATAGTACATACTGCTGAACAAAAAAAAACCATGTATTAAATTAAATATATATTTAATTTTTCGTTATATTTTACAACAGATACTAAAGATTTAAATAGTGCTATAATAATATATTTCGATATATTACATAATCGTAAAATAAATATACAATATTATAATACATAATACAGTCAAAACAATGCATACCTGTAAATGGCTATCAAAACGTTTTCTATAAATTCCTTTGTCTTTAGCAATCAAACGTCAACTCTTCGACGTGTTTTCTCGGAAAATTATTAGATTTTCCGACTAACCGACAATCGGGAGTTGGTGAAAGGTAGGCGGAGGGAAACGAAACTTCTCCGCAGATTCGCTTTTATGAATCGAGAATAAATTGGCTGTAATGGATTCAGCAATCGGCCACCAGGGAGAAAGAGATGGAAGCCTCGAGAAGCCAACAGGAAGCCATCACCGACGGAGGAAATTAAATTCTCATGATAGACATTGCAGACGAGAGTGGCCGCACCAGACACTACACATATTTCACATTCAACGCACACTAAATTCCAAACCAGTTTACAGTTTCGAAACATATCCCTTTCCCGGCTAGTCGTTTCAAACTCTATCATCCCTTTTGTGTGTGGGTTTTTTTGGAAAAATTTCCGTTTTCAAAATCGTGTTGAAACCATAAAACATTTAACCGCCCCGTATGCGAAATGTCATCCTCGTGTCAAATGCAGATTGCTTGCTTAAATTATTGTTCACCGCTCCTAGAAAATAATATCCGCATTGTCTGCGTGAAAATATTTTTGCGTTGTGCGGTTTTTTCTCCACGCAAAAGTACGGTTGGGAGTAAAATAATCGAAAGGGATATTGTATTAAATCGGTCATTTATATACACGTGTTCGGGACTGGAAATAGAGAGGGAAAAAACAATTTTGTTCAAATTTGTATCGAAAGCTCCTCGTGAACTACTTAAAATGGTATATTGTACGTTGGGAAAACGCTGTGACAAATTTACCCCATCGGAACAAAGCCAGCGGTAAACTGCTGCGTTTTATGTTTTATCGTTTTTTTTTTTTTGTACCCAACCCTCTATTTATCCTTTGTTCTTTTCTCTCTATTTTAATTCGCGTTATTTTCGCTTGTTTCTATGCCACTTTTTCCACTCAAATGTCACTTTCGAACGAAAATTAAACGTTTAAACAAGAAACATTTTAAAGATCGTTCGAAACGATGCAGAAACCGAAACAACGATTGTACACAAAAATTCGCAAATTAAATTTACAAAGAGCTCACTTAAGGAACACATGCGAAACGTAATAACGTATAACACACGAATCCCAAACGATTCAGAAAAACAAATACACAAGGTCTCGAGAATTTGCAATTTTCCGATGTCCCGCAGACGTCAATCATCATTTGGAACAAACAAACGGAAAAGCTTCCTTTGACATCATCTCCTATCGACTTTCAAACAAAATCGATTCGGAAAATATTCAGCAACTTGTTTTTTCAACTAAACGATCGTCCCACATTTCTATACTTAAACTTTACACAACAAGATATGTAACGGTGTATCCAGAGATATAACAAAAATTCCTCTCGTGGTGTCCCTTGAAAATATTCCGGCACTGAAATTCGAAAAAATTCAATCAGCGGAAATATTCGCGAATCGCTCCCGGGCCGATAATACAGCGTTCTGGCTGTTAATAAATCTCGGAAATAGTCGTAAATTCATAAACGACGCCATGTTTGGTCCGATTGTGCGGGAATTTCGATAATGCCACGTCCGTTGCACAAGCGATCCTCAATCTTTCCCCGACCGAAGCAGCGGTCGTTCCCGAAAAAGCCGAGGATTGTTAATGCTTAATGTTTTAGGTCGGTTTTACAACCGGGTT
This sequence comes from Hydropsyche tenuis, assembly GCA_009617725.1. NCBI lineage: Eukaryota > Metazoa > Arthropoda > Insecta > Trichoptera > Hydropsychidae > Hydropsyche > Hydropsyche tenuis. The sequence continues at coordinate 4,276,514 of VTON01000006.1, forward strand.
TCTTTTCTGCGCGGCTGCAACGTATGGTGCTTTTACGACGCCCTGATGCCATTAATCGATCGGGGAAAATTGAATAAGAAACCCTATGTGTAGAATGTCCTCAAGCTGATGTTGTTTCTTGAAATATAATATTAAAAAATATATATTTAATTCAAATTATTTTGCTTAAACAAAAATCGTCGATTTTCAAATGATCTCAAATCAGAGTTCATCTACATAACTTTAGTAAATAATGGAAACCAGTGCATTTGACAAATTAAATAAATAATTGACGCAAAATCAACACTCAATTGTTGTTTATGGCATAATAATTTGATTGTTAAAATTTTCAGAATTGATTTCATTATTTCATCGCGCAACACGACCCCCGTTTGGAAAGCCGCCATTGTAAAGCAGATTGCCCTTTTGTATTGGCGGCGTGTTCAGATTAAGCGCATTTCCCATATTGAATAGCGGTGTACCCTGTCGTCGATCTATGTATACATAATGATATCGAATATAGCACGATTCTGTATTGTATTTGATTATCGTACACATATTATATTACCTCCGTACACGTCCGACTTGAAAAATAATGGTAACAACTGGGTTGCGGTCCTGAGGAATCGCGACAGTCGTTTGATTGCAATGAAAATGAAATCGAACTTGTATTTCGGAACGGAAAAAAATTGAATCATGCAAATGTTTACAGATATCGGAGAAAGCCTACCCAAGTATATACATACATACATATGTATGTACTTATTTGCATAAGAGTACATAAATAGGAAAAAGTAATTTTGCTCTTTGCTTTGCTCGCTTCTGACTGGTTTTCCAACTCAGAAGTAAGGAAAATATCTAATGTGTTTTTCAAATGCAATCACTTCTTCGAATCTCATTTGTAAAATGTTAAAATATATTTAACCCTTCAAAAACTTTTTTTCGACAATTTTTCAAATTTTTTTTCAGCTGTTTTGCATCGTGTTCGACGTTCTCCCAATGATGGTGAAATCGTAGTATTTCAAGAACGGTTTCCTCCACGTGTGCTCTCACCAGGGGTCGGAACTGGTGTTCAGTTGGAATGTGGTGCCACTGGAGCATCAAAGTTTTACTGGAATCGCGATGGTCGTCCTCTTCCTCCTCATCTTCAAGCTCAACAGACTTCTCGCCTTGCATCCCATGGAATTCTTAGATCTACGTTAAACATTACTCACCTGACTGCTGAAGAAGCAGGTTTATATTCATGCACAGCAATGTCCCAAGATAATTCTTCTTCAGCTCATCATTCTGCTAGACTCGATGTTTACGGTAATTAATTATTTTTTTAAAAATTATTTTAAATCAATTTTAACTAATTGATATTGTTTAGGTTCTCCGTATATAAGAAATATGTTACCGTTAAAAGTTCTTAGTGGATCTAAAGCAGCTATTTACTGTCCATATTATGGATATCCAATAAGGTATAAGTTATGATAATTTTTTTTTTGTGAAATTTAATATTTTTATTTACTTATTCTGAAATTTATTACTCCAGCAAAGTGCAATGGGATAGATCAGAGCGTTCACCGACAATGTTCGACAGACGTTTTCGAAGACATATCACTAACTTACCTAGACAAAGACGAAGTTTTCTCCAAGAAGATGAGGGCTGGCTCATATTGGACAACGTTGGCAGTTCAGACAACGGTGTTTTTTATACTTGCACAGTCTCAAGTCCGACTGGCGAAATGGCAAAAAGAACTATCGAAATAATTGTAACACAACCACCGGTGCTCGACGAACTATCTTTCGGTTCGAATGTAAAGGAAGGCGAAATAGCAAAAGTAGTATGTAGCTTGAAAAGTGGTGACACTCCTGTATTTTTCTCGTGGTTAAAAGACGGAGCTTCGATACAGACTATATTAAAAGTAATGATAAACACTCATTTCGATCAACCTGCCCTTTCGTTTTCGAAACTTAGTAATTCTTCAGTTCATTTCAGATCGAAGAGAGGAATTTAGACGTATTCAGTGTCCTACTAATAAGAAATGTAGGCCTTCAGCATTGCGGAATATATACATGTATAGTGGCTAACCAAGCAGGGAGAGCGAATCAAACTGCTGAATTATTTATTAAAGGTCTTCTATTTAATTATGAAAATAAATATCAATTTAAAAGTAGTTCATAATGTTTATTTATTATTACAGTTGCTCCTAAATGGATTGAAGAGCCACAAAATACTTCAGTAGTAGTTGGAAGAGAAGGAAATGTTGGCTGTAGTGCAAGTGGATACCCTCAACCTCAAGTTCACTGGATGAAAAAAGATGGTAGTTTTTCCTAACAAAAATAATCGTTTTCGTTTATCGTGTATCGTTTATAAAAACATATGTTGGAAAATTGTAGAAAACCTCGGAATATGGAGACCTGTGCTTGAATTAAGAGGTAATGGTCTTCTTAGTCTTCCCAATGGGTCTCTGATTTTCGAAACTGTTTCTTTAAATCACGAAGGAATGTATTCGTGTAATGTGGATAATGGAGTCCCACAACCACTAAACAAAGCTATTTGGATATCAGTAAAAAGTAATATATTTTTCAATTATCTCATGTGTATTCTCATATTTATTCATTGATTTTTTTAATTTGATTTGTACTCTTGATCGAATTTTCAGGACCTGTCTCATTTGAAGGAACTTCAATTAACATGACAACAAGAGCTGGACATCCAACTACACTTTCATGTGAAGCTTTCGGTGATAATCCAATCAGAATAAGTTGGATCTTAAATGGTGTTTTAATCGAAAGTTTACCTATGAGGTTATTATATCATGCATAAAAATTATTTTGAATATTTTTTAACATTTCCATTATATGTGAAATTGGATTTTAGATTAACATCTAGTAGTCATCAAACCACAAGAGGTGCTATTAGTGAAATACTTATCGGCAGTACCGTTATTGAAAATTCTGGACTATATCAATGTAAAGCCAGTAACCCGCATGGAACTGCAGTTTTCTCGATTAATCTTATTGTCAAAGGTTTTTAATTATTTTCATACTTCATATAACTCTCATATTATATGTATAAATATACTGAAATCAAAATATGTTTTTAGAACCACCAGGATTACCTGCTGAAGTAGCAATTGAAGCAGTTTGGGGTCGAACAGCTCGAATTGGGTGGAGAACACCTAGTGGACCTCAACCGATAGGTTATACTTTACAATACACTCCTCATGGACACACTCTCTTTTGGGATACAGCTCCTACAATTAACATTACTAAGTAAATTTAATCTTTCGATTTATACATATTCATATGAATATGAAAATAATAAATATTTTTCTAATCAAAGCGTGTCTGGACAACAACGTTTACAAACTGAGCTATCTAAACTTCAACCAGCTACTTCATATGCAACAAGATTGTGTTCTGTAGGCGAATTAGATTCAAGCCCATTCACTCGTCCTCTTTTATTTACTACACTAGAAGAAGGTATAAAATCCCTCAATATTATTTTACTTGCAAAATATTAAAATGCTATATTTCCTAAATAGCACCCGAAGACGCTCCAAGTGGATTAAGTGTTGAAACAACACTGACTCCTGGGGAACTTAGTCTTACGTGGCTACCACCTCCTGTACATTCAGTAAATGGAATACTTTTGGGTTATATTATCAAAGCAGTTCCCCAAATTGATGAACATTCAGGTGCATATTTTTAATGCTTATTTTATTATTTAAAACCATTTCGAATTAATTTTATCTCAATAAATTTTTTAGAAAAAAATACGCACATCAAAGAAATACGAGCTGGGCGTAAAGTTCCTGTACAAGCTATTTTATCAGAACTATTGAAAAGCACAAGATATGCAATTTCTATAAGCTGTTACAACAGTGCTGGTCAAGGGCCATCATCTTCAGTTGTTTATCAACAAACTCGTGGTGGAGGTACATTTTTTATTAAAGAAACAAAAATGTTTTCAATTATAATAACTTAAAAATTACCTTATATTTTTTTAGTACCTGAAGTAGCTCCGTCTTCAGTAGAATGCACTGGCATGTCATCAACTTCGATTCGTATAAGCTGGAGCCCACTTCCAAAACATCTTCAAGGAGGTGCAATGCTAGGGTACAATTTAATTTACACATCACCAGGTACTTAAATTTTAATTTATCTTTGGAATTTTAGTATATTTATGTACTTTTAAATTTTAAATTTATTATTTATTAAGATGGAATTCAAAAAAATCATACCACAATTCATAATGAAATCTTCTTGAAAAATTTGTCAAAATTTACAAATTATACAATAGAAGTTGCCGGATTCTGTCAACAAGGAATTGGTCCAATATCATCACCGCATATATGTTCAACGAGTGAAGACAGTTAGTATAGTTTTAAATATATTATTCAGTATCTATAACTAGTTGAATGACTTTTAATTAATATGATTTTCATAATAGTTCCTAGTGCACCTTCAAATGTTAAAGGATTAGCAGTTTCATCAGATGCTATAGTCATAAGTTGGAAACCACCTCTTCACCCTAATGGAAGATTGACTCATTACACAGTTTATTATAAATCTTCCGCTAAGTAATTTTTTTTTCCAATTTATTTAGTTTTCCACAAGTCATATTGAACATGAAAATAAACCTTAATAAATTTTTTTCAGGGGAGAATCAAGTAAAAGTTATCGTGTTGCAATAGGATCTAACTCTAAAACTTCCTCGGCCATTGGTGTTGGTACTGAAACTATGGTTCAACTTTTACGTCAACTGCAATCGGGACAACGTTATGAAGCATGGGTTACTGCAAGTTCTGGCGCAGGAGAAGGTGAACATTCTAGACGAGTTCATACAGAACCATCTATCACAGGTTTTCATCACTATTAACAGTTTAAAAATTAAATTCTTAAAACCTTGAATAATTTAAATTCACAATATTTCAGTTATGGCAGGGGTAGCTTCATTAGGTGGAGAAATATGGATAGGTGCTGGTCAACCCTTACAATTAGGTTGTTATGCAGTAGGAAATCCACAACCAACAACCAATTGGTATCAAAATAATCATATAATAAGTCATCATCCAAGATTTATTCTCAAAAAAGATCATAGTTTACTTGTCCATAGTAATTAATCACATCTTTCAATTACTGTTGGTATAATTTAAATAATTTTATAAATCTTATATAAAATTGTAGATGTTGATACAACCTTGGAAGGCAATTATACTTGCCATGCTCAAAATTTATTCGGATCTGACAAAGTGGAATATTATGTTATTGTGTTACCTATTCCTACACCTCCAACGTTGCACGTAACTCCAACATCAGATTCTTTATTACTCGAATGGGATCCTCCAAGATTAGAATTATTACAACCACCACCGCGAACAAACTACACAACAAAAATTTTAGGTATAGTCAATTTTTACTCTAAAAAATTATTAAAATATTAATACATTTAACAAAAATTTTCTTGAAAAATAGGATATTTTGTAAGTTGGCGAGAAACCACAGGTGAATGGTATCCAGAAAAAGAATTAGGTCTAAATTCATACAGTTATACAGTGAGAGGACTTAGGTGTGGAAACTTGTATGATGCCCGGCTAACAATACGTAGCACTGCTGGTAATTCAAAACCATCCATTGTGCGAGCTAGAACTAACGGCGAAGGTAACATTGCATACTGGCATCAAATGACTTTCATTCAAATGTACATTAAATTAAATTATATTCTTAGTTCTCACGCCTCCGATAACGAATGAATGGATTTGGAGTAATGCAACCCATATATGGCTCCAAATAGACTCCTGGGAAAAGGGTGAATGTGGAACTGTTCGGTGGAGTGTTGATTATCGTCCAATTCCTTCTAAAGCCTGGTTATTACCAAACACGGTTCAGGTGCAACTATTTTCTATGACACCTACTGCATATCTACAATATATAAAACAACTAAAGCATGCTTCATATTTACAGAAAGTAGAAAGCAAAAAACAACTACTTTTAGGAGAATTTCATCCAGGAAGATGGTATCAATTAAGAATAACGGCTACAAATACTGTTGGTGCTACAACAACCATCATGGCTGTATCAACAAAAACCCTTACTGGAGGTAAATTATTCTTTAAATTTTAATAATCCACATATTTTTTTTAAATTATTATATTAATTTATTACAATGATGTTGTTTATTTAAATTTTTTTTTACTTAGAAATAACTATTTTACCATTATTTTCAGAGGAAATTGGACCATATAGTGAAGCATTAGATACTAGTATACTTGTTATAGTATGCAGTTCAATATTATTATTTTTATGTATGCTCATATGCATCTTTGCAGCAATACAAAAACATAGGTTGGTTTTTCACATAGAATCACATTAATTATCACTTACGATTAAACTATCGTTTATTTTGAAGGCACCGCCTTTTATGTGGGTCGGCGGCTGGTAGTGTATACAAAGATAGAAATAATACAACACCCGCTTGTCCGCCACCACCACCACCGACGTCAACTGTGCCCACATGTCCTCGATTATACACATCACCAACTCCGTTGAGAAAAGCCAGTAAAACCAATTCAGGTGAGCTTATTTAGAAAAAATAATAAGTTACCCGAATGATAACAACACTTTTACAATGTTTATGTTCCTGAAGTTGTGTAGTACATAAATTAAAATTGACAATACTTAATCTTTAATGTGATTTCCAGAAATGTTTGAAATTAGTCCGTATGCACAATTTAGTATGGGGTTCCAAACATTTGGTCATGTTGAAAATCAAGATAGACCTGGTTATATAAAAAGTAAACAGGGGATTTTTAGTACAGGTATTAAATTCAAAATTATATTTTCGATGAACGGTAAAGAAATTACAAATTGTTTGCTATACGCACAATTTTTCTTTTCAATTTTTAGAAACTAGCTTCCAAATGGGTTCAGAATCTGAAGATAGTGATAGTTTATCCAAAAGCGCAACAATAAAGAGTGCTCCTCGAAGTAAGTTGAATTTTCTTTAATCGATTATAAATTTTAATTAAGGTATAAATAATATTTATATAAATTTCAGAAACATGTAGAGTTCAATATCACAGATAACAAAAAAGAGCATTGATTTAATGAAAATGATGAATAAAAATTATTCCAATAAGTGGTGATCACAAATTCATATTTCAAAATCAAAACTCATATTAATAATCAAGGAATTATGTCGAAAAGATAAGTGCAAATGTGATATTTTCAAATTCTTGCAAACATGAAATATCTATATTTTGCAATTTAATTCTCTAAAGTGATGATCGACTGCAAATAAGTTTATATCCGAGTGTGCATATTTTTTAAGTGTTTGCAAGAATACTCAATATAAATAAATGTACATATAAATTTGAACTTAATTATAACAATCCATTTTTTTTTGTTCATAATACATAAGTCGTTATATTTACTCATTTGCTTTAACTACAGAAAACGCACGGCCAACATTTTTTCGAAATAACCGTAAATGTACTTATGAATATTTTAAGATTCTTGCATATTTCTAGTCGTTATAATTGAGTTCAATATATATTTCATAGCTTTATTAAAGGTTTATAAAAATATATTTGTAGTATTTTATAGACTATTGAAAATTTATTCATAACCTTTAAAGACTGTTAGAATTATATTTTAGATAAATTAGTATTTTATATTGAAAAATATTTGTTAATCTCAAGTTGATAATTTTGAAAAATTTATCATCAGATTTTTTTTTAAATCTTATTGAATGATACTATCTATTTGAGATAGTAATATAATAACTTGTGTATCTAAAAGTTTCAAATATGCAGCCAACATCACCAAAATATAATTATTTTATGTGTTTGATTAACAGTTGTTTTTTTTTCATCTAATAATCAGGGTACATTAAATTATTATGTATCAATATCATAAATAAATCTTTTTAAAAAAATAATAAAGAAAATATATGTATATTATTTCAAATATAAGTTGAATTGTAGCAAATAAAAATTTTTAGGAAAAAAAACACTTCTTCATATAAGAAAATAGCATGAAATTTATTTCACAATGACTCACTTATTTCAGTATACAATTTTTAAATTAATAACCTTCTTTTCAAATCAATAAACTAAAAGAAAAGACAAAATGAGAAAATCAGAATTATATTCTTTATGAATCAAATACGGATATTACAATTGTAGAAACCATTACTCGTTTAGGATAAAACAACAAACTTTAAGTATAATCTCAAAGATTATTGAAAAACATAACATTTTCAATCACGTATGATAAATCTGCGCATGCCTAATATATATGCAAATATCACAGAACTGTATCGGTACATGAATCATCAACAAAGCAATCTTAATTATATTATCTATTCTATTAATGATTTGTGAAAGAAAAAATCATGAATGACAAAACAAGTTCATCATATTCAAAGTCAAATTAACATAGGCCTTTTTTATTCTCACAAATTTAAAATCAATACATTTATATTTAAAGAAAATTAAAATTGAACAATTTCATAACATATTCTTCCTGTTTCCTCCTTACTTTTAAAATATATAACTTTGACCCCTATATAACAGGGATAAAAATTATACAATATGCCGACCTATAAAATATAGCTCTCTGATGGAACTTATTTATACTCATCGATCTAAAAAAAAATTTGAAATATTCAAGCAAAATAACTTGCAATACTATACAAAAGATGACTTTATTTTCAGTATTATACATAAATGCATGCATCTTGGTCATTTCGAACAATCACTTCACTGCTCTGCATTCCTTCATTCCTACACTCCGAAAACTAAAAATTAATTTGCTCATTTTACAGAAACTATAATAAATATAAAACAAAAATGCATCAATATAATTTCCATTAGTGTTTTTTTTTTCGTTTGAAAAAAATTGAATCACTAAAATATATATAGGCCACTTACATTGTTATTAACAAATTAATAGGAAGGATATTCACATCTTATAATCACAGAAAATATGTTCATTAACGATAAATTATTGCAATGGAATTAATAAAAAGCGGGATTTATTAAAAATTTGGAATTACTTTTATGAACATTATATACAAACATTACTAGATACGATTAGTTCAATTAATTACAAATTTAGGCCAGTCTCCAATATTACAAGTGAATAAAAGTGAGAAAACAATAATTACAATGATTGATTTCTATTAAAGAGAAAACTAAAAGCTACATATATGTGATTTAAAATTAACCAAAATACAACGATTGAAAAAAACATTAAATAGCAAAAATAAAGAACAGAATACTGTCAGAAATATAATATTTATTATTTATAACAGAGCTAGAATGTGTCAATAATACTTTCAAAAATAAAATTCTCACAATTCTTCTACTTATGGCTCGAACTTATCGAAAATAAATTAATAAATAAATTAGTAAAATTTTTACTGCATAAAATAAATTCCAGCTCTCACACGCAAATACATTTGATAAGAAGAAAATTAACAAATCTCTATCATACTCTATGTAATATATACAAATACAGTTAACTACCATTCTGACTAATTATCACATAATTAGTTGTCACTTTTGTAACAAAATAATTGCACTGATTTCTATTTCATTTCGATAAAACAACATGAAAGCACTCACCGGAAGTACGTTAATATATATATTTGCCAAAAAACAATAAATAAAAACTAAAAACAACATTTGATACAATTTTTCTGAAACACTTTGAATTACGATTGTCGAAGGACATTTATTCCAACTCGAGGCTAACAGTCGAGATACTCCATGTAAATACTGCAAAGATTTCTTTCAAAATCTATCGAGAAAAACTATTCCAGCCAAGCTAATGGTATATTAGAATTCGTAATTGCCTTTGATGGCATTAAACCAAGTGTTACTTTAGCGTTCGATAGTGTAAAGTGAATTCTACATTTGACTTCCATATAAAATGCCGTACCGTTCTCAAATCCATGTTCGGATTTAACACCTGCAAACATAATATTTCATAAAGATTAACATCGATATATAAAACGGATACAATAATTTTCATATGATATCGAAAAATCTCGAACCTGTTCGCAACACAGAAGTTCTATTTTATCTTCGGGCGCTTCCCCGGGACTGTCTCCGTTGGTCGCGGGTCTAACGGGCGGAGGGGCTTGTTGACTAGAACCTTGACTTTGAGTCTGATTGGACGCATTCGAACTCGAGCTGCCTTCGTTACCTCCGAGAATTTTTTCTAGAACATGTTCGGCAACTTTTCTACATTGAATGAAATCATTGGCTATGAGACGATCCTGAAAAATAACAACAGAAAACGTTAAAAAAGACTACCGACGATAAATACAAAAAAATGTTAAACCTGAACGGACCTTTTTCTTATCTTGTTTTGTTTGGCAACTGGAATGAGGCAAAAGATAAAAAGGTAACTTGACCAATTTGGGGGGAGTCATGTCGACAGCGACGTCGACCACCCACTGTGGAACCGTCTCGTTGAGCAACACACCTTCCGTATCGCCTCCCGCATCCCCGACGGCCAGCCTGTAAAGAGTTCTGCCCCCGACTTCACTGAATATCAGAGGCGTGTGCTGCGGAACCGAAAAATAGGTGTTCCCGACCACCTTCGCGCCCGTCTCGGGGTTCGTGGTCACCCTCTGGGGGTGGTTCCACTGTTCCAGCAACGCCTGGAGAAGAAGCTGACCATAGTTGACCTTTTGATCCCTGTCCGACGTCAGGTCCGCCTCTTTGGCGCTCACCCACGCCCCCAGACAGTCGACTTCGTCCTGCCCGAGGTGGACGGTGAGCATTCCCGTCTTCAGGTCGACGTTGAACCAGTTGGGCACGTACACTTCCTTGTGTCGCTTCTTTATCTCCTCTTCGTAGTCGACCTCGCCGAGGTCTTCGACCTTGACCGCCTTGAGCACGTCGTAGAGCGTCACCTTGTCGTCGGTGTCTTTGGTGAGGACGTGCCGTTTGTCGTTGAGGACCGTGTAGTGCCTTATGGCGGCGCCTCCCTGTATTTGCGCGATGGGGCCGTGCGGATGGCTCACGCGGTACTGGAGAATCGGGGAGGAATCGTCGGCGAGCGCCTTGGCGGGGGGCAGCCGCCAACATCGCACGTCCGAGTCGGCGGTGGCCACCCACACGCTCTGGTGGTCGGCCGAAAAGCACAGCTTCAAAACGGGGGCGGACTCTTCGCAGACGACGGCCGAGTTTTCAGGATTGCGCAGCTCCGTGAGCACGACGCGCCGGTCCCTGCCGCCGGAGACGACGTGCGTGAACGAATCGGTGGCGAGCAGGGCCCAGACGGCCTCCGAATGCACCCTCAGCGTTTGAATGCACCGCTGCTGAGCCAGAGACCAGTGTTTGACGGTGCCGTCGGAAGATCCGGACACGCAATAGGCGCCGTCGTGGCTGACGACGAGCGCCTTCACATTGTCGGCGTGGCCTTTGAGGGTCATGAGTTTGGAGCAGGAGCGCGGGTCCCACACTCTCAATAGTTTTTCGGTGGAGCCGCTGACGAGCACGGTGCCTTGGGGATTCATCGCGAGACTATATATAGACTCGGTATTGCCGAAGAGGCTGGACGTGGTCACGGTGTTGTTGGAAGCCGTTAACGCAGTCAACGTGTTGACGTCCCACAAGAAAATAGCCCTATCGAGACCAGCGGAAGCGACCTGCTCTTTATCCCTAGCATATGCAAGAGCGCGCACATAATCCTTATGAGTCCGCAGCGTGGACATGCAAAACCCTTTATGAGCATTCCAAACCTTGACGGTGGTATCCGAAGAAGCGCTGATGAGGTTCTTCCCGCCGCAGCACAGCACGATATCGTTGACCCAATCGGTATGGTGTTCCATGGAGTGCAAATAGGCAGGTTGATGGGGCTGGGGGTGGTCGAGCCTCCACACGCGGACCACGGAGTCGCGGCCGGCGGAGTAGAGGCGGGAGTGCGCCCCGTCCACCTGCAGGGCGGAGACGCCGAAGCGGTGGCGGCGCTCCTCCTCATCCCTGATGACGAACGAGACCTGCGTGCGCTTGCGGGAGACGCCCTTGTGGGCCGACATGTGGACTGAACATCGGCGGCCGCGCGACCCGGCTCCTCGTTGGCCGTCCGCGCCGGCTGGAAGGACGATGCGTGTTTGACAGCGGTCCGGGGAAGACGGATCGCGGCCATGGGGCGTTTTCGGTTTGTATGGGGTTTTTGGGGTGTTTGGCGTTGTTGTCGGTGGTACGTGTTTTTTCGAATATAAGATGGTCTTGGATGGGGATGTCGTTTCAGATTTTTTCAAGGAGGAGGAGGCCAAAAATTATTCGATCCCCAAAAAATGTTTTCCTTAACAAGAAATATTATTTTGGGTTCCCAGAAGCTAACTCACACGAAGCAAACGCACACGAAGTAAACTCACAGGAAGCAAGCTCACACGAAGCGAGCTCACACGAAGGAAGCTCAAACGAGGCAAGCTCACGGGAAGCAAGCTCACATGAAGCAAGCTCGCACGAAGCAAACTCACATGCTTTCAAAAATTTTCGTATCATTTAACAAGAAATGTCACTTTGGTACTGACAAAATATTATGGACGTATACTATTACGTGTAACGTGAAATTCTTTTAACACAAAAACGCATTTTGGTGCTTTCAGTTTCGTGTTAAACGTTTTTCACTTTAATTTGAAAATTTGAAAATTTTCGAAAGCATGTGAGCTTGCTTCGTGTGCGATTTCTTCCTGTGAGCTTGCCTCGTTTGAGCTTGCTTCTTGTGAACTCGCTTCATGTGAGCTTGCTTCCTGTGAGTTTACTTCGTATGTGTTTGCTTCGTGTGAATTAGCTTCTGGCCACCCTATTTTTAATGTGTTTTACTATTAGTGTGTTCTTCTGTCGGTATATTCTTTCAATGTGTTCTAGCATCATTTAAGCAAACATCTGATCACCATTGTTTACATACCGAAACATTATTTTTTTCATTTTTATTACGTAACGATCGGTTGACGTTTTCAATTTTACAGAAGAAAACTAACAATAAAACAGCGACGCGCACATCGCCGTGAAAAAAAGTGACATAGACCAAAACGAGATAATTGGCGCGAACGGTTACCGACAGTTGGGTATTCGGCTCGTCAGTGCATCGCGACAAATAGTGAACAACAAAGAAGCCAAAATGCACGTGAGGGTGCGGTGCTCCAACTCTGCCACCGAAATGGTGATCCCTCTTCCTTCGCGACTCACGCTGATAGACGTCCTTCGGGAACTCCTCGCGGAGAGACTCGGCCTGCCTGCGAGACGCCAGCGGCTCTTCTATGGAGGGAAACTGGTAAGTTCGCTACTTTAATTCGAATAGTTTCAAAGTAATTAAAGCCTCCTTTTTGTATAGTTGGAAGACGGATACACTCTGCACGATTACAGCATCAAGTTGAACGATGTGATTCAGATGATCCCTTCCGCGGCCAAGGAAGCTTCCCCAATCACCAACAAGAAACAGACTTCTATCGATAGGAACGGAGATCACGCCGACAAAACTCCAGTCTATGAAGGTTTCAATTTGTTGTTTTGTAGTACGAGCCACGTGTAAGTTTTGTTTAACCTTTCCGTTTTGTAGACGATGTCAGTCAGTTGTATAGAATCGGTGATCTGGTAGATGCTAAAGATGTGCACAGTGCGTGGTTCGAAGGTAAAATCAAACAGATCGTGAGAAATCCCGATTACTTTGAAAAGCCTTCGCGGTCTTCTGGTGTACCGAAAAATGTAAATTCGCCGTCAAAAAGCAAAGTATCGCCAGCTTCGAAAAAGTCTCCGAAAACCGATTCTAACTCTAGCCCCGGTGCCAAATCTTCACCGAAGACTGGAATTATGAACTACTTTACTAAACTCGACAACGGCGATAGCCCAAAATCAAAAGAAGTCCCCAATTTGAGATCTTCGACATTGAAGGAAAATAATTATCAACAAAACGATAAACCGACTTTCTCTGAAAAAAATGGAATATCAAAAATAACCGAAGACGAAGAAAATAGATTAATATTTAGAGTTATTTTAGATGGGTAATTATTTTAATTTCTGTTTCCCATTTTCGTTTTTTTAAATTGTTCGTTTATACAGTTTTACTTTGAATAATGAACAATTTTAGAGAAGACGATATTTTAAATTATAAATTATCCCAAATTCGTCCACGTGCAAGGATCGAGTTGAACTTGAAAGACATAAAAACAAACGACAAAGTTATGTTGAATTATAACCCCGAAGAACCCAATGAAAAAGGACTTTGGTATGTTTGTTGTTATTACTTATTTGCATTTCCATATTTGATTTCTAAAATTTCTTTATTTTAACATTTCGAACGCAATGTTTGTTCAGGTATGATTTTACTGTACATGAAATAAAAAAACAACGAAAATACGACGAAATTCTTGGCACACTTCATCACGGCAACGAAATCCTCGTTAACAATGTAACTGTTAAATGTCACGATAAAATATTTGCTATAGAATCAGTTATTCCTTTGGCAATGAGAACCAAAGAATACGATCAAATAATGATCAAAGAAACTCCAAGAAGTAAGCAATATCAATTTTATTTATTTGACATTGAAATACGATTTACTACAATAAAATAAATATATTTTCAGGAAATCGTCCCCTCAATTGCACGACATGTAGAGATAAGACAGAAGTCGACTGTAGGGACTGTGGTTGCAATGTTTGTGCAAAAAAAGATGATCCAGATAAAGTATTTTTTTTATATGCATCCAGTATTACATACGATTATTTTCGTTTACTAATATTAAAATTTACAGATAATTTTATGCGATGAATGCAATCTTGGTTTTCATCTGACTTGCTTAGAACCTCCTTTGCAACAGTTGCCCGATGAAGATTGGTATTGTTCAAATTGCCGAAGAGATACAAACGATGTGATTGCTCCCGGCAAAGGCAAACAACAACGTAAAGAAACTCGAAGTAAAACAAAAAAAGATTGGGGAAGAGGAATGGCATGTGTTGGTAAAGATCAATTTCTTATTTATAAACTTACTTACAAGAAACAACACCAGTCCTAACAAAATATTATCATATAATATTTAACATGAAATTCTTTTAACACAAGAAAATATTTCAGTCCCTTTAATTTTATGTTAAACTTATGTTTTATTTTCAAGAAATTCATAATCGATAAAATTTTCAGGCAAAACTCAAACTTGTGCAATGCCTGCAAATCACTTTGGACCTATCCCGGGTGTTGAAGTCGGAATGAGTTGGAGATTTAGAATTCAAGTATGACCTATACTATAAATATTACTTTTTTCAATTTCAACACATACAATTATTGTTTTTCCATGTTTTTTTCAGCTCTCAGAATCTGGTGTTCACCGACCTCCAGTATCAGGAATTCACGGTAGAGATGTAGATGGAGCTTATAGTATAGTCCTTTCGGGTACTGATTTTGTTATTATAAATGTGAAAGAATGTTTTGTTATGTATCTAATTATACAAATTTGTTTTCTCCAGGGGGGTATGAAGATGATACCGATAATGGATTTGAATTCACCTATACAGGCAGCGGTGGAAGGGATCTTTCAGGAAATAAAAGAACTGCTGACCAGTCTAGTGATCAAACGTTGACCCGGGAAAATAGGTAAAATATTATTCATTCTCGTGCACAATTTGTATCATTTTTATAATAATATTTAATTGTATTGGTTTGAAGGGCGTTGGCAAAAAATTGTGCTGTAAAAGATATTTGTGAAGATGGGGCAGATGCTCAAGATAAATGGAGAGATGGGAAACCCGTGAGAGTTGTTCGTTCTTATAAAATGTTGAAACATTTTCCTGAATTTGCTCCCAAAGAAGGAATTAGGTTGCATTTCGCCCTAATAAGTTTCAAATTCATATTTTTGTGATTTTAAAACAATTTGTTATTATAGATATGATGGGATTTATAAAGTTGTCAAGTACTATCCAGAAAAAGGAAAATCTGGTTTTAAAGTATGGAAATATCAACTTCGTAGGGATGATCCAAATCCGGCTCCTTGGGAGAAAAATGCTAAACAATATTCCATCGTTGTATGTATTATTTTCAGAGTTCTTGTTTATGCATAAATTTTTCATAACTATTATTTTTATTTAATTCTAGTATCCAGACGGATATTTGGAGGCAGAAGCTGAAAAACGTGCTCAGAAAGAAAAACTGAAAAATTCATCTAAAAAAGACGTTCTAAAAGAAAATAATTCTATTGATAATAATAAAACATTAAAAAGAAAAAGAAAATCAGCTGCAGAAAATTCACCTCCTCCTAAACGAATGACTAGATCATCAAAGACTAACGAAAAGAAAGAGAAACTTGAAATTAAACCAATATTGACCACACCGAAATCCACCAAGCGTAATTTTTTTTCATTGCACTTTATTTTAATTTTATTTAAAAAATTAATCTTATTTATGTAAATTTTTGTATTATAGATAAACCATCAAAACCATCAATGAAAACTCCTTTGATTAATCCGTTTACTTTAGCCATTTCAAAAAAAAATAGCCCAGAAAATAAATTAAAAACGAATGATAAAAAAAATGAAGTGCTCACCATTGAAGAAAGTGACCTTATAAAACAAGATACTGCCAACAAAAAGTTATGGGATGAATGCATACAAATAATCGAAAATGACGGAAGACAGGTTTCTATTTAACTAAATTTAGTTTGTCTTTACATTTCATTACAGTTTAGAAAAATGAATTATTTTTCTAGGGCTTAGTGAACAAAATCACCACAGTGTTTTTGTGTATTATTTGCCAAGAACTAGTAGCCAACCCCGTTACGACTAACTGTAGTCATAACTTTTGCATTGTAAGTATTTTTTCCATTTTTTCTCAAAACCTCATCTTTTATTATATATGTTTATTGATTTAATTAAAAATGTGAATGTTCAATATTTCAGGGTTGCTTAAAGTTAGCTTTTAAATCTACTGAAGGTTCTAATTGTCCCTACTGTAGAACTGATTTATCAAAGGAAGACATTGTAGTGAATGAATCTTTAAAAAATGCATTAAGAATGATAATGCCTGGTTATGATAGTAAAAGAAAATGAACAATTTTTTATTTACATGGCATTTGTTATTTTTTGTTTTAATGTACTTTACATGTTTTTGTTTTTTTCATGTTTCGTATAATTCTTTCATTTATATAAAAATGTGATAAAGCTTATGAACTATCATAGAATTACTTATAAAGGTTATTTTTATAATATTCTATGTTCGTAACTGATTGTTTTAAAATAATTTATCATTGTGTGTTTTATGAGAATATATGCTTTCATTTTCAATTTGAGTGTTTTTCAAGAATAATAATATTTTAGATGATACGGGTATTTATTTTATTATGATTATCATTCTTCGAATAACATTTTATCATTCCAGTTTTTCTTATTTATAGTGGTCATAAATTTATATTATAAGAACGTAAAATATAGGGTTTTACTCTTAGTATTCACTCAAATTGAGCAATCTAAAAAATGTCTGTGAATTTGTTACTTTATTGTCTGTTTTCAACTTATGAATTAACTGTTTTATTTAAAATATATTTTAACCACTTCATGTCTGTTTATTTAATTATTTTGTTTATAAAAATCTTCCAAATTTCTTTGTAATTGTTTCGATAACTTACATGAGATTGTAATATTGATAGTCATCATAATTAAAATGTTGGACTACTTGTGACCTGTCTCTAAATATGTATTCTAGTAAATATACATATACAGTACTCATGTGTTTTTTTTTTTCAAGCTTTTTCCATTGTGAAAATTCACATTATTTGCTTACAAAATAACAAATATTTTTATGCAAAAGTAACATAAATAAGAAAAAACTACCAATAAAAATAAAATAATATTTACTAATAAATCGAAATATTTGTATTCATTATAATTCTTCAATTGATAAATTTCAAATATTCTTTTTCGATTTACTTTGAGTTTCTTTTCCTTTTTCTCTTTTCCGTTTGTTAATTGGATTTCTTGGATCGTATATATCGTACCAATCGTCGCCTTTTGTAGATGCATCTTTAGCAAGAACTGCCCCTTTATCTTCAAATTTCAACTTATGAGCCAACCTTAAATAAAAATTAAATATTTATTATTTCATAAAACTGCACATTTAAAAATGCATATATGAAAAATAATTTACCAATCATCGTCGGCTTCGTCTGGATTTTCATTTGTGTTACTTGTTTCTTCAGGTTCAGGTTGATCGCCAAATTTTTCTTTTGCCGATGACAGTTTCTTTTGAAATTTGTTTAAAAGTGCGAGAGTAAACTCTTCTCTACAAAATAAAATATTAAAATTATTGAATTAAAAATTAATAAAAAACATTTTATTGAACTAAACAATTTTTTTAATTTCGTTTCTAAATGATAAACTCTTAGGTATGCCACCTCTATTATTATTTTCTTATCCATTTTAAAGACTAACAATAAGGAAAAAAAAGGTTGAATAAAACAAACTCTAATTGTAAGACTTATGGAGATGTTGTAAAAAAAGTAAATAAAAACTAGAAATTTTGAAATTATTTTATTTTAACTTATTATATACAGATAATTTTGAACATAAAAATTTAGCTAAAATCATGAAAAAATAGATAATCATATTTTATATACAAAATATAAAATATATTAAACGTTGATACAAATTCAACTTTGTTCACTCAATTAAGACAATTTGGCAAATTATAATTAAACTAAATTAACTGTCATTTTACGCTCAACAATATATTCACTAAAATAGGTACATTTTAATTTTATAATTTATAAAAATTTTCTATAGTAAAAATACTTATTTTACATTTGTAATTTAGTATAAATATCACAGATATAAAACACAATTTGATAAAACAAATTTATCTATATTATGAGGTCTTCCACATCATCAGAATCATGCACGATAGCTTCGTCCCACGGTCCGTATATATTGTCCTTATACTTCTGCCATTTTACAAACAAATAAGGACAGTACACATTTAAAAATAACACAGAAATGAAATAAAAAAAGAACAGTGTTTTAGAAACCATCCAGAGAAAATAAAAAGACACCAAAATCGAAGCACAATACATAAAAACTGCATAGTTGCTGTCCCATATTAGTTTAATTAAAATTGGCGATAGAACAAAGACCTGGATAGCTACTGTCATCAAGACAAAAGCACAAAATGGTGTTGAAAGTCGTGATGCCAAACAAATTGAACCGAAAATAGCACAGTTGATGGACAGGGAGTTAGAAACGACAGCAACAGATATACCGTAATCGGAAAATATCAGGTGAACAATCATCATAAATATTGTTGTTGCGAATATCGTATCAGTGCTAACGGTATCAGTGAGAGTATGTAATATCGGTGAGAAAAGATAACCGAAGAATATGTAAATTAAAACTGTCTTGAAATCGTTTAATACACGAAAAGTAAACGACGCTTTTGAAGCATGATTATCTTTAGCAGTTTGATGATTTTTGTCTGCATAAATGAGTTCTTCTTTCTTTTTTAATTTTCTTGATTTCTTTTCTATGCTCAATTTGAATAAATGATTTACATAACTTTCATCATTGTTTACAGTATTTTTAGATGAAGATGTTTCTTTCGCACAATCCCTAGTTTCCAATTTTTCGATATTTGGATGTAAACTGTTACATTGTTCATTTTCATGCTGTGTTTCTTTTCTCTTGTCGACGAGCAGAAATAAAAAATAGCCAGAAAATGTAAACAGTGAAGACATACCAAACACAAACTCGGCAGATGTCCATTCGTTATATAGATAAGAAAATATTGTAGAAAAAAGTATACAAGCGCTAAGTTTTTGTGTAATTCTACACGATCCTAAGATACTCTCGCTGAATGAAACATTATAAATGTTTATATTTTTTTTCATCTCTTCTAGAAATTTTTTATCTGTGTAATTATCAGGGTATATACCAGTATTTTCATACAATTTTTTCACCCATGGCTTTTCTTCTTGCATTTTCTTCTGCGTTTCTCTGTAACACATTTTGAATACTGCTGTTTATTCTAACACACAAATCCAAGTGCAGAACAAGGCGTATGGAATGTTCATTCAAATGATGAACGATTAAAGAAAATGTCAGATAAAAAATGCACTTATTTCGTTTTTCGCACAAAAATTCAGTTGACAGATAGGTCTTACAACTCTAAATAATTTAAATATAAGAATAAAAACTGACTAACAAATAAAAAAAGTGAACTTGGACCGATAATCTAATCTATTTCTGAGTTAGTAAAATCAACAAAAATCTACATACATAATAATAAAAATGATGATTTTTTACCTTGATGCTCCTTTTTTAGGTATTTGTTCCATTAGCTTTTTATATTTCTCTTGTTCACTCTCATAATGCTCCATGAATTCGTTTAACGGCTTTGGCTTTGGTTTTTCGATCTCAACAGGAATAATCTTTTCAGCATCTTTCATACGTTTTTGACTAACCATTTCTTTTTTTAAATCTCTGATTTGTTCCCTAATTTCTTCCCTGAAATAGCAATAAACATTTACTTGCATATAAGATTTCAAAAAACATAAAACAAGGCATCAATATAATTACGCTTGTTTTTTCCGTGCCTCCTTTTTATCTTTTCCTAAATAATAGCTTTCTATTTCCTCGTCACTTTTCACGTCCTCTTCTACATCATTTACCACAACTTTCTTTTTTTTCGACTTCAGTTTATCTTTAATACTTTCTAGTGTGATTTGCACGTCTTCATTTTTAGAATCACTAGGGATAGTTTCATCTAATTTTTCATCATCAATGTCACCTTCTATATTTAAAGTTGAATATGTTTTGTATTTTTTTTATAGGATTATTGCTACAAACAAAGATGTGATTAAATAAATACCAATAGCAGTTAACTTGCTCAATTTGGGATCGTCTAGTAAGTCATGTGTCGACTTTGGTTTTCCACGATATTCAGTAGATTGATCTTCATCTTCTTCAGCCTCCATTCCGAAAGACAATAGTCCAAAGTTTCTACAATTTTTATTTTCATTTACAATAATATAAATTGATAAAAAAAAATTATATTTCGTTCACTTACTTTACACCTTTTTCTTTTTTCTTCTTTTTTTCTTCAACATTTTCTTTTGGTTTTTGAACTATTCTTGGAACAATGTCTTCAAATGGATTAACCAATACTTGACTCCCAGTAATTTTATGTGGATACAAAGGTCTTTCTTCATGATCTATTTCTCCTTCGGCTAATTTGAGCACGTTATAAATGGTTTCTCCTAAAAATAAAGACTAGTATAAATATTCAATTACAAAAAAATATTATTAAACAACGAAAACATTACCTGTTACTTTTCCGAATATAGTGTGTTTATTTTGAAGTTCAGGCGTTGAATTGAGCGTAAAAAAGAATTGTGAACTGTTGTCGTCTTTTCCAGCATTTGCCATTGCCACAAGTCCTCGACGATTGAAACGTAGCCGAGTGTGAAATTCATCCTGAAAAATTTATTACAATTGAGATTTTTTTTTTGTCAAAATCAAAATACAACTATCGAAAAAAAAACCTTGAATGGCTGTCCATAAATAGATTCCCCTCCAGTTCCATCGCCATTTGGATCACCACCCTGAACGATAAAATCAGGTACAACACGGTGAAAAATAGTGCCTGTAACAAAGTCCAAAATTTATTTAAAAATTCATCAATGGTTAAAAAAACCAAATCTTAAATGACACTTACCATTGTAATATCCTTCCATACAAAGCTGAATGAAATTTTTGCAGGCTTTTGGAGCTTCTTTCGTCCATAATTCTAAATCTATGTCGCCGACAGTCGTTTTGAGAAGAACCTAAAAATATTAACGAATTAAAACAAAGTTTAATAGGTAATTTAGGTAATTGTGGAAATATATAAAAGCAATCATATACCTTTCCTAGAGCCGGAGGCTCCTGAATATATATGTTACTCATTTTGATTAGGACGCGCCCACTAACAACATAACCTAAAAACAGTTTATGACAGATGAGAACAACGAACGAGATCTAAATTTACACTTTTGATGGCCATGTCTGATTTGAGATAATAAAAATAATACCTAAAAGTATTTATTTACATCGAAAAATTAGATAACCATTTTATTTTAAAAAGTTACTAAAAATTAGGGGCATTTAACTTTTTAGGTATCCAGATTTTTGATCAAACGACACTAAAACCTACGACACTACAACACCGAGCGTAGAATACAATCCACGAAAAATTTTGACATACATACCATGCTTAAAACAAATTATAAAGTATTAACTGAATAATTTAACCATCATGTAGTCATTAATTGTTCTATTCTATAACGTGTGTGTGTTTAGTGTCTTTTGGGAACATTTTGCTATTATGTATCAGTGAATTGTTTACTGAAATATCACTTAAGTAAATACTAATATAATATAATAATTTATCAAATAGAAATAAAAGTACATAAACTTGCTTAAAAAACACTTCATTAAATTTTAAATATAATAATTATAATAACAGAGATCAATAGAAAACTGCTTCGATAAACCGCATCAATAATTTAACTTCTTGTTAAAACATTTTTTTTCAAAATGAATAAACAAACATTTTAAGTTTATCTCCTGATATTTTCAACATCAAAATTTCCACATGACCTTTTTTACACTTAAAACTGTTAATGTTTTTATATTATTATATTATCAAAAACGATCAAAGGACTAATAAAACCATAAATCACAACCAATTCAATTTCTACCAACCCCACAGATGTCATTGAAACCCACAAAAAACGCGATTCCAAATTGAAATTTTCCCAAACAATACAACCACAAATATACCCAACACCCTATACCCACAATATAACATGAAGAGGGTGTCATTTGTAGGTGGCAAATGTGATGTTGCGTTATCGCAACAGGCCACTCGCCCGACACGTGTCCTCGGGGTGCGAACCCGCTTTCATCCACCGAATTAGGAATCCGTCCAATAGATCAGCTGAAACGAGCCCTCAACAGGGCTGAACTTCCACAAGTCCAATTTATTGTGGAATGTGTCCTGAAAAGTGGATCAGAGCTGAAAAAATTCGGATTGACGCAATAAAATTAGAGTGATTGTATCAGATTGTGTCAGATTTTTTCTCGTCGTTGTTGATGATTAACTGATTTTCACCGGTTGTTAAATTTGTGATGAATAGTGATTGATGAGATGATCTGTTAGATAGATTATAATGTTAGAAATTTTTTTAATTATTATATAACTGATTTTTTTATAAGATTCAACTCTGTGTTTAATGTGCAAAATGTTATTTCCCCTTAACAAATATACGATTTTCAGCTTCATTGCTCCGTTTTATATGACTAAATAATTCATTTTACAATTGCTCATAAAATTTGATAAATTATTATTTAATGTATTAAATAATAGTTGTTTTATTCTAAAATTTTAAAACTATGACAACTCAATGCAAATAAAATGAATCCATGATTTTCCATCCCCCGAAGAAGTCTGCATAGCTTATTAAATCAATATCATGGTCTCTATGCGGATTCTGGCGTAATCTCATAATGATTATTTGACTTTTTATCCCTATTTACGATTCATAGCGGCAGCTTTTTGCATTCAACACACTTATGGGGGAGCTGATAACAATGGAAATTCGAATGGGATCAGATCCGCCAAGCAACCAAATAAATTCCTCGCAAAAATTATTTTATTAATATAAATGGTTGAGATACTTATTATCTGGAAACTACAATTGTTCAGTATCAATAATTGTTTAAGTTTTTTAGATTCAAAATTAAAATGCGCTGAATTGTTTCAGACATTTAAAAGACAGGTCGTAAAATTTTACGATACTGTCACATCTAATCACATTTGTCGAATACTTACTAACAAGATCGTTTTCATCTTGGTTTAAAAGATTATTTTGGGTTAATATTGACATTTGTTTCTTTGATACCGTCCGTCTAATTCAACATACGATAAAGTTTTATTAGAATCAACGCATCTTATATTTTGTATGTCACCTTTTGCATTATTCAATGTTTCGATAGAATTTTTCCACCAAAACATATTTTATTAATATTTATAAATAAATTAGAGATAAGGCGTGAAAAACATGTAATTGCCGATAATAAATTGCTCTCCCGATTTTGGTATATCGAATTACATATCTAAAAAGATATCTATCCACTTTAACTGCTTTTATATATGTACGTAAGCTTACAAATATTGAAGTATTATACACTCTTTATCTACCTTTGTCTAGAGATTATCATGGAATCTGATTCGCATTGTATTAGAAGTAATACGAATTGATTTTATCTAATGATTAATTGCTGAAATAGCATACAATGTTAAATTTTACACGCAAATTATTGTCAATACAAGGAAAATGTTCATAAGAAACCATTTCCTATTACAAACGTATTTTTTAACCATCAAATCGATTTGGAACACTTTTATTTTGGCAATGATGAAAAAGTACAATATCTGACACTTGGACAAATATATTACATACTGTTTAAAACAATTCCAATTTCACTAATCTGACCCTTGTATTTCGATGATTTCTTCATTAAAAAAAAAATCGATACAATTCTAAATATTTTCAAATTTATCAACAAATTTAACATACAAAAACTAGTTCCGAAGCGATAAATTGTCCAATTATGTGTACTCAACAATTTATATATCAATATCAGTCGTCAATGAACTCGGCGGCCGTTACCACGCGTTCGCGTTATTCTATCATTTCCCTAAAGATTTTCCCATGAAAAAATTTCCTCGACGACTTTCAAATCTCCCAAAAGTACTATTAAAAGCTACAGCGCTAAAACTGTCACGATTGTAAAACAATGATATCTATCTGCAAGTGAAAATCGCCCGCGTGTGCTCAGTGAACCGTCAGCCAGTATCGAAGTCACCGGTTCTACAACACACTACGTCTTCGTTTTCGTCCAGAGAAAGTCTGAAACATTTTGGAAGGAGCTGAAATTAATATTATAAGGATTGGATTAGATTCGACAAAAGTGAGTAGGGTTTTTTGGTCGAATCACGCGCGGATGGCCGGTCGGAGTGCGTTAATTGTCGTTGGGTTTTGTTGGTAATTTGTTGTTGTTAGACCGATTTCGTTATGTGGATTGTCTACACATTTTAATTGGATTTTCAGCGGGTATTTATAATCGAGCTTGGTCCAGTTCTTAGTTTCACTTGGTAAACAAAAACATTGTGCGCTTTTAATATAATGTTTGCATCATTTTCACAGAAATGAACTTTGACTTTAACAATGTATAATTTCTTTTTTAATAAAAAAAATTGTTATAAAATCGTTTTACGTACATTTTTACAAAAATTTCATACAGAAATGAAACCTTTGTCATTGTAAAATACGCAACATATTATATGTATTATACATTCACATGAGTCGGGGGTGTTTCACTGCCCTGTAAACATCGCTGTTTGCTCTCTCGGCTTTCTTTTAAAATTTTACTAACCTCATTACAACATAATTCACCCAGACATTATCTACATTAACTCCATTCCCCGATACCACACCGTTTTTTTTTTTTTTATTTTTACGTGTAGCTCCCATCCAAATTAATCCGTTACGTATCAAACCCGCGTTATAATTTAATCGTGCGCGTTCAGTTCGTGTTTGTGCCGTCTGTGAAAAGATTAAATATTTCTCCGAATCGTCCATTGTGAACGTTTCTCTTTCTAACATCCGCTCGGTTTCCCATTTTTTTTTTTTTTTTGCATGCAGTTGCAGCCCACCAAAACCGTCTTATCGCACGTGCATCAATCGTGTGCTTTTAATTAACTATCTCATTTATTGTGACCCATCTTACGTTTTCACGAATTCTACTCAACGTTTCATTTTCGAAAAGTGCAAATTTCTCGATTCGCGTGTGACAAGTGTGTGCTTCCAGCGGACGACACTACACGTGCTTTTTACAAAGGACGGTAACGATTTGAACTTTTCCATACTGTGTTAAATTTGAATTTGAAAGTAATATCGGTAATCGATTTAATTCACTCTTTGTCCGATTGCAAATAACCATACTACTTTTTCATCCGCGAATCTGACGTTTAATTTGTGTTTTATTCCAATAGAAAAGAAAGAGACAAAATCATACTCAAAATAAAAAAAAATCGCTCTTTTCGTTATTACAAATATTCGGTCGCGCCGAAGTAGTCGGGGGTGTTTCACTGCCCTGTAAACATCGCTGTTTGCTCTCTCGGCTTTCTTTTAAAATTTTACTAACCTCATTACAACATAATTCACCCAGACATTATCTACATTAACTCCATTCCCCGATACCACACCGTTTTTATTTTTTATTTTTACGTGTAGCTCCCATCCAAATTAATCCGTTACGTATCAAACCCGCGTTATAATTTAATCGTGCGCGTTCAGTTCGTGTTTGTGCCGTCTGTGAAAAGATTAAATATTTCTCCGAATCGTCCATTGTGAACGTTTCTCTTTCTAACATCCGCTCGGTTTCCCATTTTTTTTTTTTTTTTTTGCATGCAGTTGCAGCCCACCAAAACCGTCTTATCGCACGTGCATCAATCGTGTGCTTTTAATTAACTATCTCATTTATTGTGACCCATCTTACGTTTTCACGAATTCTACTCAACGTTTCATTTTCGAAAAGTGCAAATTTCTCGATTCGCGTGTGACAAGTGTGTGCTTCCAGCGGACGACACTACACGTGCTTTTTACAAAGGACGGTAACGATTTGAACTTTTCCATACTGTGTTAAATTTGAATTTGAAAGTAATATCGGTAATCGATTTAATTCACTCTTTGTCCGATTGCAAATAACCATACTACTTTTTTCATCCGCGAATCTGACGTTTAATTTGTGTTTTATTCCAATAGAAAAGAAAGAGACAAAATCATACTCAAAAAAAAAAAAAAAATCGCTCTTTTCGTTATTACAAATATTCGGTCGCGCCGAAGTAACCCCTCTAGTCGGGGTGTTTCGTCGGGGCCCGCACATCCCCGGTACCAGCGACGCGCCCGTAGCATCGGGGGGCGCTAAAATCTCGGCCACGTCTAGAGGCGCGCTGTTCCCACCTCCTTAGATAAGGTCATTAACGCGTTACGCTCGCGAACAAAGATATATTAATATATCTAAATAAGAAAGAATGGCGACGAATGAATGTATTGGCAGCCAGAAGTTATTAAATATATGTACATACAATGTAAGAACACTATCTTCGGAAGCTAGTGTATTATTATTAGAACACGAATTGACAAACTTTAAATGGGATCTCATAGGTCTAGGAGAAGTCCGACGCAAAAATGAGAATCAGGTTATTCTTAAAAGCGGAAATTGTTTGTACTGGCGGGGTACAGATAATGGGAGTCACGGGGGCGTCGGCTTTCTATTAAATAAAAATATAATGAAACACGTCTTAGAAGTCAATAGCATTTCCGATCGAGTATGCTATGTAACGTTAAAAATTTCGGAAAAAAATATACGTGTCAAATCTTCCAAATTTACGCACCCACGGCAAATCACCCGGACGAAATCGTAGAAAACCTTTATGCACTATTACAAAACGCTCTGAACGACGGGCGACATCATTTTAAAATCCTAATGGGAGATTTCAATGCTAAAATAGGGATAAAACGGATTCCGAAAATCAATGGGGAAATTTGGATATGGGCAAAGAAACGATCGCGGTAACAGACTCATAGAATTTGCGGAATATAACAATTTAAGTATAATGAACTCCTTCTTTATAAAAACCGGAATATAAATGGACGTGGCAAAGCCCGAAAGGTGACAGAAATGAAATAGATTTTATACTCACTAACGTAAATAATATTATAAAAGACGTGTCTGTCATCAGTAAAGTAGATTTAGGTAGCGATCATCGTCTAGTTCGGGCTAAAATTTCTATTAAAATTCAATTAGAACGGTCTAAATTAACAAACAATATCAATATATCTAAAAATAATAAAATCAACCTCGATAATGTAATTAGCAATAAAAAAGAATTTGAATTAATTTTAAAAAACAAATTTGATAGGATAAATTCGGATTTAGGAATCGACGAGCTTGATAACAAGATCAAAAATATTCTTAACACAACCGGGAAAGACATAGGCGGCCCTTTAAAAATCATAAATTGTAGCAAAATCACGAAAGAAACGAAAAGACTCATTAAAGTAAAAAGAAATCTTAATCGAATAAGTAACAAAGCGAAATTCGTTATAATAAACAAACTAATTAAGAAAAGAATAACTCGCGACGTGAGAGATTTTTTAACGTAAATACGGTCAAGTTAACCATAGAGAGAAATCTATCTATGAAGAAATGTAAACAATACCTACATTAGGGAGAAATCAAATGTTGGCCATAAAATCGGAAAATGGCACTTTAATTCGCGAAAGGGGCGTTATTCTAGAAACGGTTCGTAACTTTTACGCAAAACTATACAAAGATAATTCCATAGATATAAACACCTTTCAACACTGTTTAGAAACAACATATAACATACCAGATGTTTTAATTAGCGAAGTCGAAAACGCAATCAAATCTTCGAAAAGTGGTAAACTCCGGGGACGACTGTATATCAATAGATCTGTTGAAATGTGGAGGCCCTCCTCTATTTAATATTTTAGCTAAATTATTCTCAAAATGTATCCGGGAACAAAACATTCCAGCCGCATGGAATAACGCGTCTATCATTCTGATCTTTAAAAGGCAATATAGACGATATCAAAACTATCGTCCGATAAGCTTACTCTCGGTAATTTACAAAACTTTTACTAAAATAATCGCGGGAAGGATCAACAAAGACTTAGATTCCAATCAGCCGCCTGAACAAGCAGGTTTTCGCAATAATTTCAGCACAATGGACCATCTACAGACAATTAACGAATTAATCGAGCGCGCTAACGAATATCGTACCCCATTGTGCTTCGGGTTTGTAGATTTTGAAAAGCATTCGACTCGGTATGTCAAAAGAAAGTATGGAACGCTCTACTAGAACAGGGTGTCGATAAACATTATGTAAGCTTATTAGCCAATATGTATGTAAAAAAAAAGCAACAGCATCGGTAACCGTGGGTGAACCATCGAAAAATTTGCCATCGAAAAGGCGTTCGCCAAGGAGATACAATCTCGCCTAAACTCTTTAACGCGGTATTAGAATATGTATTCAGACGATTAGATTGGGAAAATCAGGGCATAAATATCAACGGAAGATACTTAAATCACTTAAGATTCGCGGACGACATAGTAATAATAGCAACCAACGTAATAGATCTAGAATCTAAACTCAACGAGCTTAACCTTGAAAGTAACAAAGTAGGACTGTCGATGAATTTAAATAAAACTAAATGTATGTTTAATGACTTCTGCATGCCGGGGGATGTAAGGTTAGGAATCGTACCATTAGAAATAGTTAAAGAATATTTGTATCTGGGACAGTTACTATGTATGGAAGGAGGAAAAGAAAGAGAAATATTTAGACGCATGAAATTAGGATGGAGCGCTTTTGGTAAAATGCATTTAGTTTTTAAGACAAAAATCCCCATATGCCTGAAAAGAAGAGCGTTTAATCAATGCATTCTGCCAGTAATGACTTATGGCTGCGAAACATGGACGTTGAACGAAAGACTGATTAGAAAATTAAAATGTACCCAAAGAAGTATGGAGAGATGTATGCTAGGAATATCCAGGAAAGATAGACAAAGGAATACATGGGTGAGAAGAATGACAGGAGGACTGATATATTAGAAAAAGTGATGAGACGAAGATGGGAGTGGGCGGGACATGTGGCCAGACGCACAGATAAAGAGATGGACGAAAGAAATAATGGAATGGTACCCAAGGGAATGTATAAGAAGAAGGGGAGACCGAAAGGAAGATGGGTGGATGAAATAAGAAGAATGTGTGGTATTAACTGGATGAATGTTGCTCAAGATAGAAAAAAAAAAGTGGCTGTGCCTAAAAGAGCCCTTTGTCCAAAAATGGATTACTAGTGGATCCTGAAGAAAATATCTACGAAGAATCATTCACACGAATTGATCTTGACGAATATACATATTTGATCTCCCCATTTAACCCATCGAATTACCTCGTTTTATGTACCTAACCATCGACGATAACTGATGCTCAAGCCCCTCTCTAGGAAAATTTCAACTCTCATACGCTTATATATCTCTTAAGAGAACTATATCCCATAGTAGAATATTACATAACATATTTTATATACAATAGTAACACCTAACACATAACCCATAAATAATGGACCAACTGTGAATCATAGACTAAAATCATAGATATCCTCACTTATTTTAAATTAACTAATATCTAGTAAAATATTTGGTTAATGCCATGCCCGATGTCATACTAATTAAATTAACCGCATGCTCTTGTAATTAGTCTAAACTGAAGCAACTGAGACATAAATATTAATCAACTAACAATATC
The DNA here is from genome assembly GCA_009617725.1 of Hydropsyche tenuis. Classification (NCBI taxonomy): domain Eukaryota; kingdom Metazoa; phylum Arthropoda; class Insecta; order Trichoptera; family Hydropsychidae; genus Hydropsyche; species Hydropsyche tenuis. The sequence goes on from VTON01000006.1 coordinate 4,306,923, forward strand.
TAACTCACTTTCGAACAATATACAGAGATACACCTAATGAGATGAAGGCATGAACAAACTAAAAAGAATAACGTGCATGATCATTTAATTAAATTAACAAACAAAACTCTTTGGTAATGGTAAAGGCCAATGACGTGTGTTCTACCGAGGTCTGAACCATGTAGGACCAACGGTCTCGCCTCGTCTATCAAACTGGTGATCATTACGATCGCAAAGTGGGCAGCGAGGGCGCAGTCTGCTCAGTCTTTAACTCGTCTGTCCCGCTGGGGGTCATTGCGACCCGCTCAGAAGACAGCGACCACAGAGTCTAGCACATAGACACGCGTATCGTTGGTCTGAGAACCTCCTTCGCTGGCATGGGCGGACTGGTTCTTATGGTACATGTCCCTCACCGAAATACGACTTGGGCTAGCGCGGTGAGGTATAGCCTAGACTGCCGCATTTGTCTGGTAAGGCCTTGTCCTGCAGTGGATAACTTATAGGCTGCTAATGATGATGATGATACATTCACATAAAATTTTGTTCAAACATAATCTGTTACTCTTATTCTCGCATACAGATACAAAATTTTATTTTTTTGTTTTGAATATGCCTTTCAAAACAAAAATGAACATGAACTTTTACCATTGTAATTAATTATGTCATTGAATTTGATAGCGCAAAGAAAATGTAAAGATAAATGATTCTCTACTTGTTTCTATTGACATCCATATTGTAAAGATTAAATTTTTCATCAAACAACTGAATAAATTCATGCAATCTATTTAACTAATTGCGCAGTACATATGAGTTTTGCAATACAGTCATTGAAAAAAAAAACTATTATTATTTTTAGGTGGTAAAAATTTGACCATTGATGGAATGTCAAGTTAAAGTAAAAAGCACGCCCGAAAATGAAGCGTGCGGCTCCAGACGATATGAAACATCAGTAAGCTTTGATGAAATTGAACTAGTACCATTGAGAGGTAAATAATTTATTTATTGACTTTTATACGATCATCATATTGCTTCGGTTCTTACATTGTATCGAGAAACAAACAAGATTTAGTATGAAGTATTCAAACATTGCAACACTCTTATCTGAGTATCATAACGAAAAACTCCAAAATATAATAATTTACTTTCACTTTGACATAATGTGGCGTTTTATATTAAATTATTCACGCACATTTCATCGATGTGCGAAAAAAATCCTTGAATATTGATACGATTGCTTTTGCAAATTTAATGGTCCGTTTAGTCGACATTTGGTGTTGACATTTCAACAATTGTTTCTGCCATTGGCGTTTTGTTTCTTTAGAAAACCGCCCACTCGAACAAAACTTATTCATTTTTCAAAAATTCCACATTCAGCCGATGACTTATTCCATTTTCGGACACGCCGCCATGCTGTTCTTCTGCGCCGGTCAGTTTCCTTTTCATTCGTTAATTTTTCTAACACAAGAAAATTCCGATCCGAGTTCAGATAAACTTACAATTAGAACCATCCAGATAAAGAGTGGGAAACACACAAATAGAATCATCCGTCATTTTCGGTAGCTTATCTGACACTCATCATCAACACTAATCGAATTGAAATCACTGCCAAAATCCGTAATTTTTCTAGTGCGATTAAAATCTATTTTTCCTAAGACCGATGGGAATTTTCGAGAGGACACGTGACTTTTCATACCCCCTTATCAATTTTTATTATATTCGATTCTTCCCTTTGTGTTTGTAATACCTAAAAGCACCCCATCGCCGTTTTGTTGTTGTTTATTTACATATTTATATCGGGCTGTTGGCTTGTGGACGCGCGCAGATACTAAATTGATTTTGTATTATGTGTTATTCAACCCACGGAAATATCTGCGTCGCACACAAAAGAAAATAAATAAAGTCTCGAGAGTGAATTAAACTATTTGAAGTTTTAGATTATGTGTATTTATTGTACAGTTTGAAACATTTTGAGATTTAAAATTTTTAAAATGTTTTTTTTTTGTGTAACATTTCTGGATAGAACAGTTAGAGTTAAGTTATATATCTCTTTTATTCGCATTTTAAAATAATTAGCATTGAGAAAATACGCTTGTTTGAAATATGCACAATGGCCTGTGTTAGTCACAGAGGACAGAATATTTTATGTAAAATAAAGTATTCACTTTGAATACAAGAATTTTTTTCAAATATTAATTATAGAAATATATATTTGTACTAAATTTACGTGCGAATTAAAAAAAACCTTTTGATTGATTCTTCGAATAACAATCCTTTTGTTATTTGTTTTTGTGGATCGTTTCGCTATTGTGCTATTTAAATTTATTTTTTACTCATATAAAAAATGATATATTATACGTCTGTGTAAACAATCCACGAACATTAATCGAAATAATAGTTAAGATATATGTACTTACTGAAAATATAAATCAACTAACTTGCGAAAAAAATTGCCACACTACGCATATGTGTACTCATTTGCACGTACTCAAATATTGATATTAAGTAAGATAATTACAAGCGTTGAATGACACATAAAAAGAGTCATTTATATTTTAGATAACAATTTGAAGCAAAGAAGATTTAGTGAAGTACAAAATCCGCCAAAACTCAAGCCAGCATGCACAGGTCCTTTGAGAGCTGTTCGTCTATTGATTTTAGTTGCCTTCCTTCCAGCCGTCTTCATAGCCGGTCCTCTGTACTTAAGGTTAATTTAAAATATTTTAATATAATTTATTTATAATTAAAATCGATAAAATAATCAATATATAAAATAACGAGTTATTCTTTAGCCATAAAACTGTTTATAAGAATATCTTTCTCTAAAGTAGTATTTTCTAGATTCGATTCACACACTTATGTCAATTGGTTTTCTTTGTTGATATACCTTTCGTATACTCATTTCTTATTTTTAATACTCTGAATATTGTTTCTATTTAGATATCGAGTATTTTCCGGGCAAATGTATTCAGTTGGAATGAGCGACATGAGACTTATAGATAAGGCTTCCACTACTTGGTGTCAAGTAAGGTTTTTCTTTTTCACATAATGTAGATACAAACTATTCAAATATGTATATTTCCATAGTAATAATTTAAAATGAGACAGATTATTTGATTAGAATTTCACAATCAATATACACAAAAATTTTAATCAACTACAGAATATTATATTTTTCCAATTAGAGACTAATTTTACGGTCAAATTCTACATTCAACGCATTTCTAGTACCATCTCATCCCAAATTTGCAAATAATCTAGTTCCAGTGAGTATGACTCGCCATTTACTTTTAGACGACGATATGAAAGAATATTGGGGTTTTTATCTCCTTCAAGGTTCCAAAGTCACATTATCAACATGCACTAGGTAGGATATTGATTTACACATTTAAATAATTTCGATTTGTATTCAAGAAAATTTTTATTGCTACCAGATGGCCAGGAGCATCTTTGATTGTGATTCGTGGCCACAAACACCTTCAAGAATGTGCTTATATTGGAGATGATTCATCTGAAGAATTAGAGGAAATATTACGAGCTAATATCAGAAAATTGGGCGATATTGATGATCATCATAAGCGTCCGAAAAATATGACGTACAATAAACCAGGTTTTTTTTTTGCACAGATTTCCGAGTGAAATATAAATTTCCCAGACGATAATTAATATTTAATTAATACTTGTAATAGGGAATATGATTCGAAAATTAGATGAAATTAAATTTCACGAGCCCAGAATAAATTATAAAAATAATCATGCTGCAAGAGCTACTAGTCTTGATGAAGAAAAAGAGCATACGGATGCTGAAGTATGTTTTAAAATAAGTGAATATGTATATAAAAGTGGTTTTAATAAATTTTATATTATCTACAGATTTTTAAAGTAATATTGGAAAAACTTCGATCAAAACAACAAAAACACAAAGAAAAATTGTCTCAAAGTCAAAATAAACATTATAATGGAAATGCAGGTAATGCATAATGCATAATAAATGCATAATAATACAATGATAAATTTTGTAATGAATCAATATTTTCATATAACATTTACAAATTTATGAATTTCAGATTTAGATACCTATTCAAGAGACTTTGAAATTTTAGATTTAGAAAATTTGGAACACGCAATTGAATCTCAAATTGATCTCGCCGATTTAATGACGAAATCAAATCGGACATTATCACAAACTATAGAAAATGCGACTGAAATTAATCATGTTATTAACAATCAAACATCCCACAATTTAGAAATGGTAAGCATTTTTTTCCAGACTATAGTCGAGGTGGTATTGTGAAATATTATAGATGAATTTAGTCACATTTTAGATTTTTAAAATTATGAATATTAAAGGTTTCAAAAACTACAAATCAAGAAACAACGAACCGTAAAGAATCTTCAAATGAAATGTTGGAGGATTTATTAAAAATGAGATCGCAGTTTGAAGCATTGTATAGCCGTATAGAAAATGAATTCAACAAATATGAAGAAAATTTAGTAGGTAAATTATTTAAATATGCAGTATTGTTTTGCACAATTTCAAATAAACGTTGATTTCAGAGAAAAATGAAATACAGTAAAAATTCTTCGGCGACTGATAAAAAAATTCAAAATAAAATAGAGGTATTGAAAAATTTGTTTGAAATTAACAATCAAGACGGAAGTGAGTAAAAATATAATATAAGTAAAATAAATACATATCGAAATTTATAATCACAAAAAAAATAATCATAGATGAAAAACCTATTGATACAATTAAACGAGGAAGACGCGATTTACTAATAAATCCAGCTATTGTAGAAGAGCTAAACGAACACGATGAAGATGGAAACACCGCAGCAGAAGAGGTATAACACAAAACCAATGATAATTCACTTAACACGTTGTGTATCAATATTAACCACTGCGTCGTGCCGATCACCAGTAATCGACAATTAAATCGCATATGAAATAAACTTTCTATACCTTCAATATAATATACAGTGGAAAATGTTTAACATAAAAGAATTTCATGTTAAATGTTACAGTAACGTTATTTCAGCGGGACCACAGAATTACTTTTTGTTAACCGATTTTCACATTAAGCGTTTTTGTGTTAAACATAAAAAATAAACGACATAAAAAATATACGATCAGTCCGGTGATTGGCATAGCATAAAATTAATATCAAATTAAGGGATATTTTAACTAATTAATTATTTTTACATAAATTGCAAAGGGATTTGAGCCCGACGGATTTGCGTCCCATCATTCCATTATCAACGAAACGACCTTGAATGATGACTCCTTATCTGAATTATGGTCATCGTTTTCATCTAGCGAAGAAGCATTACTACAATGTAAAGGACTGATTTTAAATTTACCACTAAACCCTCATCCACAATGTTTGAGATCAAACTCGGATTCCGTACACGAAAACGTATCCCTATCCAACACCATCACTTACAAGTAAAAAAATCAAAAATATATATAAAAATTTTAACACATTCTTTAATAAAAACAAAAATTTCAGAGTCCCCAAAGACGGATTTTACTTCTTTGTATTCAACAGCGAAAACGAACGCCAAACCAACTACATAAGAGTAAAATTTCATTTGGAAAAGACCATTTACGATTTGACCCACGGTGTCATCACCGAGTGCAACAACGCCACTGAAAATTGCACCATACCATTGTCGTTTTTCAGCCGGGAAAACGTCGTGTTGGAAATACCGCTGAAGGACAACGATTCTTTGTGGAACGAAGAGTACGTCATCATGTCCGAGTGTGAGCCGAGAACAGCCATTTATCTTATTTGCGTCATCACCGTGCCGATGATCGTGATCTTTTTGGCTTTCCAGTGAAACTTTTCGATTTGAAACCGGTCGATGTGAGATTTTTATTCCAGTCAAAATTTATGTGATAAAATGTCTAGATGATAATTGATTTAAGTGTTAACAAATGTCAAGTTACCTATTTTTATGAATTTCGTATACAATCATGTGTGAATCGATTTCTATTGATTTTGATTATTTTAAATTTTAGTTCGTAAGGAGCGTTGTTCATTTTATTTTACGTTAGGCTGCTAAAATGGTGATTTCAAACTTGTTAAAATTAACAGATAAAATAAAATAAACATAGTATTCCAAAACGCATTTTTATTTGTATGAAAATTTATTACAGCGGAAAAAATTTAACTTGAAACCGAAGGGATACAAACATTTTTTTTTCTTATTAAAAGAATTTCACGATGCATATACCTATATAGTATTTTGACAAGATCGTAGTATTATTTTTTGTTAACCGATTTTTCACGTTAAGCGTTTCCATACTAAACGATTTCTACTGCATTTAAAAAATAGCTTTACTAATTCAAAAGATCATATCGTAAAAGAAAAACTTTTAATTGAATTTCATGGATAACTTGTCGCAAGTCTTAAAGAATAAGAAAAGATTAATTTCCTCACCGTGAAATTTTCTTTGTAGGATTAAAATTTGATCTTCAGTATTATAATAATTCTATAATCATTACCAAATATCAAATGTAAAAACCAACGAAGTTAAGCTACAACCGCCGCGGTTAACACACAACTATGATAGCGTATCTTGAAACAAAAATCATAAAAAATAATTTTTAATCCTCGAATTTTATAAGATTTACATTTTCCCTTATAATAAATAAAGAGTTACAATTTTTTTTAAGTCCCGAATTTCGAGTCCATTTATTGATTGTCGATGCTGGAAAAGAGCAGAGTCGAGATTTCATCTCATGGAAATTGATTAGACAAATAGAGTTCCACCCCCTCTAAATTTTCATTGGTGGGAAAACCTACAGGGGCGGGGCTGTTGCTCCACCCCTTTTCACCTCTGCAGTCTGCCAACCCTCTATCTGGGTTTTGGATTTCAGATTCAGTTTTTCCCGGGCAGCTGCGGTGATAAGTTCCATATTTATATTACGGAAACGTGTGCGTTATTATATTTCAATAGTAAGTTCATAAAAAGACATTATATTGTACTAATGTAATAAATTTAATATAAATTTGAAATGTGTAAAAATGTTTGTGCAAATGACGAAGTCGTATAATGTCTATTGGAGGATAAGGTTTTCCGAAAAAATATCGGAAGTTCGACCATTTTTCCTTTATATAAGGAAAAGGTTTGAATAAAGAAAAATATCTGTATCAAGTGATTTCAGGCTTATGATATAAAATTGCGTCGATTCATGGATTGTAATAATTACCGCTTAACTTTGATGATCGGAAGAAACCGGTGAGTTCGAAAAGAACTCATTATTGATTATCTCAGATTTATCTTGCACATAAGATGATAATTTTAAATTATTCGTGGTGATTAAAAAAATTTATGTTCATTCCTAAATTTACTAATATTTCCATATTTTGTCAAAATATGATATCGTTGCAAAAAATTAAATTTCCTGCCAGCTGTGAGATTGACGGATATGCCCATCAGTTCATTTCCTGTACACTTACGCATTAGATAATTCTAATTTTAGTTAGTATTCATATTTGAATATATGTATTATATTATACTATAATAATTGAAGAAAAAATAGATGTTTATATAATAATAAAAAAGCTTATTTTTGTGAACGACATAGTTAACCGAAATTTGTGTCAACGATTTTATCAGATAAAATCTTTTTTGCTTGAAAAATTTTAACTCAACAAAAATATACTTATTGATAAATCGGCACAGATAAGTTATTTTAAATTTCACAGATCAATTAAAAGCACACGTTTTTATTTCATGTACGTTTCGTGAAATAAGTATGAAATGATAATAATTTATATCTGCATTTTATTTTTCTAAAATAAATAAATTAAAAGTTCTTTTTCAAATTCAAAATGTTCATTAAAATATTTTGGAAACGATTTTTCCACCAGTTACAGTTTGACAACAGTCGAACTCAAAATGTTATCAAACGAATGTTAAGCGAATTTCATAAAAGCTGTTTGTTTATGTTGGGCATAATCATAATATTATATTTTAAGCTAACTAACGTTTACCAGACCTTTTTTCACGAAAATATTCGTTATCAGGTTTTCATGATTGCGAGAGTCCAAAATAAGCCGAAGCTGTACAACTCAATTCATTTTACAATTACAATTTCATTTTTATTTATCTTCTATAAAGATTTATCACATTCTTTGTGCTAGTTTCGTTTTTTTTTTATTATTTTTCAATAAAACCCATTTTATTTTATCTAATTGTAAACGAAAATAAGAATTAAGATAATGTCTTAATTTTAATTTACAAACAAAAATTATACACTCATACGATAATTTTAAATTAAAAAATAAATGATTGAAATCAACATGCATTTCAAATTTTTAAGTATTTTTCCAGAATACATAAAAAGGATCGTATATGCAATTCATGGCATCTGAACAAGAATCGACTTCGTCCGACGATGAAAACAGCGAGATGCTTTCAGACGATTTTTCTCTGCAAGACAGCGAAGACGAATCCGATTTACTAACAGCGGATGCGAAAATTAACAAAACCAACACATTGACGAACGGACATCAAGTAAGCGAAAGCTAAACCACTCGCGTTGGTTTTTAACATTCTAACGAATTTTTATTCGTTAATACGATTATATACGTTTATTCGTTAATACGATTTTATTTTCAGAGCGGGATAAGCAGACCGGGAAGAAAACTATTCACGAATTGCCGGGAACGTTGGAGACAGCAAAATGTATCGGGAGCCTTCGCGGAACTTCGACGTCTTGTACCGACGCATCCCCCGGATAAAAAACTGTCCAAGAACGAAATTTTGAGAATGTCTATTAGGTAAGTGAAATAGGATATTTATTTTAATTTTTAAACATCTTTTGAACTGTTATATATTAATAATTATTAACAAGTTTACCTTCTTTGTGGATACGGGTGTTTGTAGAGCGTAGTAAACTTCGACCCCCTTGTTTTCGATGTTTTTTTTTCATCAATTTTAAAAATGAATACAGTAATCAATAGAGAATACGGTAATCAATAAAAAAATTTAGCGTTAAAGTCCAAGTGGATATATTAATTGCCAATGTATTGACATGGGTTAAATAGTATCCAATGCAAAATACGTCCTTTCTTATTTACCACCGAGAATTTAGACGTTTTTCTTAGTCGATCATGCTTGATATTATATTTAGTGATAAGGAAAAGTTAACTCTTAAGGAGTTTGAATACTTAAAACTATTTCTTAAAGCAAGGTATCGTTTGAAAATTGAAAGTTTCAGATCAATAGTAGATCTCATCTCTCTAATTAAAATATTTAAAATATATACTTATATATAAAACTAATTAAAATATTTGCAGGTACATAAGGTTATTGTGTAACGTAATTGAATGGCAAAAATCAGCAAGCGGCCAACCGGCGCCTTCAAGAACTTCTACTAGTGATTCAGTAACTATCAAATGCGAAAATATCACAAATAACAACACCACAAGATTTTTCTCAGCCAGTCCGATAAGTTATAGTCAACAGCACAACTTGCACAATGCTACTAATAAACAAACACAACTCAGAAGTCGCGCAAGGCTCAGGAGAAGTACAAATACTTGTCGGGATGAAATATTAAATGGTCCTCAAGGTGGTGCAAATTCTGGTAATCAAACATGCAAATCTAACCTAAATATAAATACCAGATTTGTTTATGACACAAATGGAAATAATTTGTTAATGATAGCACCTTCTGTGGGTCGTCATAATCTTCAGAAGGATAAAAATGCAGATTTTTGTTATAATTCGAATATAACTGATTTCACAACCAATATGAAAAGGGAAATAAATACTAACCAAAGAATTATGAAAAAGATCAAAATGGAAATTGAAGACACTCAAGACATAACGTCTAATAAGGATCAAAAGCAATAATTTTTTTTTTAAATCATGTATATTCAATACAAAAATCAATACAAACAGAGTTTGGTCCATAATAAATTTTACATCAAATTTAACATACTATTCTTTCCAGCTATAATAAATTATCTACCATATTCAATCATTAAAACAATTTTGAAATTTTATTTAAAAAATGTAGTTTTATTTTTTTTCATATCGAAAAGCAACCAAAGCCATACATCTTGGAGATAAAACAGAATCAAACAATCGAACCAAAAAAGCTTCACCTAACTGTTTACAAAAGCCATTTTCAATTAAAAACATTAGTCTATCTAGTAATATTAAACTCTCTATAACGGGAGATAAACACATCCTTAAAAGATAAAATAAATCGAGTGTTTCTTTTTGATGATAATAAGATAATTCAAAGTCTCGTAAAGTTATTTCATCTAATTTTAAATCTTTAGTATCTATATTGAGTTTTTTTACAGCCATATTAACATAATCGTGAAAACTTGTTAAACTATCACCCACATTTTTTAACTTGCTGTAAGGATTCATATTTTGATTCAAACGATCACCCAATAAAACCTTAAAAAAAAACAATAATTAAATATGTTGATAGAAATTAATACGTGATATATTTAAAAATAAAAACCTCTAAAAGTGCACGGTAATATATGGAACGACATGGAAGTTGACGTTCAGCACTGACCCTCTCGAGTGATTGACATCCCAACATTCGACCATTGCGTCCAATACAAAAACCTAAATTTTATATTAGAATCGTGTGGGATTTTTGTAATTTATATGTTAAATGACGAATAACCTTTTAAATATTCTGACATAGGAAAGTCAGCACCATTTTCTGCACAATTTTCGGGTTGGGAAGTCAAAGAATCAGTCTCGACGTGTTCATTAATGAGATGATAGCAACATGGTATAACGCAGAGAATAGACGCTGATGAACATTTTGTAAATAATTGAGGAATAGTCGATCCTAATGAACCACATGTATGTAATCCTGTAAAAATAAATTATTAAAGCTTTTTTTTTAATTATTATATTTTCATGTTTTATAAATACCTGTAAAACAAAGTTTTTTGTTATTTTCTTTCACGTCAAAATTCTGTTCAATTAAATTCAATATATCTGTTTTCGGAGTAATAAATTCAGTAACGTGTTTATATAAATCGTGTTTTGGATCTTCAGAGAATTTGATTTCATTAGAAGTATTTTCGTTCGATAAATTCATTTTTTTTAAATCATTTTCATTTATCTGAATTTGATCATTTTTTGCGAGAGGTACACCTTTATTTGAAACTGCTTTTTTCAGAAGAGTAGGCCAGAGTTTCTTGAATAATAAAATTACAAATGTTTCACTTCATCGTTTTATTTCAAATAAACAAAACTCCTCGATGCATCACATCACCAACCTTCATTTTGTTGTTTCGTTTAGCAGCTCCTAGTGCATTTATGGGTGAACTATCTATATTGAGAACAGGAATATTATAAGCCATTGTTAACAACGATGAAAGATAACCTTTACCTCCTCCCATATCAACAACATGAGTTGATTCTGACCAATTGTACAAGGTTTCAAGAACACTTGATAACATTGCAACCTGAAAATTCAAATGATTAAATGTTGAATTTAACCTTTGTCATATGATAAAATGGGAAATGAACCTCGTGACTTTTTTTGCTTGACATGAATTCAGGAATTTTTATGGGTGGAGAAGTAGAACCTGCGCCACGTGTTTTCAATTTGTTTGTGAATTGATCGAAAGTCATACAAAAATCACTTTCTGACAATCCATGAATATTGGCGTTTTCAACAAAATTAGAAAGATAGGGAAATTTTTCAATGTGTTTTGAACTTTCTATTTCATCAGAAAGTGAATTGAAAATATTTTTTTGGCTTGTAAATCCCAAATTGTTTTTTATATACCAAAATGATTCGATCACTGCTTCAATTCCATGTGTATTAACTTCATTGAGAATATCTTTCGGAATGAACTTTTCCCAGTTATTTTCCTTTATATATTCAACCATGTGACAATTAGCCATAGGTAATAATGGGGTCAAATAACTGAGGGTTGAATCAATTTTAAATCTTAATCGTGATAAGAGCAGTTTATCCATTTGTGATAGCTAAAAATAATTAATCACATGATTTAATCTGTATAATTAATATCACAATGGAAAAAAATATATAAAAAAACATACTTAAAAAGAAGCGATATTGGCATCAGAGTTAAAAGGTTTGATTTTTAATAAAGAACACAGTTTTTTATACTGTGTATGAATATCTGATGTTAAAGCATCAATATCTCGTTCAACATTTTTTGTTGGGAAACTTTCAATCAACTCTTTTAATTTAGAAAGTTGTTTGATAGTTTTTTCACTATATTTTTCAGGTGTCTTTTTTACATCACCTTCATAATAGTTGATCACACCAAGATAATAACCTAGAAATTATAAACAAATTAAATTACTGTAAAAAAATATAGAAAAAAACGTGCGACATTTATTTTGAAAATGACGTATCAAACCATCAAAATTACACAATGCGCTTTAACAAAAATACCTATTTGTAACCCTAAAGAAACCCCTCTGTGGTGTCCCAAATGTGCCCCTTCATTAATTGCAATTAGTCCAGGTCCGTCGAAATTTCTCGAATCACGAATCCCAGCCGCATAACCGTGTTGATGCTCCAATGTTTCTATTTCGCAAAGATCATCCAATGCTTTTGGACTACCTAACCCCTTTTCAGACATCTGTCAAATGTGACATTTGACACTTCCCTCCATGCGTGTCAATTTTCACCTAAACATTATCGAACACAGCTATCAACTCTTTTTGAAATTTTGACGCTTTTGTGCGCATATGATAGTGGCGCAGCGAGAAGGGTAGACGGTTCCCAGAGGAAAGCGCAAGCGATGTAAGCGCACATTTTCAATTAAATTTTTAATATGAAATTTTGCTTTAAAAATATAACTTGTTATAAAAAAGTTGATATTTCACATAAATACATGTAAGCATTTCTTCTTTGCCTCTAACGGTTTTAGTTCTAGGCTTTTTGAAGTCTTGGGAGTTTTTTGTAAGGAGTAATGATTTGGTTTTGTGGAATAAAATTGTTTTTATCGAGTGAAAATATACTTTTAATTGACGGTTCCATAGTTATATGATTTATGATCTTTATATATAAGCTGAGTACAGCTGATATTTATACATATTATCAAAAGATAATATTTAATATTCGGTGTTGGGATTGTTTATTTTTTCTCTACAATTGAAAACGTAGTGGTTGCACAGCTCAAATTTCCTTCTTTTGTGTAAAACCTGCAGACTACCTTGAAATTTCCATAAACCATTATCGTAGGCAGCATCTCTATCCACACTTGTCTATAATTAATATTTTTCTCTATTGCTTTCCCCTGAAAAATGTTTATAGTGTATTTTTAGATCACTTATAATATTACTTTGTGCATATTATATGATCATAGTGTTTCAACCTTTTTTAAATAGCATCTACTATTTTTTATTGTAATTTTATATTTTTCTACCAAATCTCGTATTAATGCTTCTTTGCCGTTGTATTCACATACTTCGTTTTTGTAAAACGAGAATCTTTTATAGATATTTCCAGTTTTTACAAAACTTTTAACATACGCCTAAAAAAACATCATTTAGTAATTAAACTTATAAATAAGAAATTTAATCAATTCGTAATATGAAAAAAACATTAATATTACACACATAATCCTTATTCTTTACCTGTATTGGGCTAGTATTTTCCATAACTTCTCCTTCGAAATCAAAAAACATATTTTTATCTTTTGTTTTAGTAATGTTATAATGAATAATTGTTAAATTTGTTTTTTTGTATCCTTTGCAAAGATGAAAATCATCAAAAAGTATATTATACGGACCCTATTTTTTAATGGAAACAATGTAATAAACCTGGTAATATTTAATATTCAATATTGAAAATAAAAATTCGATCACTCACATAAAGTTTACCTGACAGAGCTTTGTCGAGTTTTACCAAAAATAAAATGAATAAAAATAGTGCTGATGCGTTCATGGTGAAAAACATATAACATCAAAATATCCAGTGATATTTGTATTTTATACAAATTGATTTTTAATATTTTAAACTATTAAAAGTCGACATTGATTTATTTTACATGAAAATCAACCTAATTGTAATCTATTTTTAATACTACATACAAACATTGAAATATTTATATTATAATATTTAAAAAACATAATTGAACAATCATGTTCTTACATATTATTTTAACTCAAATTTTGAAAAAAAACCTCATTAACTTTCAACTAAAGAATTGTAATCGACATAAAAACCATCACTAATAAAATAAAAAAGTAATATAAATAAAATTAATTAACAAAAAATAAAAATCTAAAAAACATAAAATAAAATATATAAATAAATAAATATATAATAAAAAAATATATATATAATGTATTGAAAAACATAAAATAAATAATATTAAAATGTGTAAAAGAAAATATTAATAATGCTGTAAGGAATAAATTTAATATCGGCGTGAATGGCGTGAATGATGAAAATTCTGTTCGTAGTGCGGTTACTTTGTTTCATAAGAATTTCTTTATCCTCCATATAATAATAGCGCTATTCTGTCTGTCTGTCTGTGTGTGTGTGTGTGTGTGTGTGTGTGTGTGCGCGCGCGCGCGTGTGTGTGTGTGTGTGTGTGCGTGTGTGCGTGCGTGTGTGCGTGCGTGCGTGCGTGCGTGCGTGCGTGCGTGTGTGTGTGTGTGTGTGTGTGTGTGTGTGTGTGTGTGTGGGGTCACGCTAGAAATTATGCACTGAATTAGATCCTTTGCCAATGTGCGTTAAGGACTATTTCAGCGTTCACATTTTCACGCTAAAAATTATGCACTATTCGAAATTGGAAATTTTTGTTTTTTATTTGAATTTGAATTTGAATTATAAATATTTTTTTTACATTTGAATTTAAGTAATTTTTATTTTGATTATTATATTAGGTGTACCGGAAAAAAATCCATTTTTTTTAAACATAATAAAAATTTATTCATATATATTTACGGGTATATAGTAATTATACAATATAATCGCCATCATTATTTAGGACTGTCTGCCATCTATTAGGCAGCTTTTCGATCCCTTTTTTGTAAAATATGGAAGGCTTTGATGCAAAATATGAATTTAAATGGTTTTCTAAATTTTTCACCCTGTTGACTTTTTTTCCCTTAGTGAATGCTCCAAGAACATAAACAAATAAAAATCTGATGGCGCGAGATCTGGTGAACAAGGAAGATGATTTTGAACTTCGAAATTTAATTCGGCAATTTTCCCACATTAAAAAAAATGTAAAGCATCTAGCATAGTACCTCCTGGGTGATGTGGAAATCTATGCTTTATTAGATAAATTAATATTAAATTAAAATAAATATTGTAATATCTACAAAATATTCTATAATATTATATAATAAATTAAATAAACATTTCACATTTTCAACTATATTCAACGGGTAAATATACTGTCATTATATTGTATTTTCAAAATTTTTCCTCGAATCACGCGTGCGATGTTATAACATCGGGCCTACCGATCGTATATTATAAATGCCTAAATGTAAACGATAAAGTAAACGTAAACCAATGATGCACAACCCGCGGCCTTAGGGTCACATGTTTGTACCATTCGCTTATAAGGGCGACTTGACTCTGTGAAAAGGGTGCGGCCCTCAAACATTCGGAAACGGTTGAGATGGTCCTTTTGCCGAAAAAGGTTATGCACCGTTGATAAATGTTTAAACGCAAAAGCTTGGGGGCGTGCTCTTATAAAGTGATGACGTATGTTTAATTGTTCACGCCCCCAAGCTTATATATTTATATATAAGCCAATATATTTCTTTTATCTTTTATATTGTATATTTTTTTATTATATGTTTATTTTTTTTTATATTATATTTTATTTTGTGTTTTTTTTAAATTTAGTAGCACACCGAAAAAGCTTGTTTTAAAAACTTTTTTTATTATATATTTATTTTTTTATATTATATTTTTTTAATTTTTTATTATATACATATATATTTTTTATATATTACATTTTATTTTATGAATTTTATTTTAAATTAAATAGTACACCAAAAAGCTTGTTTTAAAAACTTTTTTTCTATTTTATATACATTTTTTTTATTTAAATTTTATTTTATGTTTTTCAGATTTTTAATTTTTTTTATATTATATTTTATTTTATGTTTTTTAGTTTTTTTTTTTAAATTATTCAATTGAAAATATACCTGTTGCTTCTTGTTTTATTCGCTTTGTAAGGGCGAACAAATAATTTACATGTAGGTATATATATATTAAAACTCGAAATACTTAACAACTTTTATTAGATTTAATTTATAATTGATCAACGCGGACAACAATCCAGCAGCGGTTCTGCGTAGATTGTAATGTGTGTACAAGCCGATTTTACACGGCTTTTATAATAGGCTCGTGAATCGTAACATTATTGTTCGCATCTTTCCTGGCCCATCTCACAATCAGATAGAATCGTTCGCGATGATAGTCAAATGTCACTCGCAGATGCCGACTCTGTTTCATAAAAAAAATACCACGTATCGTCAACTTAATCACACCAATTTGTTATCAACTACGTGCCACCCGCTGACACAACCAATATAATAAAAAATGATCAGACGACTACTGATCATTTATGCAATGTTTTGTTAATCATTAATTCTTTATTGTTAATTTATTTATTTGTTTTTATCACGATTTTTCCGAATTATAATTGTCGCAATTATCATCAATTACGACAATTACAATTACGACAGAGCGCCATACTACGAGGTGTCATTGAGCCTGAATATTTATATAATATTAAATCAATAATTAAAACGAACTGTTATCAATCGCAAACAACTCCATCTGAAACTTCCGGATTCATCCGGGTGTTCAGTGATCTGAACACTTCTTTACTAACTCTTTTTAAGAGTTCTTCATAATGTTTACCTTGAAGTTCGCCAATTCTTAAGGCATTTAAAATGTCAAAGTGCGTCACTTCCCTTTTGCCTCATATTCTTTTAATTCAATTAAAGAAAAGAGTCTCCATAAATGTGTCGCTGGCCACATTGTAGTAGGCTGATGAAAAATTTGTTTACCCCTTACAGGTGGTAATTGCATAAGATCACCGAAGAGTAATATATTAATGCCCCCAAAAAATTCTTCATTGTCTTTCAGCTGTTTTAATCGTGAATCAATCATATACAGCATTTCATAGAGAATATAAAATGCATGGATTTGATCAAACGCATTATCGAGCTGCTTCTTACGCCGTAAATGAAGTTCCATGTGTGTATTTAATTGTCGAATTTAAGATTCCCGTGCCATAAATACTGCTTTTGACGAATTGAATTCGTTTAGTAATTCACTCTGAGCGATACGGCATGTACTATTGCAAAATTAGACTGTAGAAGTAATTCTCTGCATTAGTTAATAACATGGCAACTCAAGCAAGCACATATTGTTGAAATCATAATTTGTATGCTCTATTGGACGTTTTTCATATCTCTCGAACATGTTATC
The DNA here is from genome assembly GCA_009617725.1 of Hydropsyche tenuis. Classification (NCBI taxonomy): domain Eukaryota; kingdom Metazoa; phylum Arthropoda; class Insecta; order Trichoptera; family Hydropsychidae; genus Hydropsyche; species Hydropsyche tenuis. Next base: position 4,324,348 of record VTON01000006.1, read on the forward strand.
GCAATAGCCGATTGCTTGACCGAGTGTGTTAAATTTAAACATTTATATAAATCGCTTATTAAAATTTAAACTTGTAACGCGACTCCCTTTCCTATTGGTACCCCTGTTAGGGGATGCCACCCCATGCGGGGGTGGCAGCCCTGAAAAGACAACGGTTCTCCTGCCGAGAGCGGGACGAAAAGGATTCCGCTGCCGACCGTCGTACGTAGAACACGCTGCTACCCACGACCCACCCTTCTGCGATACCGATCACGTGTTGTGAGAAGGTATATCGCGATATTTGACGCCCAACGAGTAGGCGCAGGTCTTCTACATCGTGACGATCGAGTTTAACAGGCAATAACATGCCTGTTAATACCAGGAATCAGGCGACGGACGAGACCACGGAACAGGTCAGTTCGCACGCCGCATCATCGGCCGACGCTGGTCTCCAACAAGCGATGGCCATGTTGGCCGAATCGCTGAAGCTCGCCGCGGAGATGAACGCGCGGCTGGCGCCAACGCTGGCCATGTGTTCGGCCCGATTCAGCGGAGACGGCGAAGACGTGGACACCTTCGTCATGGAAGTCCGAAACTACGTGCAGGCTACGCGAATCAGCGACGAAGCGGCACGCGACGGACTTGGCATCTTGTTAAAAGGGCGCGCATCGACGTGGTGGGCTGGAGCCCAGCACGACGCCCCCACATGGTTGGACGCTATCCGATCGCTGGAAGAGACGTTCGGATCGCGGCCGCATGACTTCCAGACGCTGCAGAAGATATATGCCCAGCGCCAAGGGCATCAGGAGAAAACAGTTTTTTTCGTGCAGCGCGTGGTGAGGCTTTTTAATAAGCTCAGCTTCACTACGTGCACGAAGTTGCGCGTGGCGACCGTATATGGGCTGCTGGACCAGAGAATCCGCGAGCGGATCCCGCCAAAATCGGCAGCGTCAATGGAGGCGCTGTTGGAGCTGACTCGTGACGTCGAGGCCACGCTGACGGAAAGGCGCGAGGATACCCGGCTGCAGAAACCGAAACCAAGCACTTTGCCATTTTACGCCGCGCCCGTTGCGAGGACGCGGCCATTTTGCAGCGCATGTCAACAAAGTGGTCACGTGTCGGCCGAGTGCCGAATCCATCCAGACACAACGTCAGTCACAGTACAGTATATACAGCTACGGACAAAAAAAAGGTGCCACTCATCATACAGGACTTATTAGTTCTATATAAATTCTAATTCACCATATTTTTTGTTGTATTATATGAAATTATGAAGCTAGACAACGCACCCTCTATTTGACACCAGAAAAAATACAAAATTCCAAGAAGTCCTTAAGACTAAGAAAAAAAAATGTGAAAGTGTCGTATTACAATGCTGCCGCTCTGAAACTAGATGATCGTGATTTATTGTTATTTTATGGTGTGAGATTTTTTGTTTCTTTATTTGATTTTTTCTAAGTTCTAGGATAGTTTTTGCATAGGATTTTATAAATAAAAGATAAAAATAATATTTAATATTTGGTTATGCCACCATTATTTTTTATTACATCTAAAATTCTAATTGGAACACTTTTATACAAATTATCAATAATTTTGATGTCAATTTATTTTTCCCATACATCAATTAAATTTTTTATTAGTTCAGAAATATTCGTCGCTTTTCTTTTTCTAATTTTTTGCTTTAAAATGGCCCAAAAATGTTCGATTGGCTTAAGATCTGGACTGTTACCAGGCCATTTTAATGAAGAAATTCCGACTTTATTCTTGTATTCATTGATTTTTAATTAAAATATGATATTAGAAATTGTTTAAAAATAAAAAAAATAAAAAATGCTCTTCAATTTTCATACTATTCTGGCTCGATGAAAGGTGCAGAATCGTCTTGAAATATCGGCCTATCGGTGTGTTCAGTCAATTCTTCTACGGTCGGAAAAATGTGGTTCTTTATAATGTTTTTGTAAACTATTGCATTCACCGATCCATCGATGAAGACTAGCGAACCCAAACCATATGATGTCATGCACCCCCAAACCATAACGGAAAGTGAAAATTTCACTGTAGGGGTGATGCATTTCTCACGGATCTTTCGCCCGACTTTCGACGAACACACCGCAATCCATCTTTATTAAAAACGTTAAACTTTGACTCATCAGAATAGATCACGTTTCTCCAATCATTTTCCGTCCAGTTTTGATGTTCTTTAGCCCATTTCAGACGTAATTTTTTCATCTTTGCGCTCAGGAACGGTTTCGATGCCGAGCGCCGCGCGAGGTAACCTTGCTCCACGAGTCCTCTTTGTACAGTGCGCGAAGAATTTTCAATTCCATGAGGACTGGACAGTTTTCTTCTTCTGGATAAGTGAAAGGGTTGTTTGTTAAATAAAAACACACACACGTTCACTATAACGTTCCAAAGTAGTCATCCTTTAATCGATACATAAACGATAACAATTTACACCTGAAAGGTAAATCTAAATAAAAACAATTTCCTTTGCAAGTGACAACTTTATGTGAGCGAGGACTTCTCTATGAATGGACTGTTTCTGTTGAAAATTTTGTTTGTTGCACACGCATAGTGAGAGGATAGTTTATAATTAGCACATTTGAAGTATTGTCTACATTTTGATAAACATCCATCGGTTTGAATATGGATATGTTGCCACTTTTGGCAACTAGACATTGGAAAAGAAGTGACGACTGAGCATTCATGTCTGCAATTAAAAATTCAAAGTATTTATAATTTGGTTTGAAATGTTGAATATTACCTAACTATACTTATACTTACATTGAATACATAAACATATGGTTCAGCTTTCAAGGTGTTATAGCAAGTGTTACAGACAAAGGAATTTTATAGCCTATAACAGGATAAACGATTAGGATAACATGTATCGCAAATAGCAAATCCTCACCATCTGCAATGGCGTTGAAAACCTGGAAAGGAGTGAATTGAAATGAGTATATGAGTATATTCAATTAAATTTATAGATATATAAGTATGTAAGTATACATTGTTAGAACCCAATACGAGTTATAAGAAAATAACAAAAATACTGCACATTATTCACCTGATATGAGTGTATAAAACTCTTGCCATGTTCGTTTGATCGCTACAGGATTGACATGGATTCGTTCTTTGATTTACTGCATCGTTTCGAAGATGCTTACTAATGCCACGATCGGAAGCCAGGCTTCATGTGTTCCAACAGAATGTTGACTACGAAACACTCGTTAGTTTCTCGACAAATACCACCACTGTCGAAAATCCATTGTGTTGTGTTTCCGAAGAGTAAAAGGACTCCATACTTCAACGATCGTGGTATCTTCTTCTCGAATCGTGTAAATAGTTGTCTCCAATCGGCGAACGTAAAACTACATACGCGATAAACGTCAAAAGTGACAGTTGGCAGGCGACGCGAACGCATAATATGCATAGGTGCAGTGGTTCCAAATTTTTTTTTCTGGACAGGCCCAGAATTGCCAACTTTTTTAAAAGTCCCTTTGTGAACCTTTACCAAAAAATATAACTTATTATAAAAAAGTTGATATTTCACATAAATACATGCAACCATTTATTCTTTGTCTCTAACGGTTTTAGTTTGTCAACGGTTAGCTTGTTAAAGTCTTGGGAGTTTTTTGTAAGGAGTAATGATTTGGTTTTGTGGAATAAAATTGTTTTTATTGAGTGAAAATATACTTTTAGTTGACGGTTGCATAGTTATATAATAATTTATGATCTTTATATATAAGCTGATATTTTTATTATCAATAGATAATATTTAATATTCAGTGTTGGAATTGTTTATTTTTTCTCTACAAATGAAAGCGTAGTGCTTCCACAGCCCAAATTTCCTTCTTTTGTGTAAAACATGCAGATTATCTTGAAATTTCCATAAGCCATTGACGTAGACAGCATCTCTATCCACACTTGCCTAAAATCAACATTTTTCTCTATTGCTCTCCCCTGAAAAATGTTTATAGTGTATTTTTAGATCACTTATAATATTACTTTGTGCATATTACATATATGATCACAGTGTTTCAACCTTTTTAAAATAGCATTTACTATTTTTCATTATAACTTTATATTTTTTTGCCAAATCTCGTACTAATGCTTCTTTGCCACTGAATTCACATATTTCGTTTTTGTAAAATGCGAATTTTTTATAGATATTTCCAGTTTTTATAAAAATTTTAATATACGCCTAAAAAAACATCAGTAAGTAATTAAATTTATGAATAAGAAATTTTATTAATTCGTAATATGAAAAAAACATTAATATTACACATATAATCATTATTCTTTACCTGTAATGGGCTAGTATTTTCTATAAATTCAGCGTTGAAATCAAAAAACATATTTTTATCTTTTGTTTTAGTAACGTTATAATTAATAATTGTTAAATTTGTTTTTCTGTATCCTTTGCAAAGATGAAAATCTTCAAAAAGTATATTAAACGGACCCTATTTTTTAATGGAAACAATGTATTATAATAAACCTGGTAATATTTACTATTAAAAATAAAAATTAGATTACTCACAAAATGTTTACGTGACAGAGCATTGTCGAATTTTACCACAAATAAAATTAATATAAATAGTGCTGATGCATTCATGATGAAAAACATATAACATCAAAATATCCAGTGATGTGTGTATTTTATACCAATTATTTTTTTAATATTTAAACTATTAAAGAAGTTGATTGATTTATTTTTAATATTTTAACTATTTAAACTATTAAAGTAGTCGACATTAATTTATTTTACATGAAATTCAACCTAATTGTAATCTATTTTTAATACTACATACAAACATTGAAATATTTATATTATTTAAGTATATTATAATTATATATTATAAGTTATATATATAACATATTATAAATTATATTAAGTATATTATAATAGGTATCCCCCGATTTACGCGGTACTTGTTTTACGCGATTTCGCTTTAACGCGGTCAAGCAAATAATATATTTTTTAATTAATTAATAACAATATTGCATAACGAAATCTATTTAATAAAATAAAAATTATTTAGTAAGATAAAAATAACGGTCAGAAATCGACACGGTAAGAAGTGCACCACGCTAATTAGTCTGAGGTTTGTTTTTGTCGCGTAAGCGTATCACAATACTTTCTCGCGTGATTTTTTACATACAATTACCTAGTAAAAATACTTGCATATTATTTGTTTTTTTTTTCATTTGTAGTATATTTTCACTAATTATAAAACATATTTTTAATACAGCCCTACTAGCTTTTGACGTCTAAAATTTACGCAAATTTTGTAATTTTGTAATTTTACGTAAATTTTATTATTTTAAGTAATAATTCATATTATAATATGAACATAATGTAGATCCATGTTTATGAATATGCTAAATATAATTACTAAATAAAAAAAATATTTTAAAATTTTTATTTCGTTTTTTATTTAAATTTACCTTTATATTTTGTTACACTTTTTTTTTCGCGATTTTCGGAACCAATCATCCCATTTTGTATAGACTTCATGTCTCAATTTACGCGTTTTCTTTTTTCCCTGGAACCCATCACATTTTTTTGTATGGGTGCATACTCTTTTTTTGGTGTCACGACGGAAGACGCCCGAACATATGGCGCAACCATAAAAGGGGACCGACAAAAGACGCCCTGGACATAACGCGCCCTAGACATAACGCGCCCTAGACAAAACACGCCCTAGACAAAACGCGCCCTAGACAAAACGCGCCCTGGACAAAACGCGCAATGGACAAAACGCCACCTGGTCAAAACGCCACCTGGACTAAACGCCACCGGACATAATACTAACAAATAAAAATTATGTGTTTTTCGAAATAATTAGTAAACATGTAGAATATGCAATAAAATTAATATGTTAAAATAATTTTTCCAATATAATTGGAATTGTAAACATTAGAGATATTCGATATCTAAAAAGGTGTTTTCAACTGAAATCGAAGCATATACATTATTTTCCAAATACGAATAACCAGGTGTTGTCAATCTCCATTCCAATATAAATCGAACCGTAAAAATTAGAAGTATGAAAAATACGAATTAAAAACGTTTAATTAAATATTCGATATCTAGTCAGGTGTTGTCAACTATGATCGAATCACTTTCCGAATACGAATAATCAGGTGTTGCCAACTAAAATCGAAACATATAAATTATTTTCCGAATACGAAAAATTGTGCCGTTTCAACGAATTCTCGATTCTAATGATCAAACGGCTGGACTGTACGCACGGACTATAAAATATATATTGGAATGCCGGTAATGTCGGTAATGAAAACACTTGATTCGGAATCCATTTCGATGGATGTCCATTCCGACGAGCATTCGTTGAAACGGCACAATTTTTTGTATTCGGAAAATAATTTATATGTTTCGATTTTAGTTGGTAACACCTGATTATTCGTATTCGGAAAGTGATTCGATTATAGTTGACAACACCTGACTAGATATCGAATATTTAATTAAACGTTTTTAATTCGTATTTTTCATACTTCTAATTTTTACGGTTCGATTTATATTGGAATGGAGATTGACAACACCTGGTTATTCGTATTTGGAAAATAATGTATATGCTTCGATTTCAGTTGAAAGCACCTTTTTAGATATCGAATATCTCTAATGTTTACAATTCTAATTATATTGGAAAAATTATTTTAACATATTAATTTTATTGTATATTCTACATGTTTACTAATTATTTCGAAAAACGCATAATTTTTATTTGTTAGTATTATGTCCGGTAGCGTTTAGTCCAGGTGGCGTTTTGACCAGGTGGCGTTTTGTCCATTGCGCGTTTTGTCCATTGCGCGTTTTCTCCAGGGCGCGTTTTGTCTAGGGCGCGTTATGTCCAGGGCGTCTTTTGTCGGTCCCTTTTTATGGTTGCGCCATATGTTCGGGCGTCTTCCGTCGCGGAACCACTTTTTTTACGCGATTTCAATTTACGCTGGTTTTCGCGGAACGAATCAACCGCGTAAATCGGGGGATACCGTATAATATTTATAAAACATAATTGAACAATCATGTTTTTATATATAATTTTAACTCAAATTTTGAAAAAAACCTCTAACTTTTAACAAAAAAATTGTAATCAACATAAAAATCATCACTGAAAATGATTGATTAGCATAGTTTATTCTCAAATTTTTAAATTCAACAGCAATTTAAGTATATTATAATATTTAAAAAACATAATTGAACAATCATGTTTTTATATATAATTTTAACTCAAATTTTGAAAAAAACCTCATTAACTTTTAACTAAAAAATTGTAATCAACATAAAAACCATCACTGAAAATGATTGATTTGCATAGTTTATTTCCAAATTTTTAAATTCAACAGCAATATCATAATTTCGCACATGAAAAATCTCGTAATAGATTCGGAAATCCGATGTTTTGGCGCCTACTTGTTGCACCCACGCACTGCTTCTTCAACATCCTCAACCTTTGGTTAAATCATTTAATGAATGTTTTATAATTTATTTTAATTATACTATTTCGATAATTATGCTCTACACCAGTGGTGGCCAGATGAAATCACTTGGTGGGCCGAATAAAATAATGTATATCTTTGAAGGGCCACTCATAAATATTTTACAACTTAACAATAATATGATAGTTTTTATATTTAAAATAAAAAAACGCTGTCTTGCACATTTCAATGAAATGTACAAGACAGCGCTAGCCGACTGAGCAAGATAGAGAGTGCCACGCACCGATCGAATACATCGAAGCGTTTTTTTTTTATGTATACGTAGAAAACGTGCCTATAGAAAAAAAATTGTTTACGAATTAGTTCGCTGTTGCCCACAAAAGGGCCCACAAAAACATCAAGTATACCACTTGTGGCCCGCGGGCCCAGGTTTGGCCACCATTGCTCTACACTCACAATCAGTGTTATAGGATCGTGCATGTTATTGTCGTTTGGGCAAACGTCTGGGAACCGAAAGTATGACACGGTACAGTGCTAAATGCCATTTTGGCGTATGTTGATATTTTGTGCACTGTATTGAATTGAATTTAAAACAATTCTTGGAAAAATAAAACACAATGATAAATATTATTTTGCTTTTATTTTGATCCAAGTGAAGAGATTCACAAACAAAAACACCTCAGGGAAAATTCTAAATATGTATTAAATAAAGCACATATCTTAATAATAAAAGAGGTAACATATACTTGATTACATGATACTAGCCATCTTTATAATTTAATACAATACTGATTGCGAAAGTAAAAACCACAATTGGCACACAAAAAAAAACTATATTTATGCATATAAAAAAACTTAATTACTATGTCAAAGTAACTGAATCAAAAGATTCTTTCTATAGTCAATGACTTTTGAAATAAAAAAAATTATGAAAAATCTAGATATCACAACTAAAGTACACTTTAACATTTCACATTTACATTTAAGTCTTCCAAGCATCGATAATATTATATGGAAATTACAATACTATCGATATATGTATGTTATAGATAAGTCTTTCAAAAATGCATTATATTTAACCACCATCCATCTACTCTAATATCTTTTGAAGTTTCCTTGCGTTCCTGAAAATTATAAATTTATTCATCAATAGACACAGAAAATAAAATGAAATTGTAGCTATTGAGAAAAAAATTATTACATCAAGGTTGTTGTTTTCTAGATCATTTGGTTCCATGTACATCTCGTCAAAAACATTATTTAACTTAATATTTTTACGGAAAATGACTTGTAATTTAATCATAGCTTCTTCATAAATATTATTTACATTAGTAGATATTTTTTTATATATTTTTTCTAAGTCTACATCACTTTGGTTTAAGCTGATTTCTGAGCAATTTTCACAATCATCTTTTCCACATTTTTCTCCTTTAGAATGCTGTATCATTTCAACAACTATTCTGTATATAAATGAATATCTATAAAAATAAAAACAGGAGATATACTTCAAATAAATTATAATAGTAGAATTTTGTACAATTTATAGAGATAAAAAAAATTACTTGTTAATATTTATAAACCCTTAAGCTAATTAACATGAGCACATATTTTAGATCATTATACCTGGTAGCTGGTTTGCAGATATCTAAGTGATCAAGCGGTAGAGTATACAATGGACCTGAATTATCATCAGCAGAATCTGGTGGCACTAAATGTAGAGAAAGACTAGGATACGTCAACAGTTTTGTAGGTAAACTTTCTCCAATACAAACTGATTTCCATCCCCCAGCTAACCATCGCTTATGCAAACAGCCTAACACTTTACTATCTAAACATAACACAAAATAATTATGAATTGAGTAAACCAAATATTATTAATACAAAAATATACCTTTGCGAAGTTCTTGAACCTCTTTAGAAGGCCATATCAAAGCATGAGCAGCCCGCGAGCCATGATGTGGAGTAGAAAAAAATATAACACCTTTAGTATTGTTGGCTATTTTCTTACTTTCTTCATTTTTAGATTCAAACGCTGCAAAAAAACATATATTATTATCATGTATATTTAAATTACGAAAAAGAAATGCTCACACTTACAATGCACTAATATATGCTTCACAAGTAATCCTCCCATAGAATGTGCTATCCAAACGATGGGTCTTGAACCGACTCCGGCCTTTTCTAAGGCTTTCCCAAGTATAAGAGCTCTATCTTCTGTACTGCTAACACCACCACAGCTCGACCATTCCATCATCATTGTATCGTAGCTCACACCAAGTACTCTATTTTTATTAATATAAAAATTAATTTTGCATAAATAAACTATGAACTATTATGATTTTTACCTGATATTTGGACAATCAATTGGCAACCAATCACGAGGCCAACATTTAGATCTTTCGCTTAATTCTTTTTGTTCTTCAACGCATACATTAGATACATCACTAAAAATTGTATACAAATAGTACACATTGCATCACATTTTATGAAAATATAAAAAATAAAGTATTATGTAAATATTATTACAAACAATACCTTCTTGAAAAAAATGAATAATTTGAACTTCGTATTGCTGACTCTGGTATATCTCTTAACACAACGTCATAATTTCCATGTTCTACAATTCAAATTCGAGTACACATAAGATAAAAACTAAATCATATTGATACAAAATATTGTAAATAAAGTTACCACTCGTATTAGAATCCAAAATATTAATATCTCTTGTTGTATTATTTTTTTCGAGATCTTCAATTTGGTCTCTTTGGCGCCATGTTACAAATGGTTCTCCTGAAATGTTCAAATCAAATATAAAATTTTTAAAAATAATTATTCCTCAGATAAGTTCAAAATATACCTAAAATTCCATGCACGAAAATAACATCAACTTTGGGTTCTAATTGCGGCCTGTACGTCGGGTACAAAAGATAAACAGCAGGATCATAAATTTCACTATTATTTTTGGGATTTGTACTATTTTCTAAACCAGCTAAAATTCCAGCTGCCAAACAACTTAATTCAGGATCATTATTTTCATTTTCATCAATCCATCGTGCCAAAGTAGATAAAAGACCTTATATAAAATAATAATGATTTGATAAATTCAATAATTTAAATACATGAAAATTAAAATTTTAGTTAAATAAAAAAAACCTGATCGTTGCAAAAGTGGTAACAAATCAGGGTAGTGAGAGAGTCTGAGCATTAACCGAGCAGCACAAAGTTGAAACGATCTCTCATCACAAGAAGCTGCCTTCTGAATAAATGCAAGGCCACCTTGTTTCGCAAAAGCTTCTTCAGCCGACTGCGGATATCTATTCGATTCAATATATAAATGAAACAATATAAAAAAAATTATGTATGTATTCATTTAATAAAATAAACTAAAATTCTAACTTGTCTTTCAGTCTAGAAGTCATATCTAAATGATGAAGTAATATTTCTAAAGAACTCAAAAGTTCAGAATTTTCATCGCTCTTTTTAGTTTCTCTACCACTTGTTTCTTGCTCTATCAATCGTTGAACATCCTACAATATAACCAATCAAGTTTTCAACTTGTTTATAATATTATCGAATTTAAAAATGTTTTAAAAACCAACCTCATGACTATCAGATTGTTCTTGCAAAAAATTTTTTAAGCAATTACATGGCTGAGTGATACCAGAAACTAAATTAGATAAAACTGATTGTAAAGAAAGAGATTGAGCAGAAGCAGGTAAAGGGGGAGTTCTATCAGCTAAGCGTTTAGCGCAACGTCCACCATGTCGAGCAAGCCAAACAACTGCTCGAGCATCTAATCTTTGACTAAGCCATACCCAATCCCATTCTGAAAATCAATAAAATTAGTATTTCAAATTGTATAAAATAAAACGAAAAAATATGTATATAAAAACAACTCACCGTCAACTTTTGTTCAACAGAAACACATGTAAAAAAAAACAAATAAGTATCTTAATTCAATTTAAAATTACAAGAAATTGGATTAATAAAATATACCTTTGAGGTGCTTCAAAGCTGATATATGTTGTAAAGCCCTAACCCTATCGGCAGGATCTCCATTTCGACTAATATGTAATAAACGTCTCCAAATGCTTCGACGCAGTCCACTAATCCATCGATCAAAAACTGGCCCCTAAAATTGTCATATGTAAAATCGATATTCAATATTAAATCACAACAACAAAAAAACTACTCACTAAAGACCAAGCATCTTCATCTTGCAAATGTTGTCGAATTCGTTGTTCATAAGCAGGATCTCTCACATAGAGATATTCAGGTCTTCCACTGCGTTCTCTTTCCAACGCACTACTAGCCACAATTTTATTCAAAGTATTTCGTGTTCTGATCACACTATAACCGCAAACGCAAGTGCTGAAAACAGAAACATATAAAATTAACGCACATTCCGACCATGCACTTATATACTGTTTGTAAGTGCATGTCCATATTAGCCCGACTAGCCTAGTCAAAACCATAAAATACAATAGGTAGATTGAAAACGATTTCTAAAGTAATGCAATTATCTTAAAAGCGGCTTGTTTGAGCAATATTGATGTATCGTACTTTATGCCTTTAGCTAGACTAGTCGGGGAAGTCATGAGAGATTTTTAGTGATATTCAATCTTTTAAAAGAGTTCTTTCCGCTTTTTTTTCTTATCATCACAGATAACAAAAAAAAAGCCAAAATTCCAATGACATATCGGAAGGGCCTTGCTATGCAATGACGTTGCAAACAACACATGTTGATGACAATGATAAGATTACCCATGAGGCCATAAATTAAAAAAAAAATTGTAAATACTTTACTTTATTTTGCAAAATTTATATTTTGACATAAATAAAAATGCATTATAAGTGCTAAAATTGAGTTTTTTAACATATTTCATGTGTAATTTACGCATTATAAGCTTTTTAACGAATTTTGCGTGTAATCTGCAGATTATGTTTATCAATTTTAACATCTTAACGAATTTCGAGTTTACATATTGTACAGTAGCACCTTTCGACATCTGGACTGTTAACATGTGCAAATTTATACGATCTAAAGGAAAACGATTCGTAAAAACTATCAAATATGGCCTCTCTTAACACGAACACATACAAACTCACCCAAAATTCATTAAAAAATCTAATTTGCAGACTTACAACGCATAAATTACACAAGAAACACATTAAGAATCCCAATCCAAGTACCTACAACATATTTTCAACACTCAAAATACAAATTCATCGACAAACACGCACCAAAAGCACAATATTGCCAAAAAAAGCATACACAAAAACATACAGGGAAGTCAACGCAGCAGCAGCAGGAGCATATCTAGTAAAAGCAGCCCATCCTCGAAGCCTCCATTCCCACAGAAGCTGGCGAGCGCCCCTAACCACCTTCGCCCCGGCTGACATGACAAACTGCACATCACAAGTGCAACTAAATGCACGAGCGATGCACCCTACGTCTGACGGCCAATTGACAACTGCTGTCACAACAAACACCTAACCTAAAAATAATTCTCCGTCCCAAACGCAGCGCAGAAGTGGGCCATAGCCTTGTGGAAATAGTTTCACAACATCGCCTGATCGCTATGACTAAAAATAAATCTTATTTTCATTCAAAATGTCAGCAGGCGCCGGTGTGCGATTTGTTGTTGTGTCTCTGTTTACGTGGTCGTGAATTCTTTTGATGTGACTAATCGACGAGTTTGTCGATTGTTAAGTAAATATTTGAGTTTGGGTACTGGTTGTTTCGAGGGTGTGCAAATACTTAAAAAGTATTCTTTTTTGGATGTTGTGTGTTATAAATAATATCGCCTGATGTTTATGTTTACACACTACAAATGTTTTGTTATTGATGTTTGTGTAGTGTGCTCGAAAATAGTTGAGGTGTGCCAAGTTCCGTGTTTTCGTTTTAATTCAAATATAACTAATAAACACAAATTGATTCATTCGAGTAAACAATCGTTCAAATGAACTGTAATGTAAAAATAGAAAAAAAAATCGTTAACAAAATTTATTATTCACATTTTCTATTTAAAATATACCAATATTGCTTATGGTAGAAAATAATTAAGGCCTCCTAAATGTCCTTGATCTCGTATTCTTTGTTTTTCTCTTCTTTCGTATTCTTTTCCATCCATTCCTACACCGAGCCTTTCTATTAACTTTTCCGCTTTAACTCCATTGACTTCTTCGAAAAGTGCTCTTCTTTTCAACGATAAATCTGGATCGAAATCCCATTTAGTTGGAGTATGAAGTGCTGGAACTCCCGCTATGTTTATTTGTATAAAATCTCGTATGGCTTCTATTTGGCAATTTACTTTACTAGGGTTTTCCAGCAATAACAAAATTAAAATAGTCTGCAAATCAAAAGTTTTGATTAATATTCATTAACACTCGAAAATTACGATTTAATGCGTAAATAATGATAATGTGCAATAAAAACGAGAAATCGGTTGGTTAATATATAATTTGATATTCGCATTTGAATTAAAAAAGGATTAGTTTGAGAACCAGTTTTTCGCAGTGTTCTTGAAAAACTCTTACAGAATGTTTTGAGGTCACAATTTGGAATATCACATGTCAAGGACTTACGATTCGAAATCAATGCAATATCAATAAACATTACTGCAATTTTTATAACGATTGAATTAAATAATGTATTTTTTATTAAAAATAATTTTATTTGCTATAACCTATGTATAACATTACATTTCTTCTAACAATTGAAACAATCAAAATAACAAAGAACGAATCCACAAATAAGCCACTTTAAATCAGTATTGACATTTTTTTTCATATATACGTATATTTTAAATCATTTAAACTTTACAACACCTTTTTTTACAATTAATTAACAATCGAAACAAAACAAAAAATGAAGGATTAACTCACAAATAAGCCATTACGAATCATTTTTGAATGAAACGCTTTTTTTCAGTTTTTTGTTTAGTAAATATTATATTTACAATAATAAATTTATATTGTTAAAACACGAGACACCGTATCTGCAAGGAATCACGAAGGAAACTGAACAGTCGGCCAAGCGAGTCCGACGTCGGTTCTTCGAATTGCATAAGAAGTGGTTGTAGCGCAAAACTCGAACAATTACAAAATGGAATAAGTAAACTTTGTACAACCGCTCGTTCGTTTTGTGCACGTAACCGACAATTTTATAAAGGCATTGGTTTTTTTCGCAAAAATTCACTCAAAAGACGCTCCAAAGTCTGTTCCGTTCGAGCGCCATTTTGAAAATAAAATGTTAAAAATTCTAAGTAAAAACTTTTTATTTTACTGCAGAACGAATTTGAATGTGGAATTTCTGTAATTATTTTTTTTCTCGCCATTATGATAATTAATCGTATAATTTATCATTATATAATTTTTTAGCTTTTATATATAAAAATTTGATTTGAATACGGCAGAGTGAAAAAAACGTTTCAAAAACGACACAAATTGTCAGTTAAATTGATATGATGTTTTTGCTCTTTGAAATTTTTTTAAGAACGTGAAAATTGAATAATCGGAATATTTCGTTTACGCAAAAGACATTGCGTGGTTAAAATCAAGTCAATTTAATGATTCAAACTAGACGTATTGATATGCAATGCAGGTGTGTAATGTGTGATACGAAATTCTCTTCTGTCGATTTTGAAATATCTCCAGATATTTTGGTTTAATGTACCAAATGAAAAATTTACGTAATAACGTTCGAGTTAATCGATTTCGTGTCTTTTCAAGGAAAAGAAAAGATTTGTGATTGTTTAACTGGAAAAATAAATTTATCTAGAACTCGCATGCTCGTTTAATGTTTACTTGGGCAGGCACCGAAAGGTACAACCGTTTTCACTTTTCCTTTTACGAATATATTGAAAAACTGTGATAGAAAATTTCTCGATTTATTTTTTTACTTGAAAACAGTATTTATCTCATTATGAATTCTAATTGAAAAATCTTTATATAAAAAAAATAATATTCGCAATACGTTACTTTTACTTTTTTTTAATTTGAAATTAATAAACTTTTATTTAATAATAAAATATAATACGTGACCAATACGGCGTAGACATTGATTAAAATTTGTACGAAAGACCATACTTAACACTTGTGTAACAAACGTTTCCACATAAAAGTAACCTTCGTCTGATTGACTCATTTACTAATTTCCCATTGATTTATATTTTATTTTATATGAAAAACAATAAACTGTATCTTTTTTTAAATTTATTTTCAATATTAACATCATTAAAATTTCACAGCTATAATATATGTTATGTATAATTATCAACGTTGCTCAAGCAGCACCAAACTTTTTCAATTCAGATACGGAATATCCAGCTCCTAGAACATGTGTAAGTTTTTCTCCTCTAAATCCATAAACTTGTTGAAACGATCTCTTGAGTCGATCAGATTGATAAGGATCAAATGGCATTTTGAGAACTTTAGTGTACTGGGGATCGCCGACTAATAGATTTCTTCCAATACGGAAATAGCGACCAATGTTGAAAAAATCTAAGTTGTTCAAAGATTCAACATTAGTCATGTGTAGAAATATGAAAAAGATAACAATCTGAAAATTGAACCACAATTTTATTTTGTTTTAGCATTTTTTTTAATTGAAAGTTTGAATAACAACCACGAGCTAAATGTCGAGTGTTGACAAATTTTGCATTAAATATTACAAAATCTCGCTAAAAGCACTTACCCCGTAAGAAATTCTCATTTTCTAATGCGTATGATTCTCTAGTTTTAATATAAAATAGGAAATAAATATACGACAGATGTTCATTGGTTAAATTTTTGAAGTACACTGAATCTGTTTATGAAATATGTGAGAAAGTGAAACTATTCAAAGTCGAGGAAAGAGATATTAGTATGCAAGAGGGATGGCATATTCATTATAACGAATACCAATTGAATATGTGGTAATACTATTGAGAAATATTTGTGGTTGAGACATAATTCAAAGTTTTCTTACGGAAGAAAATGTAATGAATTGTTTTTTATTTATGTATGTAAATGTAAATAATGCATCACTAATATAATGTATGTCTGATTGTGAAAATAATACAAATTTGATAGTGCTATGATAAAAAGAGACTGATAAAACAATTTCGAACTATAATTCAATTTATTCAAGCTTTTATTTTTTATTACTCATCTTTCAAGCAGCAATATTTATTTATTTCGAATATTATTTTAAGCAGATCAAATAAGCAAATTGGCTGATTCACTCTGCAACAAAATGGTTTCACTAGTTTCCCGAAATTGGGTGGTTTATTGTTTACTCCATATAGCGAAAAATTTTCATGGAATCGTGTTATTTGCAGTGAAATGATCGCCTATCCTAATTTGATTAATTAACGAAAATTCAAATTGAATATTTACTTAGGTGCATTGAACGACACTTAACACACTTATATTTTCATATATTTCACTTATGGTACGTATTTATCAAATAAAATAATAATTTTTTCAGGAGAAAATAATAATCATTTTCTGTAATATTCAATTTATTTCATTATATTTTCCAATTAACCTTTTGGTAATTCTAAAATGTAAAATAATCCCAATAAAATATCAACTAACGAAATCGGTTCATTTAATTTCACTGAATAAAATATTTTCGTGTTATTTTCATAATTTATATGCAAAAAATAAAATTACTTTTTGCCTCAGAAAAACTAGTATACATGATATATTTTTGTTATGTAATGCTGAGTTCATGTATGCATACTGGACAAGAAAAATGACAAGTGTATTTATGTATTAACTTTCTCATGGGAGACAAAATAAAAAATTTCAAAATTTTTCAGAAATAATATTTTGATAATTTCTAACTGCTTAATTTCCAAATACAATTGATAACCCAATGCAAAGTATGATAAACCGTTTTACAAAAATAAATACAACATTTAAATACAATTATAAATAAATCAAACTAAAGAAATTGCTTTAGATTGAAACTGAAATATTTCATATTTCATTTTTATAAAACATACACATAAACAAGCATACGCATGTAGCGTGAAGGAATATCAATATGTATATGACAATTAAACCGTTTCGATTACATTACATTCAAAGTTCTTATGAGAACTATCAGAAGTATATCAATCTCAAAGCTTTAGAAACACAATATTGTATTCTATAAAATCGTGCAAAAATAATTAATTCAATGAAATAAATAAAAGTATAAATCGTCATTTTCTACGAGGAATATTTAAAAAATGTCCATTATATTTATAAAAATAAACAAGAAAAAATTTTGCAATGTTTTCATTCAGTGATATAAAAATTTCATATATTTTATTGACTTAAAGCTATGCCATTTTAAAAATATTGAATATTACTTGGTATTTGGTAAATAAAGTATGTACAATTATAATAAACAAAATATATATAAGCAAAGCTGATTTAAGAACTTAGGCACTAGACTTACATACACTCGAGATGTATGCTTTTTTATACATGTAAATCGTGAATTTATTTTCCAGATTTTATGATGACCACATTTTCAATTGTTTCAACACTTCGTCATTATCTGTAATTTCTTCAGCTTCTAAAACGAGAAAATCAAAATAAAATATCTATCCGACAATTTATTAGAATATCGTAATCGTAACTTACTATTTTTGCTAGCTCTAGGCTTGACCGCAGGTGCCAATTCACCGGTCGGAACTTCTGGAAGCTCGTCTGTTTCACCGACGCCGAGTAGTTCCTTATCCAATTCTTCCTAAAATTCGACAAAAAAATTAATAAACACTTTTACTGATAACAGAATTACATAATAGCGCAACGCAGACTTGTTCGAGTTCTTCGAGCTCCTTTTCGAGTTCGTCCTCGTCTATATCTTGACCGAACGCGACTGGATTACTAATAGCGTCACTAATTTCTTTAGCTACATCTTGTTGCTCGGCTATATCGTCCATCATATCGTGCACTTGATCGACGTCCCTAAAAAAACACAATTATACATCAATAGAGTCGCTAATGAGTCATCTTATTGATTAAACAACATGAATACATATGCTTGTGAGCGGCTTTCAATGCGTCCGCAGCGTTCTTCATAGTCGTCAACACGGCAGTATTCGTATTGGCAGACTCGAGAGCCTCTCTCTGCATTTCGATAGTGCTAAGAGTTCCGTCGATCTGCTGCAGTTGTTTTCATAACGCTTTTTCTTTTTCAAAGCCTGGATCGCAGCTGAAAATATATAGTTTTTTATAAGCCTATCCCTCGATTTACACGGTACTTTTTTTACACGGTTTAAAAAAAATAAAAAATAAAAATAAATGTTGAAAATAATCAATAATAATAACATTGAATTCAATCACTAACTAAAATAGAAGAGCCACTGTTAGGTAAACAACGAGGTGCGTACCGGCACGTTTGTCATTACGTGGTAGTTTGACGTTTCAAGTGTAACCTCAAAACGATATGTCGACCATAATATTAAACATTTTTATAAATTGCTTATTAAAATTAGGACTCCGAAAATTAGGATTTCGGACTAAAATTAACCTAACCTAACCTAAGTTAATAAAAAGCTTGAAAAAACAACCAAATTATGCGTTTTTTGTGTACTTTTCGATTTACACAATTTTACATAAAAAAACATACAATTTTGACTTACGCGTTTTTCTCGGGAACATATCTACAGTGTAAATCTAGGGATAGGTGAATAGTGTAATAGCAATAAACGTTCAGATAAACTAAGAGAACAATGAATCATAGCTGTCATGACATGTGAGTGTGAAACGAAAGAGAAAAGGCACCTCTCTTATTTTTGGAGGCGTTTTTCTTGGCGACAGTGATTTCTTGGTCGATCTTCTTCTCGAGGAAGTCTTGTTTCTTGACGAGCATTTCTTCGGTCTCGCGAAGCTTTTGGATAGCCTCGCTCGTGGTGGGAGCCGCGGCCTCCTTCTTCCCGCCGAACATCTTCGTGAGGAAACTCATGGCTTCGTCTGGTGCTCCTGGTGCTCCAGCTGCTCCCTGATGGCTCTCACCCTTTTTTGGGGTAAACGCTCGGAGGTCTGGACGGGGAAAGACGGGATGCGTCACCGACCTCAGCCTCGAACACCACTACAAACGCCAGACTTCACACCTGTTTACAGTGTTGCCAATTTAGCGTCAAATGTCATTCGTGTGAATTTTTCGTTTTTTCAGTAATATGAGCGATTGTGAAATTTATTTAGGGATCATTTGTTTGGAAATCAGACTTTGGCTAAATGAAAATAAAAAAATACGATGCTAGAACATATTGATAGTAGAACACATGGGAACATTTTGGGACGGTGTCACACAACTCGTCCAAAAATAATCCGTCCAAGCGACAATTCGTCAAAGCGACAACTGGTGGGTTCCCAGATGTTTGTCCAAACGACACTAACACATATGATACTAGTACACACCGATAGTAGCGCACACGACTTTACAACAGTAACAAGAACACAATCGACGAAAAATTTCGAAATTGTATGATTACCAATAATTCATCCAAGACAATTCATCCAAGTGACAACTGGTGGGTTCCCAGATGTTTGTCCAAACGACACTAACCATACGATACTGGTACTAGTAGGTAATAGGTATACATACACCGATAGTAGCGCACACGACCTTACAACAGTAACAAGAACACAATTGACGAAAAATTTTGAAATTGTATGATTAAAATAAATTATAAAACATTAATCGAATCATTTAACCATCGTGTAGTCCTTCAATTATTCTAAAACGTGTCGTATTTTCCAGCGTCGGTGTGTTCTAGTGTCGTATGTTCTAGTGTCGGTGTGTTCTAGTGTCGTATTTTCTAGCGTCGGTGTGTTCTAGTGTTGGTGTGTTCTAGTGTCGTATTTTTTGGCGTCGGTGTGTTCTAGTGTCGTATGTTCTAGTATCGGTGTGTTTTAGTGTCGTGTATTATATTGTGGTTTGGATAAAATCGAAAATGTACTTGTTTAAATTTTATTCTTAAAAATGAAAAAGAAAAATGATCATTAAATTATTGTATTTTTATGAAATCAGTCATGCTCGATAAATTGTGTGTTTATGCTAACGTTGTTTACGCGTCTACGGTGATAACCTAGTCGTGTTTCAAACTCGGTACGAGATGGAGCGAGCTATCTGTGCGCATTTGAAACTTCTCGGTTGTAGATCTTCCGCAGAAATTGCATTAGCATATCAAGTGTATTTGGAGTTGTTCGACGTGAAACTAATGCACGACGTCATATTCTACTACAACATCGATATCAATCAGATATACTTAACCGCAAAGGCTAGTAGAAACTCTGCTCCGTGCATATTCGTCCCCCATCTGTCACACACACCGATCACCATGGAATATATCGAAGAATTACAAAACAATTTGTGCGCTTCACATTTAGGAGAATGTGAAGAGTCTGTCACGTTGGTTTGCATACAAGAAGATTCAACTATGGTTTACTACTCGTTTTTCTGTCATTTGGTTGAACCTCTACATCCGGAAATTCTGGTCAGGCCGAGAACTAGAGAAGAAAGGAGAGAATACCTGGATGACGAAATAAGGAGGAATCGGAATCGACTTTTGCTAGAATTTCTTAGACAAGAGATGAATGATGATAGACGATAAGATATTCAAATACGTGTAATGTTTGATTGTTTATATAGAATTATCAGTTTATATGTAATTTTTTTTAATCAGTTTGTAATGTATGTAATGTATCGATCATTTTACTGTATCTTATTAAGAATATTCATAAATGTTTTTTGTATATTTGATGTTCCGATATTAAAATAAATTTTTTTGATAAAAACAAACATCTTTTATAATTTAAATATATTTAAATACAAATATATAAAAATAAATTATATATTATTAAATAACTTATTACTATTTTATTCCTAAGTTAACATCTATATATGTAGATGATTTTTCGCACATGACATTATCAACAAAATAAAAATTATTTTCAACAGAAAATTTCCAAAGTTTACATGTTAGTCTTTGTTACTCCGATTCGAAGTTGAATACAAAAAAGATTTTATGACAAAGATTTCTTTATATGAGTTACAATGACTAAAATGTCTGTTTCCTTTATGTTTATGACACAAACTCGTTTAATTTTTCTTCTTTCACGAAATTACTGCAAAAAGTTACAATTTAGTTTTTTACTAGACATTTTTAAATATTTACAATTCTAATAGTTATTGTTCCAGTTAATATACATTATATTGTATTCAAGAAACAAAAATTAAACAAGCTTAAAGTTTATCGCATCTCATGAAAATTAATTCATTAGATTCGACAAAATTTCTCATTCTTTTTTTCAACTTTGTTCATCTTAAACTTCATTTAATTCAAATGACAAATGGTATGTAAACAATCATTAGATGTTACGATGCAGTTCAGGCACATTATATCTTAAAAGTTATGCATTTAATTTTCTATGGTATGGTAGCTTTTTTGGAATCTTGTTTTTTCGTCTTGATGCATTTCCCTCTATAACATATTTCTGTTTCGTGCGATACTTCTGTCGACATCGAAGTACTTATGATATTTTTAGGATCCCAAAAAATTGTCGGAGGTGTTGTACTTTCTACAAAATCAGTTTTTGAAATATTTATTTCATGGTTGACTTTATCGTTTGTGGATTCATTGTTGGGTTTAGTTTCTAGATCTGCTTCGTTACTTTTGTAAATATTAGTTGTTGTGTCTATTTCAGTGGTAAATTCTATATCTTCTTGTTTTTCAGTTATCTCCGTTGGAATTTCTTGAGGAATTTCAGGAGTTGTTTGGAGAAAACTCTCTTTTGAAATTTCAGTGACAACAGATCTTTGAGTAGAATTGACTTCTAATTTGTTCAGTCTATCTTCAAAAGAATCCACAGATTTCATTGTAGTCACATATTCATCTGCTTCGGTAGTAATTTCATCAACACTTTCATTCATATCAATTGTAGTGAAA
The DNA here is from genome assembly GCA_009617725.1 of Hydropsyche tenuis. Classification (NCBI taxonomy): domain Eukaryota; kingdom Metazoa; phylum Arthropoda; class Insecta; order Trichoptera; family Hydropsychidae; genus Hydropsyche; species Hydropsyche tenuis. Next base: position 4,346,721 of record VTON01000006.1, read on the forward strand.
TTATCTTCGATAGTTTCAGTATTATCTGAAAATCTATTATTTGGTTGTAATGTAACCGCTTCATTATTATATGAATTGTACTCTGGCAATTTTGTGCCAAAGTCTAAACTTTCCAATTTATCAAAAAATTCAGTTTTGGTTTCTGACTCGTAATCACCGGGAACAATAGTTGTGTATTGAACATCATTTTTATCAGTTGATAAGTTTTGTGATTCTTTATTTTTCTCAGAAAATTTATTATTTTCGATTGCTGGTGATTTCGAGAAAATTTCTGATGATTTTACAGGCTTAGTTTCAAGATCGTTTGCAGAATTTCCATAAAATTGGCTCTCGGCTGCTTGGAACACATCTTTATTCACAGGTCGCACTTTTACTTTGCGCCACACTCCACGTCGTCTCGCTTGTCTTCCATTAGTGAAATCCTGTAATAAAAAGATGTTTCAGATTAGTTTATTGTAAGTATAGAATGACACATTCATAAATATTAATATGTATAATATTACCAATAACACATTACCTTATTTTCAACAGTCGTAGAAAAAACTCGATCCTCCGCTGATTCTCCAGTTTTAGATTTTGCAAACGATTTCTCGTCGAGTCTTTTTATTTCTTTATTCACCATTATATTTTCATCTTCATTTTCTTCCAATTTGCGTGGTAAAATAGTGCTTTCTGGTGGTATTTCGCCAAATTCGCCGCCTTCATTTTTCATGACACTTTTATTATAATCATCGTTATATTCATCTTCATCTTGTTGTTCTAAATTTCTCATTACTTCTTCTAAAACACTTTCGAATGTTGATGCACCACCAGATGTTTTATAAGTATCGCTTTTATCGTCTTCAAATAAGGAAGCTAGAAAACCCGAACTTGTGGTTGAGGTTTTTTCATCGTTCAATTTATTACTTGAAGGTGTCACGGATATTAAAATGTCGTCGTATGCATTTCCAATAGTTATGATTTCACTTTTTTCAGTATTTTCTTCTTGATATGGAAGTTTTGTTCCATATTCCGAACCTTCTGATTTCATTTCGTCGGCTATTAAATTTGGATTGAATATTGGTTGGAATGAATTAAAAGCTAATTTCGGTGACCAGTGACTTTCAGCTTTGCCATTTTCTGGATTATATTGTTCATCTCTATTTCGTTTTGAGGTAAATTCTACATATTCTGGCCTATTAATGGAATCATACGTTGCCTGATCATCTGACTCTTGAGAGCTCTTATCAACTTGAGGTCGTCTGAAATATTTTTGAGCTGGTTGTCGAACTCTAGTGCTGTACTTCTGTGGTGCTATTCTTTCAGAAGTTTTCCTGTGTTTTTCATTAGAATTTTCACTCACGTACTCTTCAGAAGATTGACTATTATTAGGTTGTTCTGTGGTTGTTGTAGTTGTAGGTCTTGTACGCAATCTTCCTCGAACTCTTACTCTTTTATTTTGATTGTTTTCACTGACTACTGTTTGTTCAGTCGTTGTTCTAGATCGAGGACTAGTTACTGAAACACTGCTTTGAGTAGGTCTCACTGGACGTCTTCGGACAAAGTTATTTCTTTTTGTAGTCACTTCATTGTCAGTTGAAGATGCTTCATTGACTGGTCTTCCGGTAGAAGACTCTGGAATGTATACGGGGTATTTAAATGTCGTAGAACGGGAATCTGATTGTAATTGATGCCTGTTGGATTTCAGTTCAGCTTCAATATCTTCAATCCTCATGGTTGTTTTTCTTCTATCGAATGCTGGTCTGTATGTGACAGGCTGTAAATTGACTGATGATCTTCGAGTAAAGGTTAAATTCGGTTCGGTATTTACCTCGACTTTTTCGACAGGTTCAGCAAACGGAGTCGATTCTTTCAACAACTTCGGTCGTGATTTAAGTTTATTTCTAAATCTCGCTATTGGTATATCTGTAACTATCGATTCTGTCTGTGCCTCTTCGGTGCTCTGGTATGTTTCTACTTTAACGATGTCAGATTCCGGTTTCTTCTGAGAGTTCTCTTCTATGTGTGTTTCTTGATTCGAGACTTCTTTTTCCTCGTATTTCACGCTATATGTTCTATCAGTAGTTACATCTTTGGTGATGATTTCTGATGCAAGTGTACTGACACCGTTTTCGCTATTGATTTCGACGTAAGAATCTGGAGGAGTCAAAAATTTCTGTTGTTCACCTTGGAAAATCGGTTGATTATCATAAGTTTCTGAAACTGATTCAAATTGCTTGTTTTCGTACGGTTTTTGAGTGCTTCCAGTAGTTTCGTAAATTCTTATTTTTCCATTAGTCAAATCAGCACTTTGACTCCCTGGGAGAGCAGTAGACGTACGTACTTCGTGAGTAGTCAATTTTTCAGTAAACGTAACTGGATAGTTTTGGTGCAACACATCTCTTTGATAAGCTAAGCTATCACCACTATCACCATTATTTGTTTTCTTCTTCTTCGCTACATAATCTGATCCTTCGTAGTTATCTGAAGGTTTGAAATGTGTTTTACCTCTAGAGCGAAGTCGTAAATTCCGTGTTGCCGCGGATGTTTTCGGTAATGAACTTTCGGTCGTCGGTTTCGATTCGTCTTCGGATTGTTTATTTCGATATGATTGATATCTCGTAGTTTTGAAACTTTCTTTTTTAGATGGATCATAGTCGGAAGATTCTGTCGCTGATGATTCAGTGGTTGTTGTTGTTGTTGTGGTGGTTGATTTAAAATTTTCATGTCTCGATCGGAACGTACTAGGTCTTCGAGTTGGTGTTCTCCTAGTGGTTGTCGATCTTGTTACTTGTTCACCATTTTCAGGCTTTTGGGTAGTATAGCGTGGTCTTCCACGTGAATGAATCGGTCTTCTTGTTACAGTTGCTTTTGTAGTTGGAGCAGGAGTAGTTGTGGTCGTAGTGGTAGTTGATGTAGGGGTTGTTATTTCATTGGTCGTTGGGTTTTCTGTTTGATATTGAATATACTGTTCATTATTTTCTATTTGATCACCTCCTGATGGTAGAGGATACTGATTAAGAACAGGCGAGTAATTATCTTTAATTCGTTGATTATAAGTCAGAGTTGGTTCGTTAACGATCGATGATGATTCGTATTCGATTGGTTTCCTCGTAGTGCTGTGTCCGAAATATGGCAGAGGTGAAAAATCGTCAACGGAAGAAAACCGTATATTTTCTGTTGATGGTGTCTTATTATCGAAATAGGAATCAGTATTAGATAATACATTCACATTGTCAACATTGTATTCCTTTCCATCTTTTATTTTTAATTTCTTTATTTCATTAGACTCATGAGCGTTTGCTGGTTGGAATACTTGATTTATAGCAAAAGCATTATGTGGCTGGTAAGTTTGTGGAGTTTCAGTAGTAGGAATTGGAGTCGTTTGAATTTTTTCGCTTGTGAGCCTTAATCCATTTGATGACCCGTCAACAGCTGCATTTGTAATGTAATGTCCACGATATTGATAGTTATTTGATGGTGTTTGAGGTTTGGGTGTCGTCGGTGGAGCATTTGTATATTCCGGACTTGCAAAACTAAAGTAACTCACTGTAGGCTTCGAAGGTGGCAACGTGAAATATGAAGTTAAGGGTGGTCTAGATGTCTCAACATTATTTTCTGGTCGTCGATTAGCTGGCAAAGGTCTAAATGTATTAAACGATTGTTGATCGTATGGTAAAAATGAGGAATGATACGATGACAACGTGCTTTGGGAAGTATGTGCGGGATTAGGAGTCACTGATGGGAAATAATTAAAAGTACTTGGTTTCTGGGATGGAATTTCGTTAATCGTTGTTCTAAAAGATTCCGTAGATGGATTTTGTTGGAATGTACTAAATCCAAAGGTAGAACGAATATCTGTAATAGGAGTAGGCCTAGTATTTTGAAATTCACTCATGAAAGGGTTTACAATTACAGATCCGACATGAGGAGCTGGAAAAGGTATTTTGGCAAATCCATCGGGAGCTTTGTAGCTAAGCGGCGCAACAAAGAATGGAAGATTGTCAATGTTTCGTTGAATTCTATTTCCATCTACACTAGACAAATATGGTAATTCGAATTTTGCATAGTTATCAGGTGTTCTCAAATTAGAAGGTCCAACAAAAACTTTAGGTGAATTTGGTCCAATGTTATCTAAAACTGATATACTTCTAGCTTCTTTAAGCACCGTAAGAACATCGGACAGTTTGAATTTCTCTTGAGATTTTTGTTCCATATAAACAGCCAAAGGTGGTTGATGCGCCTTCAGTTTCTTTGATCTTGGTGTTGTAATTACTGGTGTTGGGTACAATGATTGAGTAAACGGAAAAACTACGGTTGAAGATGGTTGATATTTAGGCTGCCTATCAAATTGATTTTGTTTAAGTTTTCCTTGTAAATGTTGAGTATTGAATGCTTGCTGTATTAATTCTTGGTGGATATTATGCAATTGAGTCTGTTGACGTTGAGTATAATCAGGAGTAGTAGAAGCATAAAGTTGATTATTTATCTGTCCTGGAGATCCGATAGAATCTCTTATAGCTTCGTGTTTTTGAGAATTTTTCAAAAGTTGTTTAGCATCAAATTTCTCATTTTGTAATGTTTCTAAGGGTACGTATAAAAGTTGTACTTCTTCCTTCTCAACCGTTGTAACTGTTGATGTTGGAGAATATGAATTAGCTGCTGATGATCTCTCAGTTACCTTTTGCATACTGTTCTGCGTAGGTTTCCCAATTAATTCTGGTTTGGCCTTGTAATTGGGTGTTGTAGGCTTCTTTTTCGCTGCATTTTGGAAATAGTCAGACGTAGAATTTTCCAATTTATAACCATCTACATATCGAGGAGCATCTTGCTTGAATGGTTTTTGTTGTTGAGTTGGAAAAGAATTTTTCGTCTGACTGTAAAATTGATTATTCAAGTTTACAGGATTTTGAACAATTTGCGACGATAACGCAGGTTGTTGTATTTGTGGAAACTGTGGTACATTATATTGAAGACCTCTTTGCGGAACAAATGCTTGAGCAAGAGGATTATACTGAGGATCAGTGAGCGTCAATTGCACAAAGGGTTGATTTATTCCATTTTGTTGACTGGCAAAAGATGGTTGACCAGCCGGCGCTGACTGAAGGAACAACTGACGTGCTCCTTGTTGCACATAATCATTCGGTGATGGTTCAGCAGGGAAGAAGCTCGATTGAAACGGTGTTGGTTGATTAAGAACTCTAGAAGATGCTTGTCTCTTGCTTGGAGAAGACGATGGCTCTAGCGGGACCCAATCTCCAACACTTTGTGTAGATAATTGTCTCGACCATCTTCCGTCCGTTTCTCCTTGACTCACAACTCCAGCAAAAATGACTGCGGTGAAAATAATACTTTGGATGTTAATCGACATCTGAAACAAAATTAAGACAATATTTAAAATAATGATTGGGACATTGCGTCGTATAAATTGCGGTCTAATTAGCCGGTTCTGATGCTCGAAATGTTGCCATCGTTGGTCAGTCTTATGTAAGATTATGAGGAAATGCGTTTTGCAACTTTAAGAGGCTTCCGTCTTAAAGAAAAGTTGAATCTACATATGAATTAAAAGGGCATTGTTCCAAAGAACGCCTTGCTGTGATTTCACTCTCATTTTATATGGGGTTTGCGTATAGTGTTGAATAAACTATCTATAGATAATTCATGATAAGTCATCTAAGTACAAGTAACGAAATATCTAATATGCAAGAGACGCATCAATTGATTTAATTAACCTAATCACCCGAGCGTTAAGCCATAACAGTAATAATGAAAAGTCATATTTGTCGCAATTAGCTTAACTATAATTTTTTTATAGATAAGATTTCATACCAAACTTTCGACTCATGCTTAAATTATGTATACGCGAATCAAGACCGGCTCGAGAATTTTTATCAAAAATTTTAATTGAGAAGAAAAACAATTAGAGATGCGGAAGTAGAGCGCTGATATGGAACAGGTTGTACGCCGAACGGAATCACGAGATGATGGTGATGTTGCTGTGTGGCCAAACCCCCATGAAAGAACTGTTAAAAATTCACGCTTCAGAGATTTCTCTTCTGTGGGTCAATATGGTATATGAGTATGTATTACAATCGCGTACGTATATGCACACGTGCATTATTTTTACTTCCTATTATTAAAATATTTTTCCACAAATTGAAAGGTTTTTGAACGGCCCACTAGACATTATCACAATCCGCTTTGGTTTAATAGTATTTGATTCAGAGAAACTTAAGTTTCACTCGAACACGAGTTATTTGAACAATCGCGTTATTAAATTCGTTTTGTGGGTGCTTTCACCAATTTTTATCATTATGTTTGACAGTTGTAAAACAATTGGAAAATACACGATTTTCCATTCACGTCCATCGTTACGCCCTTCAGACTAATATATCATCGGCTGATTCAAATGAACCATTTAACACAATGTCAAAACACGCATCCGTTAGAAGTCAATTAGCGAGGTGTGGTCTTAACGAGTGAAAGGTCTTTCGAAAACTGGATTTACGCTTTTGCCTCTAAAAAGACACTTGAACTTTTCGACGAAAGTAAACATAGACGATTTCTTTTCACGTAACACGCCGAGTTGCAGCACATGTACCATTATTCCGAAAGGCTATTGTTTCAGCCGCATAACCGTATTATTACCGCTAATTTTTTTCCAATAGAACACCATTAATATGGCTCGAGCAATAATCGAAGACGGTTCGCACGAAACGGGAGCTTTTGCCTTTCGCATTGTTCTCATAGAGAAGAAGTCGCGAAGTTAACACATGTTTTTGCGTAGAAATCCAACGAACAAAAGTATGTCGGCGACCTTAGATCTCGTCAATTCGACGATTTCCATTTACGAGAACACGCCCGTCGAAGGCTTTTCACGATCAAGGGAAAGTGTTTTTGGACCTCGTGATCTCCGACTCCTCGCAGGTGGATGGGTCTGACCTCGTTGCCGAGGCGGAGGCTTTTTTCTTTCTTTCTCCAGTTGAGCCCTCGTAGAAAGTTTTTCGTCGTGAGTTTTACGAGTGCTAAAATAATAATCGTCGATATCGTCACTTTCCGCATTACGTGATCGACGTTTTTCTTTTTCTTACATATCCGTCGAATTATCGTAAGCGCTTTCGCATATTTGCCCCGCGGGTTCCATGCGAAATTGAGAAGCGTTGCGAATTTGGCGAGCTTTGAAAATAATTAGGTGTAATGCCGTTTTAACAACTCGCCGAAACGCGTTGATGTGAAATTTTGTTAATGTGACGCCTATAATCACTTAATTTGAAATCGCTTTGATTCTTTTTTTCCTGCACTTCTAATAAAGATGTATGAAAAATAATTGTAAGAAAGTTTGCCTGAAAAAATTTTGAAGCGATAATAAATTTTCATCAAATCAATTGTGACTCATTTATGCCTTTTTTTTTTTTCAAGAAGTGAAAATTAAATATGAAATATAGATAATGTGACGAGAGATAGAAAGGAGAAAATTAGTCTTTGAATAGCATTACTGATTGAGTCAATTTCATGAATCTATTGTATTAAATTTTATATAAAAAAAATATTTTGATTAAATCAATAACTGATTCTTATTAATTGAATAATGAAAACATCGATGAAAATACTAATTTAATAATAAAAAATTTCGATATCAAACAGTTTTTTTTATTGGTTTCCTCAATAGGATCTTAATTATTCATTGGATTGATTTGAAATTTTTTTCGATATTTGGGAAGACGTGATACGAAATGGATTAAACGCCAGCCAGGGTCCGGGTCTAGGACCGGTTGTTGAGACTTCCATTTTCACTTTCCACAAGATGGAGAAATGCGTAAACCGTCATATCAGACCACTTTCGGCGGACATAAAGACGGACACATACCTTATCGACTTTTCTTGCATTTCGTATCGGACGTGATGCAACCGCAGTTATACAACTTGGACGTTCGACAAATCCTGGTACTTACATATACTTGTAATAGAAACTCACTTCTTCATGTGAATTATGTATTCTGACCATAAATCTTCAACTTTTTGCTATTCAATGCGTTGCAATAACATTTTTATGTTTGTTTTTCACTTGTAAAGAATTTCTGGTATAAACAGACGTACATTCATTTTAAATATCCGGCGTGTTAAATACAGTGTTACATTAAAGTTTTTGCTATATTTTTTTATTGTAGTCGATCCGGTTTACTAAGTCGCCCAAAAATTGTATTGGCCTTAATATTGCTAAATAAAAATAAACGTATACAAATCGCCTACAAAACTTTTATGGTTTTCCCTGATTTAAAAAAAAATCAATAATTCGAAAAATACATTAAACGTTTTCAGCCAAAATGATTTATAAATATATGCAAAATGTATCGTGCTAAAATCTCTTCGCTCGAATCGTGCATTTTCAGGAGAAAGTCGATAATGGTAAGATTTTTTTGTTCGTAATTTATTACCTTGCATCACGAGGAATTATTGTAACACATTTCGTTTGGAGAAATATAAATAAATTCTCCGTCGATCTGACGATGGCCATGCGAAGTCGAAATAAATCAGTCGTTTTATTTCCTACGACGAAACTCGAACAAAGAGCTTTCGCAAAATAAACATTTGAGCGTGTTTCACTTTTGTCTAACCGTATCTGATTTAAAAAAAATGTTGGACTCATCTAGTCGCCGAACGAAACGAGAAATGTTAATGTGAAATTGCACAGTTATTCTTATCGAAGAGAATTGAGTGTTTTCAATACAGGCAGAAATTCGAATCGAATGAAAAATACATAGGTTGTAATTTTTAATTGATTTTTAGAAAACGAAGTTTTTTTTAGAAAATTACTACATCGTATATGGTCATTTGTCTGATTTTATTGGAATGTTGAATATCTACTTCAAATAGGTGTGTTGTGATAATTTATAAGAGTGATCAAAATGAATGGTATTTCGTGTTTAAAAATACGAATATAATTTTGGGTTGGAAAAAAAAGAGAAACCATAGTCAAATTTCCTATATCTCTTTTAGTATTTGAAATCATAGGTTAATTAAAATGAAATATAATTCACACATGCTATTTTAGGTTTTGATGTAATACACATATTATATTATACGTAGAATCATTAAGAATTCATTCAAATTTAAACCGAAAAAAATAATTTAATATAACGAAAGATTACGATTACAATTGGAGCACAAATCTTTAAGTAACGATGATTACCGATAATCTTTTTGAATTGACTTAATTACTACTTTACACATAATAAGCATGATACGCAAGTTCTGTGTGAAATTCTTCGATAAGCGAATTATCGAATCAACTATTCAGGTCAATTTCATCGTTGCTCATCTTTTTATTAGAATTAAATACTACAATCGATAAATAATTCCTTCGCAAATTAGGCATGGTAAAAACTTAAATCGAACTTTAAAAAAAAAAGCGAAAAGACGCCGATTTCGCCAAATTCATTCATAATCGATTCGACAAGATTCACGGACTAGTCTAGGAAACGTTTATGACTCGGAATGAGGCCAGACATTTTAGAGGCATCGGAAAAAGAAGATCTTCGGCGACGAAAAAATTAACATTGGCCGTTGACATTTCTACGGACAACCTGTTGTTGGCTTTGACAATGAAAGTTGTTTTGGTCGCGCAGTGGTTTTGGGCGTGGGACTTTTCTCGCAGTGAAAAGCCGATCAAATATTTATCTTTTCCGCGCGATTGCATTAGCATAAACTTATGAATTATAATGCACACACATCTCTGCCCAAATGTTGTTTGTCCACGAACACAATCGAGCATTAGAAATCTTCTGTTATCGTTCGATCTCTAATAGTTCGACACGACGTCAATCAAAACGGTAAGGATCTTTCGGTTTTTATTGTGGTGTTAGACGGTAGAAATTTAATTGTTGATAATTATAATATACCTTGCGAAATAATGGTGGTGGTAGTGGTGGTCTGGAAAGAAAAAAGAAACAATAGTGCGCGTTAATTATGAAATTTTATTACAATACTCGATACGTACGAACTAATCTCTCAACAATGGTCTAAGTTAATTACTGATATTTTCTGAGTGTTCATTTATTTCTTATTGATTTTCTGAATTTTTCATTGAAACGAACAATTATTAACACTTAAATAGTACATTATTATTATTTTCATACTTTGTTAAAATTTTCTATCAATATTTTTTCTTTGTTTTTAAAACACAGATTGAAGGTCATCTGGGTCGTATAATAGTTTCTATCTAAATGTGAAACCGAAATTCCGCAAGAATGATTCATTAAATTCAAAGGTTCCAGTGTCGAAACGTAACATGATGCAAATGCCGTAAAAATCTCCGATACGGATGAATCATTCGATATATTTGCACATATTCATAAATATGTAAAAACTCAACGCAAATAAGTCAAATTAGCATATGCGGATGCTGTACATTTGTCTCTTTACTTTCTGTCATTGTTGAATATGACAGATCCGGTGAAAGTGTCAAAAACTAAATATTACGTACGTTACACGCGTTTCGATTTCATCGTCAATTTTTCTCCTAATGACAAATTCCTTTTTTTTTTATTTTCACTTTCGTTGAACATTAGACACATGAGCTACCGTGACGCACACAATTTACCCGAAGAAAAATGATTTTTTTCCACCCGTCAAAAAATATACAATGGATCATAATAACAATGCTCTTGTCGCCTTTCGGACTTTCCTTTTTTCGATATTGTGCAATAAAACGGAACCGATGATCATCATCGGCAATTGTATCATTATAATTCGATCCATTTGAAGAGTTATCCAATCAGCGGAACGGCCACGTACTATGCGTAAGTCTTATGACACACGTTCAATCAATTTTTATCGGAAGAAAGTTGCAGTGACTTTTCGAGAGACGTTTTCACTTTCGTTCCTGCTTAAGATGGTTTGTGGTCGGGTGTCGGATTGATGTTAAATTGAAAAAATTGAAGACGTCATGATAAGAGTCATTGACATTGTTTGATTGTACGATATGATACTTTCTAACTTTTTATGTTGTGTAATTTTTTTTTTGTAAAGGACATTTTTTCTTTGAAAAACCTTCGCGTTTGAATGCTATTATTTTATATGTGGGAAGTAATAGATTGGAAATAAAAAACGTAATAAATTCATGTATGGGAAGTAGAATTTACCGCGTCACGTAGACTTCAATCCTTACCAATTTGGTAAACAATATTTTTTTGTTAATACACTTAATAAATTTTAGATGGACAGTAAATTATTATAATTTTGTATTTTTTTGTTTTCTCTATAAGGAAAGCTGTTTTAGATCATTTATACAAAGAAACGCGATATACATACATCACTCAACTTTTCATACATGCATATTTATAAACGATCCAACATGACATTCGTTAAATTCAAACATTATCACAATTAACACCATCAATTACGATTTCCACGACCATTCGTGCATGACTCGGCTGATTTTTTCCGAACAAGATCAAAGCCATGCAATCGGAATGGGCGACTTCGTATAGAAAGTCCACTTTTTTTCTAATACTTATCATTATGCATTGTCGTAATTGAAGCCATCGGATCAACCCGCGATCCGAACTGCGGCGACCCACGGAGCCATTGTCGATGGCGCGCCACGATCACGAATCGCCAGAAAAAAATACGATAGTAATAAATGAAGTCTTATTAAACAGTCGTGCTACGAAATAACGGCACGCGTTTTGCTCGTGCTCCAATATGTTTGCGTTTAACATTTCGTGCTAAGTCGACCGCGTTCATGGCCGATGGTTTTGTAGGCCTGGCGGACAATTGTTCCGTGCCGAATATATATTTATTGTGTTATTTATTTAATTTTTTGCGGGTCGATGCACTTTTGTGCGTTGATAATGACTAATCGATCGTGGGATTTTTTTATTTTCTATGACGTTGAAAAATTAATAATTCTATTTGTGATGTTATAAAATTTTAATAATCATTGTTTTTATTTATTGAAAAAAATATTGAATATGCATTTCGATCCAATATAAATGCTAATAATAATGATTTGAATGTATTGAAAGTTTTCGATTGAAAAATTAATCATGCTGAAACTATGTTATATTCAAGCTATAAAAATAAAAAAAATTGAGTATATTTGAAATGTAATCAAATCAGAGCGTAAAATTTTCTTAAAAAAACGAACACAAATTGAATATTTACATATCGATAACAATCTAAATTACTCTAATACCATTAATTCTATTTTAAAGATCATTTTTTACGCATAATGGAAACATATGAACTAGTTCAATATTACACAAGTTTAATATTTCTGATGTTTCAAATAAAACCGTTGAATCATCATCCGTTGACATTTTCACAATGAAAATTTGCAAGTCGTTTTTGTAAACGACATTCTGATTTTTGGCGTACATAAATAGTTGCTGTTCGAAAAAAACGACAGGTTTATTATAATGTGATCTTGCTTAGCATACTAGTTCTCTTAACGGAGAAAGTGATCGTCGTGATGGGGTAAGTAAACACTTTATCGATGGCCTATGCGTATATGAGAATCTCTCGGATATAATTGACTTTGAATGTGTTTCAGAGAAGGGAAAATGACAGTAATGAAACGATTATCATCGTTTTCTAGCAATTTCGTCCCGAGATCTCGACTCGCGTCGCAATCCTATGTGCAAAGTGGTATATGCGAAGAGCTCACTTTTCTCTTAGAATATGTATAAATAATATGTTGAATAATAGTTTTTGCTGCCCTAGAATCTCCGGAAGACTTTGGATTGCGTCCGTCGAAATATTTATGTAAAAAATTATGAATTTATGCATCTGGGTAATACGAGACGTAGAAAGTGAGAAAGCGTTTTTGACAATTATCTTTTAGCAGATTCCCAAAATTATTAGGACGTAACAAAAAAAATCAAAACGCTGTCACTGATATGTAATCATTAACGATTTAACTTGTGATTCAATTATGCTGAGTTTGTATCATTTTTCATAATGTGTTGTTGAATTCAACATGTATCATGAACCTCATCATTCATATTCGAAAAATTTCACCGCATCTATCTTATACTTACAAATTAGATATAAATCGACTTTCAAAAACTATCTATAAAAGAGAAGGGCCGAACACAATTTGATTAATGACATTATATAGTGTGTATTAAGAAAACATATACGATAAACAATCACAAATTTCAATCTGACTAACGTTTGACAATTCAAATATGGTCCAATTTAGTGTCAACTAGAAAAGTAGAGCAAAAATATAGCCTGAAGTAGAACATAAGTCTCACCCGGTATATGCCTATTTCGAAATTTCTTATCCGACTGTTATCAATCAGGGTTGTTGCCGAATTTACAAGAATACACAATTTTTACAACTTTTCCATTAGTTTTTAAATATGAAATATTTAAATATAAATAAAATAATAGCATTTTTAATTAAATTTGATTCAATACAAATTTTGATCTCAAACAAATTGATTTAATTAAAATTTTAAGGTTAAATTATAAATTTTAACTTTTGAATATTATTAATAATAAAATTTAATCGAATAAATAAGAGTCGACAATAAAAAATTAAGTTCAATGAATATGGTGATTGTATTGTACCTACAAACTAGACCAATTCTATTTTCAATACGACATTCACCACGCAACAGTACAAGTTCAAGGAAAGATCGATAAAATCAAACCAGTCATGAGTGAAATTGCGCTGTCGCTAAATGTTCAAATCGCATGTAACAACCAAACAAGACCAAAGTGCTTAAGAAAACAGTTAAAACACAATTACATTATACGCGATATCAAAATCTTCCGCGTTTCGAAACAAGTAAATTCCATTACAGCGTTTAAATAAACGACCATCTTCAAATCTAGAAAAATCACAAGCAGAAAAGAAAAAGCGTTATTTTGTAAGCAGACGATTTGTCGCAGAAGTCGAAGAAGTTGTCGTTGCGCAACTGTCCGTGCGTTATGTCTTTGTCGATAATGTGCGGAGCTCATCTTCAACAATTACCAAAGTACATACGGCTTATTACATATTATCTTATTCTTTTTCTAGTGTGGATTATTCACGCACGTGTACGACCCGATTTTGAACACGGATTTGTTACCCTAGCGATATTTTCATCTGGTGCAATACTCAGATTTCGAATTCCGCGCTCGCAACTCCAATGATTGACGTACAACAATTTATTAAAAGACGTGTACACTTTTCTTTAATGTCACACAATAAGTCAGAGTGATTAAGCATATGTACTTAAGTCATTTCCGCGATAATGTGTGTAATAAATATTATACAGGGCACGCTTCTAAAGAAAGTTGTTAATTTCGAAGCAAAATATTTCAAGTGCGAATTCATTATGCATTAATTCTAAAAGCATTTTCTTGCTTATTAATTATTTCTTGCATTGATCCGCATTCGAATTTTTTCGAATTTACGAGGTACTACTTTTCAAGTGGAGCACTCTCTAAAAGTCTCAAAGAACCGAATTAATTCTTTTTAAAGGCATTATTAGAAGTAATCAGAGAAATCGTCTCGAGTCACATAAAAACGCGTTTCGTCTTAAAGAAGAATCGAATGAGATGTGGAATCTCCTTCTATTTTCTACGCAGCGTACAATAAGACCCGATCGAATTATCAGACCGTAACTCCAACTGTTAAAGTGCGATTTTTAATTTGCCTTGTGGTCAACGGAGAATCATGGAAATATCTCGAGAACGTCTTCGACATTTATATTTTCTTTTATGCGTGGACTTAATCGATCAGTTAAAGGTTAACTGATTGGTAAATGGCTGAAAGTGATCAAGAAAACATCGACGCGTCACGATTTTTGTTAGCCGTGAATTTTGTCACGGATCAACGTTGTTAAGCTTGATTTTCCATAAGTGGATTAATGCGGTTACTTTCGTATTACTGATTTTTCACTCTCTACGGTTTAAAATTGAATTCGGCACGAAATTGACCGCTCTCGTTTACACACCTATTAATGAAAATTATCGAATAAATCTCATCGGTTTTTGAGTCATATTTTTGCGGGGAAAATGAAATCACTGTTCTTTTCAGTCAAAAAAATATGGTCATTGTTTTTATAAATCTACTAGTAGTCAGTTGTAGAAAATTGCAACAGCCTCAAACGTATATTTTGCAACTATATTGAATCGTTGACACAAATACACTAGGAAAGTAACTATTTATGAGGTCAAATAAAAACTAAATAGAATACGCATATTATAAAAAAAAGATAATAAATCATTTAAGATCTCATTAACGCTTCAAAATTATAAATTTGAAGATTACTCTGAAATATTATCTAAGTAGAGCAAATTCATATTTTAGCACAGATATATGGCTTCGTGACCATCACCGAAGTCGCCTATAATTCATTTTTTTTTTGCTGTCAAGTTCGCATTTATCGCTTTTTGAATGGATAATGCAAATGTGCATCTTGTGTGTGAAAGTTGCAAGTACTTGTGTATCGGAAGCTGTGCAAAGTGGAAGAATGTGGGTCGTTACAAACTAGTAGTACACTGTACGACCATTCTTCATTATCAGTACGTGTGATGAAGATGTTTTACGTTGCATTATTGTGCTCGAAATGATATTGGCCAATTGAGTGACATGTGTCGTTGATGTGATGGATGAAAAATTAAGAAGTGCCTACTTTCTCGGAATGTTCCGTTAATGGTGTAATTTATTTTTTGCATTCCGATATTGACATAGATTCTTAATGTTTATATCACTGTATAAATATTTGTATTACTGCATTAGTGTTTGGAATATTCTGCATTCATAAATATGTAATCGACTTTTACAAATTGTTAAAAAAATATTGTCACTTTGAATTCTATAGATTATTTAACATATTTTGTGTTTGTGAATTCGATGTTGTTTTTTTAAAACTTTCTTATTTATTATATTAAATAACTAAATTGATTAATTGAAATTTGAAAACATATCGATATTTATATTTAATTGAATTTTCGCTACGTAATATGTTAAAAAGGAAAAAATATTTTTTAAATGAAAGTAGTATTTAAAGTTGAAAAACCACTTTCACCGCATAACTGAAGCGAGATCATAACTCATCCTTGTATATTTATTTGTATCAAAAAATTTCATATATTACACGCATATCCATTTCGAGCTATAAATTTACATAATTCCAAATGTGGAAAGCAATAAAAATAAAGAAATCGTCTGGATTTCTAATTAAATTTTAATACTCGTTCATTACGCGAGTCGAATCCACTTTTTCGATCATTTCAACCTTTTTTAGTTAGCGAAATTTTTTAGAACGATCATTAATCTATATTACGTTTTTTCGTTCCGTTCTGAAATATGTCATTACAACGACAATAGATCAGTTTTTGCGCCGATCACCGAGACGTATCATTATAAACACATCAAAAAATAATGCATTCGAACGCACAACAAAAATCGCAACATATACCTCAAAATTGTACCGATAATGAAGGAAAGCCATTGAACGAAGTCTCATTGTGTTTTCTAAGAACATGGCCCTAATTATCAAACGGATTGCCCAACTCGCCTTGTCATAGTGACTATGAAAACTTCGATTCTTGAGAACCGATAAATGAATATTGAGAAAAGAATGTGTTATGATGTTGTCGTAATGAATGCGATTGCAAAATTGGTGGATCGGCTTCGGGAACACCCACTTTTGAAGTGACGGATAATGAACGCGTAATGTGGCAATATTCAAAAATAGAAGCATGTGTACGTTGTTTCGTGGAGGCTGACATGAAAAGACTTAAAGTATGACTGTCAAGAATGTAAATGACAGAAATTATCAAGTTCTAACGGAATAAAATGAACAATTCAATCGGATCAATGATCAACGAGAACTGTAATGTTAAATCATTTACAATTGTTAAGAATGCAATAGATACAAGTTAACAGAATACAATGAACTTTTTATTCGAATCAGTAATCGAAGAGTGCTAGAAGCTGCGTTATACTATATATTCCGAGAATTTGCAATTGCAAATAGGCTTAATTAGAATCAATGCACGCACCCAATGATTCATTGAAAAATGTATGTTGCGTATAGCACATTTCGTCATATGTCGGATCGTTTTGTGGTAACAGACTTCAATGATTCGGTCGTTTGATCGGTTCTATTAATTTGTGACATCATACACATGTATATTATGAAATAAAACGAGCCGTTTGACCCACCCTGTCAACGCATAAATTAGCTTTGCAAATTCCGATCATGTCAAACGACACGCTCGAAATATATTGTTCTCGAAGACATCGTGGGTTTCACGAAGAACTTTCGTGGGCGTTTTTGTTAAGGAACCGAAACGCAAAAGACGACTTCAATAAACCGCACAAAAATATGAGTCTACATAGTTTTATTCGCTTCTCATTCAAGGTTGACCACGCTCTAAAACGTTCAATTAAGTCTCACGATATTACTCCAGTTTTGCACAACTACCGTTTTATCGGCACGCTAGTTTTTCTAACAAAAACCTTCAATTGAATAATCAATATTATTGTTTTCCAATTTTTTTCAGAAATTCGACCCTCAAGCCTCATTTCTAATAAGTCTAATGCGATTAGACCTAACCGTAGCAAATGATGATCTCTCGAGCTCAAAGTCGGCTCTTTTGATAGAGCGACCGATCAGGCAGGTATAAGATGTTAATCTTCACCATATATATAAATATAGAAACAGGTATCCGATATAACGCTCCGTTTTCACTTTTTTAACATCACTAGTTTTCGACGAGTTCCTGACTAGATGTAAACAGGTTTGTCGCTTACCCGCTCGCCCATATCTAATTCCTGGTTTACATTTGTCTTCTTTTTTTATGGTCTCTTAACACATTTCCACAAATGGTATCCGTAAAAAGTACGGAAAATGTTTCGTAAATAATTGGATCGACTATGTGGTATAATATTGTGAGTGTTTGTGAGAGATTTAGAAATGCGTCGGAATGATGCATGCTCTGCTTAGCGCCAAAAGTCTTGCCGCCATTTACGATACGAAATTTGATTAAAAAGATCAGACAAGATCCGGAATAGCGCATCGAAGCGGACGCAAGTGTCCATTATTGATAGTGCAAGTGGTTTTTCGGCGGAAATGAAAGCTCTTTGTATTAAATTACCGACAATCGTATCTTGTAAATAAAAGCAATAAATAATACATCATTAAGGATTCATATACGTTTCTATTGAACATAAAATAATGTAGTGAGAAATTGAGTTAGATACAAGATTGCATTTGCTCACAAGAGTTTCTACAGATTTCTTTCAATTACTATCAAATTAATTCTACATGAAATAAGTAATCAAGATGAAAAGATTATTTATAACGAAATGCATCTGCGAGAAACAGTACGGTTTTTACATAAGATGCGAACTTATTGTAATGAGTATTTTTTGCATTTTTATTTAATGACGATTTGAGGTAAGACAGCCAGCATTGTAGTGGCATAACGGTGTGAAAATTCACAGATGCGATTTTTTTTTCATTCAAAATTTTCAATTACTTTTTTGATCAAGCAGAGAGCGTCTCTGAATAATAATAAATAGTTACAGAGTACACGATGCACACCGTGAGAATTAAATACACAATACTTTATTGTTAAATTATGTTTACTTATGTAAAATTATGAGAAATACCCTTATCATCGTGCCTTGAAATATTCGATCGCCAAAGGGAAATCTTAAGCGCGCGAAATTCGAATATTAAACATATGGATAAGAGATTTTGAATTAATTAAATAAGCACGAACATGTAAATAGTTTCATCGGTATTTTCTAACAATTCAACTTTCTTTGCATCTCGAAACGACACGCAAAAAGAAAAATATTTTCAAATCTCACCTCGACAACGGCAGCAGACTCCTCTTGAACGGAACGCTTAATTAATTAAATATTTACAAAAACAATAGTCTCTTCACTGATACGAAGCTCACACGTTTATATCCATACAATCACGCCATTTTACAGCCCAACTTTCGTAGCTAATGATTTCGACCCGACAACACAGAACTACAATAAAATATAGATCCCAATCAACACTTTACATCCCATCCAAAAGCACTATATGGTGAAGGTGTGCTCACACCTGCCCAGTCGGATAGAAAGTGAAGTCTGCGAAGCGCAATGCGAGGCTCGATCGTTCGGTAAATAATGCCGCAACGGTGGGGCAAAGTAACCTCATCGGGTTTTCGTGCCGCAAAGCTCTCCTGCCGAACTTTCGTTTTTAACATTTCTGATATCCAATTCGGATACGAAGCTTCCATTTGAAAAACGTGTTCAAGATGTAATATTTCATTAACATTTAATTTTTTCTGATCGAATTTTATGATTCGATCCAGATAAAATGTTCAATACGAAATAAGAATTCCCGGTATACCATTAGTAGGTAGCAGGGACGTCATTTGGGGGGGAGGGGCAGTTGCTCCCCTCCTAAATTTTTGGGGTTCGAATAATTTTAAAAAGCGTTGAACTCTTTTTTTATTTTTTCTCATTGTCAGTGTCTTATAAATTGCTTGAGAATTCTTTAAAATAAATTACTGTTGCGCCCATTTTATGATCGCGTAACTTTTCGCTTAACTTCGGTGATTTTTAGAAACCAGTATAATCGACAAGGTCAAACCAGTATTCAATTTAATAGCGATTAATTTAAAAAATATTTTTATGTTAAAATAAGCTTGTTGACAAAAACATATTCAAAAATAAGTTATTCTCAATGAGTCATCTTATTTGTATAAAGTGAAAAGAAATGTTAAAATAGCATTATTCATTTTTTTCAATTTGCAATCAAGATACTGTAAAATTTTCATACAAATCTTTGAAAAATATATTAATTCTAAAAATGACTAAATCTCTTAAATATCTACATATATTGATAAATGAAAAAAACATATTAAAAAGTATGAATTATATTTATTAAAAAAAATTAAAAATCATAAAAGAACATCAATATGGCAACAAAATTTTATTATGATTAAATTAATTCTTAAGAATTATTTTCAAACACAATATATAATAATTTATAAATATTATGATGATGTGTTAAGCTCATCATAAGAAAATAATTCTTCAGGCCAGTCAATTTTAGGTATAATCAACTGATGAGAAATAATCCAGTTGCCAAGACTATTACGATTTCCTCTTCCTAAACTTTCCAATACCCATTCCACGTTAACAGGAACAAGAGGATGTTGCAAGCACATATCTGTTTTGTAAATTTCAAATACAATATTCATTAATGATAAATAAATTATTGAATGCCACAAACCCAGATAACATAACAAATACCTATAAATCGATCTTCTTGGGTATCTTTAACTTCAACGAGAACAACAGATATTTTAGTTGGATCAGTAACAAATGCTTCTTTCATAGTCTTTACAACTTTTCCACCGGTACTCAATATAATTTCCTGAAACAATATTGCCAATATATTGCCAAATTTAAAATATTCGACTTAAAATATAATATAATGCTCACTTCTAGTATGCCAATGGGTAATAATTCAAAAGGAGGTAATAAATAAAAGGTCATATCTTGGAACAATTTAGTTTCAGATGTTCTCATCAAGTAAGGACCACGATCGCCACCACTATCCAAAACTTCAAAAGCATGCTATTTGAAAATTAATGAATCGTTTAAGGTTCCATACGTGAAATAAAAATTTGTATAAATTAGTGTTACCTCAGGTACGTGACGTTTAGCTTTTATACATTGTTCTATCCATTCAAAAGAAACAATCCAACAACTAGATGCCAAGGCTCTGATATATTTTTCAGTTCTAACAAATTTGGAATATAAAAAAAAAAAAAAAAAAAAACACTATAAATAAAAAAAATTATATCTTTTTAACATGAAAAAATCTAATGTAAGAAACAAAACTGTTAAAAAAATAAAAACATCAGTTGATTTATGTTGGCATATAGAAGGATCTGCAATGTAAATAAATAAACCATGGATTTATATGAACTGCACAAAACTAGAACAGCCATCATAAAAAGTAGTGATTAGATTTAAAAAAAAAAAAAAACTAATCATGGCTCTAAATTTTTTACAAGAAAAAATAAAACAATTCCAGTAGTGTATTAATAAAAAAATTGAAGATTCAATCAAAAAAATTGATTGTTTGTGAATGGATTTGACTTATTAACATAGTAATGAAAAAAACTTACCTCTGTGTTCTATTATCTGCATCAACTTTTACTATCAAATGGGATAGATCTCTCGTGAATGTTGAACTATAATCCCAGCCCATTTCCTTTGATATAGTCTGGATGAAATTTTTTTCCGATATGCTCAATAGAGAACACACTAAGCACATTTTTTTTAATTTTTTTTCATCCGAAACCACATTACTTTTTTTTTCTGTATTAGATATGTTTTTTTCTGAATTATTCTTTTTTCCTTCGATTTTTTTCCCAACGGTGTATTCGAACGCTTCATCAATAAATTCCTTTTCTAAAAGACTCTGAGCATGACAAGAATGACTTCTCGACAATGAATGCTTTTCATGAACTTCTTCTTCTTCACCGATTGTTGGACATTTTCCAATACTATCGTAAGTCAACGATCTCTTAGCTAACGGTTGCAATGGAGTAGATTGATGTTTCACATCGTGCTTGAATTTATTTATACTTGATGGAGTTATTATTTTTTTCATCACACTTAATTTATTTTCATTTAATTTATTTACAGATTCACAAACGAGAGTTTCATCCATATCTGAATCATTTTTTTCTTTAGATATATTGGAAGTAGGTTTTGAAACATCATGAGAATGCAGATTTTTGGAAATGCTGGAATTTAATGTATTTACATTTTCTTTTAAAGAAGAATTTCTTGTTGAATTCCTTTTTGCAATTCTTCTTGTTCTGAAAAATTGAATTGATTAAAAAATAAGACATTCTCTGAAATTAAATAAATAATTTCTATGAAACTACCTGGATTTTTGTGGAGTGTCTTCTACTATAGCATCACCTTCAATAACAGAATAGGGTGTATGGGATTCTTCATCGATTTGCTTTTCACATTCGACAGGTATTTGTGATACACCAATATCTTCTAAAACATCTTTATTTATATCAATTTTATCATTTGAAACTGAAGCTAAAAAACATTTTTTTTTCGAATCTGAAATGTTTTTATTTCCGACGTATATTTCTATTGATTTTTTCAGAGCCGATAATTTCTCATCATTACCACTATCGTTGGGTATTGAAATATCAACTTTACTATTATGTCTTGTAATTTCAGAATTTTCAAGTCCCAAATGCTTCCCAGATGTTTTTTTTTCCATTTCATTCTTATTTAACTCTTCTGAATTGAATATTTGACTTTGAGAATCGAAACAAATTACCATGTTTTCATCAACAGGCATCTCAGAAATAGACAATTTGTTTTTCTTTGTAGGATTGCTACAATCTAAATCGTTATTACTAGTATCAATCCTCAGGCGTTTATTACGTGAAAATGTATCATTACCAATTGATGCGTTTACAACAAAATCATTATCACTTATGATTTGGACATCATTTTCCGTTTCTTTACAAATATCGTTTGATTTTGCTGATTCAGATGAGATGGTCGCATACATATTTTTGGTTTTTATGTAACTCGGATTAAGTTCATTTTCAGTACTTTCTGAAACCACTTGAGTATCTATATTTTTAAAACAATCTGGAGATGTTTGAGTGCCTGTTGTTTTAGTCTTATTCGCAACGTGCTGAATACATCCTTCTTGAATTATAATCGATGTTATAGAATTTTCTCTTTGAATTTTTATATTCAAACCGTCTTCAGTAGTCTTAAACCATTTATTCGATTTGCTAGAAATTTCAAAATTAAATGGGACTTTCCTTTTAAAATTTTTAGCAGTTTTCGAAGACAATTTTCCACTATAGAAAAATGGAATTTTTTTTATTCTTTCAGAATATAAACAATCATCAAATACTTGATTTTTTTCTGAAAAATTAACGTCACACGGTGTTTTAATATTTTCACTCATATGTGGCTTTTCTAATATTGAGGCTGATTTAATTTTATTGAAATTTTCAATAACATTATTTTCAATGTTATTAATTTCAATAAACTCTTTTGAATTATCACATTCAGAGACTATTTGGTTTTTATTGATGTTTGTTTCAAAGTCGTTAGATTCTATTACAATAATATCTTCACAGATATCACGTTTCGGAGTTGAAACATCTTCTATAGTATGAAAACTATTAGGTTGATTGTTTACATCTGTATTAGAGATGTTTTTGGAGCAGCTTTCGACTGATACACTTAATTTCTTTTTTTCTTTTTTTCCTTTCTGAAGCGTTTTCTTGCATTTTTTTACATCTATCCATTCCGTCTTGGTTTTACTTTCTGATTTACTGGGAACGCTCTCGTTAGATTTATTATGTGTTTTCGAATTCACATCCTCTTTATCATTTTTTTCACTCAAATTATGTACTTTGTTTGTATCATTGTCCCCTTCTACTGATTGCTTATTAGTTTTTTTCGGCATATTATTTTTGGGAATATGACTGAATTTATTAACAGGAGAAGATAACCAACTGTCAACTTTAGCATCTATATTACTCTTTTTAATAACCGATTGATTTGAATCGCTATAAATATCTTCGATGAACTCTTCCTCGTTAAATTTGCCTTTTTTCTTCGATATTTTGGGTTTCGGTTTCCCTTTATATGTTTTCATATTCATATACCTAACGTCTTTTTCATAAAAACATTCGTTTAAAGCAATATCTTTTTGATTGGAAATTTCTGTGTCATTCGAAGAATTATTAGACAACACTTAAATCAAAATTGATGAAATTAAAATAAAATTCATATATATAATATTACTTAATAGTTAAAAATACAAGTATACCATCGATTTTGCTCCATTCTTGAAAAGACTTGACCAATTTCATTACAGCAGTCACCCGACTAGAAAGGTCATTGTTTGGAACTAGTTGGACTCCGGAATTTGCTTTGCAAACTTTACATTTTCTACCGGATGACCCCCAACATTTAGCACAAGCGTTATGTGCACAAGATCCTTTTTGAGGCTCACAGATTATATTTAGGCTTAAGAAACAAATAAATAGAGTGTTGTGAGATCGAATTAACGAAAGTAGTTTAGTAAAAATGGAGATACTACCAGCTAGAACAGCGAACAGAGTTGGTGATGATTTTCAACAAAGACCCGACTTCCGTCGTCAGTTCGGCAGGAATATCTTCGTTCATCGTTCCCATTTGAATATACGACACAGCAATTATAAAATTCCACAATTAACATTCAATTGGAAGAAATCCCGCCACTGCAGGCGATCTGTCAAACGTCGACAAAAAACGCCATTTGGCTTTTCGACTCTCCCGCTGACGACACTATTGGATATAACGCTACTATTATCGTACATAGTCCATGTAAAACTGAAAGGGACAATATTTTAATTTCCATCTCTCGCTCTTTATTAATTTAGATATTATACAGTATTTTCGATAAAATAATTAATTTAAATTATATTTTTTATATTTCACATTCAATTATAAAGGGTACCAATATTCGGCCCAGAATAATAGTGTCAGTTCGAGCAGTATAATTTAGCATTTCGCACAGTAAAGTTGCCAGTAACAAAAAAATGATAAAAAAACATAACTGAAATCAAAATATTCTTAATTTGCATAATATTTCGTTATTCGTATGGAAATCAATCCCATTGTGTATATTATAATGACTATTTGTTTAATAACAACAATACAGAACCTCGAATTATAATACGGTGGAATAAAAGATGTCTTTCTTTATGAGATCATCTCAAAACATTGTAAAGTAATTGCTTTTTTTTTTACAAAATCTGTTACTTGGTATTAGCTTTGACAGGGACTAACTACCAACTAAATAAAATGCTATGCCACGCTATACTTTTGTATAGTATATGGTCTCAAATATAATAATACGTTTGGTACTAGCCCATAAAAAAACATTTAAATTACTGTAAATTGCAATTTACAATGGGTTTAATGTTTAGTTTTTATAATAAGTTCACTACTAAAAATGTATTTTTGATACTAGCAACTAATTGTCGGGCGAAAAGGTGAATTTGTTGCGAATTTGACGTTTTATTTGACGTTTGATATATACTGTGAATTTGTAATGTCTATAATTGTTATACCAATATATTGTCCCAATTATAAAATCGATCAAGTTTTCAGGTGACCAGACATTTTCCCAAATGATACTAGCACATACGACACGTTTTAGGACAATTGGGAGACTACACGATGGTTAATTAATCTAATTAGGGCCGATCTTTCAATCGTCGGTTAAGAGTTATTCTCGGAATAAGCCTTTTAGTTTTTTTGGTTATTCGCGGCCGGTCACGGATAAAGTCACGTATAAAGTCACGGATAAAGTCACGGACAACTAGCTTATAGTTAGTTAAGCAAATTATGTCGAAATAATGTATATAACTCGATCATAAATGAATTCTTTGAATAAAACCGATTTTTCGATTTAAATTATACAAGTATCGAGTGAACAACATTATTCAGTATTGCATCTTTTTTTTGTGTTTTTTTTCATTGCACATTTTTCAAACTTCGTTAATTTTGCTTTAGAAATCTAATTTTTATATTTTATTTGCAATTAGATACGAAACAAAAATAAATCTTTATTTCTATCTGGTCAGTGATTCTTGGTGATTGAATAAAAAAATAGGTGTCGGGGATAAATTTCTGTTTTTTATGGCATCGTTAAGAAAATAACATGAAATTATTCTAGTCTACGTTTCCCTCATATAAAAAATATGAATTTGTTATCCTCTTATTTATGAAAAATACACACATATGTGCATAGTATTGTACATGTAATAACACATAACATACATGCATACAAGTTTTCGCATCACAAAAACACCCATACGCGAAAAACATAAAAACACATGAACCTCGAAAACAAAAATCGTAAAAATAATCTCAAACAAAACAAATTACCATTACTCGTTTCGATACACGATATTTAAGATTCCACATAAAAACTTTCACATTCTGATTTTAAACATCGCAATCGCAGCCCATCAGCAGAACCAATTACATACATATCACACGATCGCAGATTTTCCACGAAAACTTTCAAAAACACATCCAAATCTACCCCAAATCAAAAAACCCTTCACCAACACACACATATTCAACAAGTAACCCCCAATTAACAATCCAAGCCCAAGATCTACACCAACTCCCCTTTCCCTGAAGAAATTTCATTTATTCCGCGCCAAAAAACCCCCAACGAGGGTGGCAAATGGAAAAGGGGGCGAAATTGGGCGAGGCGTAGGTGGCGGGTGAAGCCCCGCTTTCCCGCCACCCCTTCTTTCCGGTGCGCTCGTCCAGTAGCGCGGGCCGCAGCGCGAGGCGTACACGTGTCCCTCACACGTGTCCCGTTTTGTCCCGTTTTGTCCCGATCGAAGGAGCGTCCCTTCCCGCCGCGGGAGCGAGGAGTGCGCCCCCGTGCCTGTTATGTAACCGGGCAGGTCCGCAGAGCAGGTGCAGGAGAGGCTCTGCCCCCGGCGGCAGTGACCCGTTTTCCCGGTCGGTGGTAATTTGGACGATTGTCAGTTTTCGTAATGGAAAACGGCAACGTGTTGTCGCTTATCGATTGTGCGTTTGTTTTTAAGGGAGATGGAGATGCATCTTATTGCATGCGCGGGCTTTGGGGGGTGAGGGGGTTTCGATTTTTAGATGCGATCTGTGCGCTGGAGCTTTTTGTTTTGTGTTTGGGAGTTGGGACTATTGCGTGATTTTTATTTTTTTTTGGGTTTTTAGGGTGCGATCTCGGGAATTTAATTTTATAAGCGTTAATTGGATCTGGTACGGCAATTTTGTCTCATTAAATCTCACTAATTAATTTGTCGTCTCGGGAAAAAGTTAATTAAGGCGTCAAATTTTCAGGAACCTTAACGTTTTCGTACATATAAGGTAATGTATCAGTGGTTGAAAATAGATTCATATCTATAATTGAACATTTGACTGAAAAACGTGAAAATTAAGGTTTCTAAAAATAGTTATTTTTTAATTTTTTTTTAAGTTTTTCTGTCAAATGGTCAATTATAGATTCATAGTCAACCACTGGTGCATTGCTATACAATTTGAAGATTTTTATTATATTATCACACACAATTTAAGATGTTTTTTCATTTCAATCTCAAAGATAATAGAACTCATAACTTTCGTTAATAAATAAAGAGTTGAAATTGAATCATCTCAATTGAAAAATTACCATCCACAATATTCCGATTGCAGAACATAATAACTTTTTTCAAAATAAATACAAAACACTTTCAAAAACATTCGATAATCACAGAAAGGAAACGTTCTAACAATTAAAACTATTTCGATATCACAGACCAATTCCACTAATGATATCCTGTTTACGGAGCGTTATCACAAAACCGTTCATTGTTCACCAACTAAAACGAGATTACGCACCGAAAAGTACGAATTCGAGTGCAACAATGGCGAATTCGATTAAATTTTCATTATCGTCCGCTTTTACGTGCAAAATAAAAACGAACGGGGCGTTTTTTTACGACCCCTTTATTATTGTATGGATCGCAACCCGAGCGTTGCCCCTTACATGCAACACGCACGTAATTTTTTTTCTCGCCCCGAAAGCCTTTTTTTGCTTCGAAATCACAATATTTCCAGTTACGCCTGTAGATCCGTTTCGCGACAATGATCGGAAAATTTCGCACTCGGAAAATCGGGTGGTGGATCGTGAAAATTGGGAAGTCGGCGTGGAAAAGCGTTCGTGAAAATTTTTATTGGAGTATCGGGTGCTTGGTTTTTTTCTGTCTTTTTAAAAGTTTGTCTTTAAATAAAATAGATGTTTTCGTTTTAGAAGTGATAATGCGTATTTATAGAAACAATCTTGGGCTTGAATTTTCCGCTCCGCCGATTCTCTTCGTATTCTTCGAGCCTTCAAAGGAATATTTTGTTGAGTCCAAACGTAATTTTGACGTAGCCTCGGGCTTATCCTTTCGATATCGCACGATTGTGCCACATTGTACATATTGTGGATGATTTTCGACTTACGCACAAATTCAGAAGATATTTTTTTCAATTCGTTGGTATTTTAGGCTTTTTACATTCGCGATATTTTCATAAATATTCAAAGTCGCTTTTATAAAAGTTCAATAGCATAATTTTAGTCTTTGAAGTCTGTTTGATGTTCGTTAAAAATGTATCCGTATTTGTTCGATAATTTCTTTTTCATTAACTAAAATATTCTCGAGATAAAAAAGTTACATAGTACTTTTCTTCTGAAGTCTGATGAAAAAAAGGTGAAAAATTTCACCCTTTCATTTATTTTTAACAACTTAATAATCTCGGCATCTAAAATATTCACATAGGTTAACCCACTTTTAAATTTCTTGAATTTTTCATTAAAAAATATATAATATTTTTAAAAAATCTGATATTTTCAACGATTTAGTTTTCTCAAATGTTATAAACCGATTTTCACTAATTTCCAAAGTTAAGCGATAAATAAAACAACCTGTAGGTAGATATCATCGCGTCACCATTCGAAACAGAGTTTTCCCAACATTTTCCGACTTTCGTCGATTTCATCAAACCCCTAGACACCTTTTCGACAACCTCTCGTTAAATTTTCTAAAATAGCCAATCAAATTTGCAAAATGTTCGACTAAGCAATATATCGCACGAGCGGCCTCGGTTATCGAGTTGCCGACTCCTCATGCAATATTCATGCAGGTGAAGCCTCCCATCCATTCCGATGCGAATTTCTCTACAGAACACATCCGATTTCGACGAACCGAAACCTCCAGAACAATCTATAGAGCCTCTCTCTTTTATACCTCTCGATATATCGTGATTCAGCTGAAAAGAGGCAGAATCTCGTCTAGAAGGTCCCTAGAAATTTGCGTAATTATCAATGACCCACTTCGGGGACGTGGTTAATTAGTGAAGTTTTCAAGTTGTGGGTGAAAATTTGCTTTATATTTAGTTATATAAAGTGTGGTTGTTTGGTTTTTTTGCGATATTCGCGTTTTCAAGTGTCGTGTTTTACGTTGCACGAAGGCTTTGTTCACGTCCTATAATTATGGTTCGAGTTCTGATATCTTGTGGTCAATTGTCGAGTTTTTAATTTACGGACATTATCTATGATAGCATATTTTCTGTTTGATGTTAGTTTTTCGAAGGATATATCGTTTTAGTAAACATACACGCATTAAAAATTGAATGAATACTGTGATTATTGATGTAAAATCGCTTTGTGAATAAGGAATTATGTAATTTTCTAATTAATTTATGGATTTAATTGAAATTTTTGTTGTAGCCTGATGTTTTCTATAATATACATAAAAAATTGAGTGAAAATATTACGACGAAAATATCTTTCGAGATTACGCATTTTTTATCGTCCGGTATTATCGGGAAATCGCTTTATTTCTCGCTTTGCCGAAAAATGAAATTTTATGCAAGACGAGCTATCAAATATCTTCCTGTTTTTCACACTTTTTATAAATATATCATTTATTTTAAAATATCTTAAAATCAATAAGATACATTTAGATAAATACAAGTTTTCACAATTCATGTAAAATATTTTTTCTCGATTCAAATCTTGAAACTTTTTTTCTATCCATGAACTGTTTCTGCAAGATTAATTAGTAATAATTGTATTTGTATTTCAAAATGAAAATCATATTAAACAAATATACCTATTAAATATTGAAATTCGAAACTGAATATTTTCGATGAAAATTTAATTTTCGATTAATCATTTTTAACTTGATTAGTGTATAAAATTAATAATAAATTAATCTTTAGACTATTAATGTTTGACAAGGATGCGGAAAAGATCATTTGCGCAAAAATACCTTTTGAATATTCTTAAGTATTCAATCCAAACGGAAGAGTCATGAAGTATTCACGCGTTTTCTGCCCCTTGCAATGAACTGAAAAGAAAATATATGGTGAAAAGGTTCTCCAAACCGTACAAGTATTCTATATACATATGCGAAAAAAGTCGAATTCCCAAGAGCAAAAATATCTGCTTTAAGCGATTTCGTTTTGAATAGATACTTAACGTTCCGTTAAATAAACATGGCAATTTCGCTTCAAACACAATTTACACGTTTGTATTGAATTTATTGAAAACTCCGATTTGTGCAAAATTACATTTTCTCAGCAAACAAATCGACGCAGTCATATCGGAAATATTTTGAGCTCCGTTAACGTCTTATTTATAGCATCGAAATTTGTATCAAATCTAAATACGAGTGATACTCGTACGACGCCAACAAAACGGTATACATTCGCAAATTGAGCTGGAAAAACTAATTCTGCCGAAAAACAGCACCAACAAATGCGAATCAACAAATACGGAATATTCGGAAAAAGCACAGACGAGACGAGGTTGGATCTAGATGGAAAAAAGACAAAAAGCACAATCGAGCAACGCGAAAATCTGGCCTTATGGTTTTTATCAGATGTGTTTCGGAACGGAAGATAAATTAATCCCGAATATACAAAAGAGTCCTCCGTTGTTTTTCCCGGATGTTAGACGAGGGAAATTCATTGAATGCGATCTGATTGTTATTCTCTCGGATTCGTCTACGCTGAATTATTATATAATTAATGAAGATTAATGCGGTTGAATTTTATATGCATAAGCCGCATTTGAGTTAATTCAACAAATTCGATTCGAGCAACTGAAATTATTCAAATTGATACTCCGTTCTATTTCCATGCGAATAATTAAACTGAATTTATGATGCTCGCGGTTGCGTTTCAAATATCGATTCCGAATTTCTAAACTGACATTTCGCCATATATTTTATGTACAAAGATTATAATTTCGATTAATGATATCTAAATGTTGGATTTTAATTATTATATATTTTCCGATAATGAATAGTCGCACCTGTTGCGTCAATTAAGTGATAATTTATCGAAACTTTAATCGAAAACGAATCAACAATGTATCAACATTAAAACAAATATGAAGTCCGAAGCAGAATCAAAGTTTGATGTGTTTTATTTCAAAAGAGAAATAAACCTTTCGCACGAAACATTTCGATTCGTCTGATGTTTAATATAAAGCCGCTTCGTTTTCGTGATTTCCCGAAAGTATCGTCTTTATATACGGAAACTTTTACAACTACACACATAAAAAGATATCTCAAAACCCACCGCTGTATAAACACGTTATCATTTTCATCCTTCATTCTATTATGTGTCCTGAAGGCGGATATGTCTCCTGAACTCCGAACTCGCATCCAACACTCATGCAAAAGATAAATTTCCATTCCACCCCACACTTCCGAACAGATTGATATACCTCAGAACAACAACTCGAAACATCATTCTAACCATATTTTGAATATTTCAGGAGTCGCCCAAAGCCGTCAAAGATGGGCGTGTTATGAAGTGTTAACAGTGACATCGCACAATCGCCAAACGTGACTATGATTCGAACACGCTGACATTAGTAATACGTGAAATAGACAACATCATTCTTATTATGGACGCAGAAGTACGAGGACACACATTTGAAGAGAACCTTCGGTCGTCGCTAACATGCCGTGGCTGATGGACGCTGCGATATGTCGACCAAGAAGGGTTCGCCGACTTTAGGTGAGGCATCAGCTTGTTATTGGAATCTTTTCGGCGTGTTTGTTGAGGGAAAACGTTGTCGACGAATAATATAATATATCTTTGTCGTTTTCGTCCCGCGCTCACCTTATTAAGTCTAATAACTCAGCGCGAAAGGTTGAAGGTCTAAAGCCCAAAGGGAAACGATCCGCCAGATGAGGGATGGTTTATATCTCCTCTATTATCAAAACACGATCTATTCTCGTATAATCTGGATAGTGGTGGATTATTATGTTTTCACGCTGGAATGCGGCAATTATAGATTTTAATTTAATTTTTCGCTTACGTGTACTTCCATCATTAATTACGCTCTCTTGTCGAGCCGATGTTCCGTTGTAAATAACTTTCTGGATTAAAGCTCGAAATATGATAATTAAAACGTTTACACAATTACATTGTCTTGTATTATGTCTTTTGTTTGAACACAAACAATAAAATATCTCATTGTTGATTTCTCTCCGAGGAAATCCTTTTTACGATCGACTCGACGTTGATTGCATATCCGACAGCGAACACAAGACAACAATATCGAATCACATATTTTTCAAACTCATCCTATAAAATGCTGAAAAAGTACTTTTCTTTCCTTGTTTCGAATTAAGCCAAATTTATAAATATCTCTTCCATTTAGCACTCCCTGAACGGTTACACCTATTCTTTCGGGTTAAACACAATTTATTCGAAGGCGAACAATAAGCGACTAGAACCTCCACAATTGGTAGCTGGCTCCGAGGGAGAAGTCCGAGTACACACATGTACACATAACACAATACAATTCATGGTACAATGGAAAGCCATTTTCAGATAATATCGACTAGTTCACCGCGTATAACACATGCGACGAAATAGCAAATTCGTATCAAATATTAACGTGCGCATTATTGACAGTGTTAATATTATTTTTTTTATTCCTTCGTTAAATATTGATTTTCTTTACACATTGATGCATTCTGGAAAATCGTTTTATTTTTCGTTATTCACGTAAAAAATGCTTATTCATGTTCGCGACGTGTTTAATATAACGTCGATAGAAAACCTAATTTCGTCTATAGCACGAAATGAAAGTTAACATTAACGAGAACCCTTTTAATAGTAAATCGAGTTAGTGACAAGTAAAATTCATTGGTTTTCGCAGGAACACATATCTTTTTTATTGACTTTCATCGGTTCAATTGGGTTTTCTATATATACAATTTCTGAAAATATATTTCGAAAATTACTTTGTGAATCGTTTAGTTTTTTCTTTAATAACTTCCGAGTTCTTTTATTATAAAGTGACAGATTTTTTCATTAATCCGATAAAAAAAACCCCACTCGTCAAATTCATATTTTGCATAATTCATATGTTAGAATACATTTCCATAAATTTTCGTCCGTGTAATAACATTACGATCGATAGAACCCAGTTTAAAAACCTTATTGTATAATAAAAATATTTTACGCGATAGAATATTTCAGAACACCAATGTTTTTTATTATCACCATTATTTTCAAATGTGACAAACTCTCTATCGCAAAACCCGGATAACTAAAAATCCTTTTCGTACAATATCCTATTATGATACCCGAAAACAGATTACGCCCGACATTACACTGTGCGATACGATTTCAATATATAAAAGAGTCATTAGTGTGTAATAAGAAAAGCGTGTTCTGGAGTTTTTTCTTCAACATCCAAATTTGAAATATCGTCTTGAATTCATCATAGGGCTCGGTAATAATCATTTGAGTAGCCACCCCCGTTGTTGGGCTCATTATGTGCGATGGGGAATTTCAGCGAGTGAATTTCAACAACCACCATTCCGGTCTTCCATCGAAAATTCTCCAGAATTATTCACGCTTGTTGGAAATTGTACTTGACCGAGTTATTATAAAAATTGCCCGTCTCCGCCCAAGAGTCGCCTTAATAAAATAGATAAGGTTCTTCCTCGCAAAATTTTAATATGTTGCGAATAAATTAAAAGGTTATTTTAGTCTGTTTTTCTTGGAATTATTTTGCAGGGTTTCTTTTGACGATTGATTTTCCAGCACAAAAGGATTTGTTTTTTTTTACCAATTTTTCGTCCTTTTGCCCGGCCCGCCTGGGGGTTGAAAAAAATGTTTGCATTTAATTATCCGTTTATCGTGTAAACAGAATTTTCATGAATTTCGTACAAACATATTTATTAAAAGGATGTTTGTGCAAATATACATATAGATGTTAAAACACGAAATAACTTTGTCTATTTTCCATTATACAATTTTGTATGTCTAATAATATTCGCAAAGTTTAAAAGGTTCAAATAAGGTCAGAACAAAATTTGTTTTATCCTCGTGTCAGGAGTTTTACCACAACTAAGTGAAAAGTTAAATATAATTTTGATACTTCCTCTCATGTCACAAAAAATTAAAATACATTTAATTAATCATAATTTTATAATATACAATATATTATGTAACTCTTTTTTTGAAGTAATAAAAGTGAAGCGGACGCTTGATACTAAAAAAATCGTTCACAGTTGCGTGCTTTCTGGCAGTAAAAAAGAAAAATTCGAATTTTCCAGGCAAAAACTAATTTTGTGTTTGTTGATAGCAATGTAGTGAATATCCAACACGTCTGAATTATATTACATTTGGATTTGTTTCACATTAAATCGAATAGATTCGATAATAACGATTAAAACTAAACTCTTAAATCAATAAACTATGTTGGAATCTATAATACAATCCGATCCAATAGAATTGGCAACCTATACAATTTAATTTGAATATTTTTCAAATAACCTCAATCTATTATTAGAACTGTATTAATTTTTCACGAGCCATTTTCATATAAGAAATACCCATTTCTACCTGTGTGCTTTCAAACAAAACGTTTGACACTTCTTGTTGATGAAAACTCATCGAATAGGCGTGGGTTTTTCCAACCACATAGACTCATACTCATGAATATGTTACTAATATTTACAGTCACGCACACTACTTTTATGACGAGCCTTTGTTTCGCTACAACTCCAATATATTAAAGGCATAAAAAAGGTACATTACGATTGGAAGAAGATATTTTATTTAATACATAAAAAAGCCTGATGTTATAAAGATATAAATATAATATTAAACCGTATTAGATTAGATCGGCTTCGGTCCGCATACATAGAATTAATGTACATATTTTATAATTGAAAGTCGATTATTTTTTCTTAGAAAATTGTGTATGAATTAGTTAAACGCAAAAAGTAGTCACGCTATCTATTTTTTGTCATTAAAAATATATAATACCAATTAATTTGTTTAATTGTTTGTTAAATTATTATTTTCAAGTTGTATATATAATCAATTTACCCGAAGGCCTTATTTATTCGATTTTAGCGAACGATTAGGCACTGAACAATCTTGAATTCCATTTCTCTCGAAAGTGACATTTTCCTTCCCCAGACAGCCGACCTCAAATTAGACTAATGTAATTAATGTTACCATCTCGTTCCACCTTTAAACGTCGTCCATTATACGCACTGGTACTGTTCGGAAGTGTTAACATAAAGCGAAAGGCTTTTACAAATTCATAAAAATCAATAGCGCCTTATTCCAATTTATTTAAAAGTATACAAGCTTTAAAAACTGCTTTCACGCAAATATAATACTTGTTTCGTCAGTATTACAACACGCGAAGTATATTTTTAAATATATTCTTATGGTGAAAGTCTTTTCGCAGAATTACGGAAACGTACCCATCTCACGTAAAATGTTTCACTGAGATACTAAAATGTTGAAAAAAATCTTTAGACATATTAAGTTTTTATACCAAATGTTCTCATTTTCCTCGAAATATTACTTTTACTTTCTTTCCATTTTACTTTTGCGGCAAAATGTAATGATTATTCTAAAAGTAAACATAGTTCTTTTTCTTGTTAAAACATATTTGCAGTTATGTAGTATTTATATATTTGTTGACGTGTCCATATCATTGAGTCTTGTTTATATTTGCGTTATTTTTCGATCAATCTTGCCATGTCAATCGCATCAAATGTTTATCATCAGGTTTTCCGCTGTACACATACACTACAGATTTAAAATGTTTGCCCGTTTACATTTCTCAATTCTCAACAAACTTAAAAAATATGCATCACACTTTCTATTTATTTCACAGTCCCAAACTTTTCTCAATACTTCAGATCTTATTATAATCTGTTAATTATTTTTATTGCGTATAACGATACGCATATTTTGGAATGTTTTAACGAAAATCACAAAAACACAGACGGGCAAACATTTTCCTATTACTATACATACATTATCAATGTATACATGTTTTTTCTGGGATATTATCACAATAACCGTTTTGTCCATATGCCATTTTTCCGATACTAACTGCTATTCTGAGGTTACTTGTAATATCGCATGTTATGAACTTTTCTTTAGGTGAGCGGGAATTTTCGTCACGAAGGCAATTGAGCTGGTCCACAAATGAGCTAGAAGGGAACTACGAAGAGACCCAAGGTGGATTTAACACAATATTTATCAAACATGTCTACCTGAGCACAGTAGAATTTTCATGACTTTCATATGTATCATAAAATCGACTCATTTTGAACGTTCGTTCGAGAAACGTAGTTGCTGTATCACGATGAAAATTTACATAAATAAACACGAGCACTCTGCGAATATATTGATAGCACGCAAACGAGCTTATCAAAGATGAACGATAGACATTTAAGCGGTTCAGTAAACACCACGCATATTCGAGAATTCATATTTTGATGCTGTCAAACGGGAAGGTTCCTATAAATACCCTTTCCATCCATCAGTAAATTTATTAACGAGCTTTTCCGCAAATCGATATTGAAGCTTCATCATTCATCAGATGCACTCATTTTATTAATTTATTATATTAAGATCTTTTGTATTTTTAATATTTTTATTAATTATTAAAATTATTGATCTATTTCTCTTCGAAATATGTATGGTGGTTTTGTACACATATCATGATGGCGAAGGTTTGCTGCGATGCGATTTGCGTTGTATCGATCTGTGTGTCTATAAAGAAATCTTGTTTGTTCTGGAAGATTCTCGAAAATACTAAGACAAAAACCTTCATTATCATGATATAAGAGTTTTATATCTATTAATTTTAATAAATAGGCAATAAAATATTATTTATCGAGTCTTTTATATTAATCGAGCTTTTCCCTACATTTATACAACAGATATCATGAAAACATATACAATACACCGATCGCCCGGACGAACTTTTTTAATAAGAAAAACGAATCGAAAAGAGAATTCGTTCTACATAAACAACAATAAGCCCGAGGCGTATTCGCAATTACGAACCGAGCGATCGGTGTACTGCACACACATGCGTATTAACGACCACCATTTATTCAACACCCACCTCCGAAAAAACAAACACGAACAACTTTATTGCGGATATTAACCACAGGTCATCAAACCGACTGCGCCAGTTACGAAAATCTAACTTGACATCATCACCGATGGCTTTGTTTCAGGTCGGCCTCGAGCCACCGATGGTGTCCAGCTTGGTCGGCTGAGCAGGTCGGCATCAGAACTGTCGAGTGCGGGGGCCAGCGGCTCCAATCCGGGCCCAGGGCCCCCGCCGGGGCCCCCAAGAGCCCGATCGGCGCAGGCTCCCCGGCGCCCCGGAGCGCCCTTATCCGTCCTCAACAAGACGCATTCCTTCTTCAACACACTCAGGGTATGTCTTAAGGTAAAGGTGAGGCTCCGTGGTGAGCGTGAACGTAAATAGGGATGTGTTTTCGTATGTTCATGTTCATGTTCATCGTGGAGTAGGAGCCTTTAGTATTTCGATTATGTGTTTTGTTTTGTGTAAAAAAATTGTATTGTGCGTTTTTTGTGAACTCGTTCGAGGCCGTTTTTTATATGGTGGTTTATGAATGTACTCTAAAAGATTTTTTTATGTCAGTTTAACTTTTTTAATTTGATGATTATGGTCGTGCATTTTTTATTATCTGCAAATTCGTGAAATGTATATGTTATAGGTCAACTTATAAATCGCAACTTATATTTTTTATTCTGTATTTGAGTTCAGTTTGGGACTAGATACGGTGGAGCAAGCATCTTCAAAAGGTTTTGATATTATTTATTTTTGTACTGTTCGCCAGCTGTATTTTTGGCATCATAAATTTTAGTTTGTTGTTAGGGATAAAATTTCGAAACCTGAAACTGACAAAGAACTCGTTAGGCATTGTATTCTGCTGTTTTTCGGCTATAAATTATCTATATTAAAATATTACATAATAATATGTATAAATAAATTATTTTTTAACACATGTAATATAAATAAAGGGTAAATCAAGTTCACCTGATATAATAAATACATAAATAACAACCACTGTGGGACAAGGTCTTTTAACCAGTTATCTTCAACAGTTTAACCTACTAGTTATCGTATAATATATGCTCACCACGCAATGATATGAGAAAGGTAAACCCTGAATTTCAGTATTACTTACGCGCTACGACTATACGCACTTACATTCATGTACCAACCGCATCATTTGTCGCTTAACTTTAGTAATTGGTGAAAACCATTGTATTCGACCTGGCAAAACTTTTAATCATATACTCTGTATTATCGAATAAGTTTTGATTTATATAGTTGGCCTAAAACTATTAGATAAGGGATGGTTTTCTGTATTCTAACTCCTTAGAATCACCTTCTCCTAATCACAATGCAGTGCGAAAACTCGATAAGGAAAAATGTTCGAACTTTCTATGACATATCGGAAAATTCGTGGTCTTCAGTAGAATAAGCTGATATAATAATATAAACTATATACGATGAAGACAATGTGAATTTGGGCTTAAAATATGACATAGTGATAATGATACTAAGCTGAAAAATATGACGTGCATATTGTCAACGGGATGATGAGTTTTGCTTTTTTTTTTTTAAATAAGTCGACTGTAGAAATGGTACTCCGAACGTGCCCGTGATTTCGGAGTGAAAAATGAAAGTTTTCTCGTTAAAAATTTATACGTGTTTTACTTAATAATGCAAGTCTGTGGTTTTAGACATTTGATTTTCACGAAACTTTCCGTTGTAAATGAAATTTATTTTTCTCGAATTTTCTTCTGTGAAAATCTGTTATATATGCTTATTAGTTCGATACTGGAACTAGTCCAAATGCAATATCTGAATATTTCCTTATAGGAATACTTACAGATACGCTAAAAATTTATGTAGACATTCACAATTTTTTTCATGCAGTAAATAATATTTGTCCGAAACAAAAAATGGAAGTATTCAACTCGTTTCGATATATTTACTCTCCCTTAGTAAAAATATATAATATCCTTTGTATTTTTTTTTATTATTTTTAAGTACATAACTTTTTTATAACTGAAATTTTTGCGTCGACACATCCCTAGAATTTAATTTAGTTCTATAAAAAAACTCGTCAAGTAGAGTTAAAAACCCGCAAGGCCATTTGATGATTTGCAAAAACCTTCGGCACAATCCTAATTTGTTCAGTATGTATGTATAATATATCAATTTTAAAACATCATACATATTAAATGTCAAGAATATTCATTTTAGTCCGGTCTAGATTAGATGTGAGGGTATGAAAAGGGTCTGATTTACGTCCGTGCATGAAAATCTTTTGGAGACATAAATTTCGGAATCAAACAATTTATTGGACGAAATTTGTCATTCAAATACAAATGAATTAATCGCTTTTCATTCGAGGATTCAATTAAATACTTTTGCACTAACAATACAGTGAATCTTTATGATTTAATATTCTTATTGATTTCGCATTTTCATTTAGAAAATTGCTCCAGTAATATTTTATTGCTTTTCCATGTGAAATTGAAATATCACTTGTGTACAATAATTCAATAAAATCATCACTTCGGGGGGTAAAAGCATTTGCGAGTACATAGCATG
Source organism: Hydropsyche tenuis (assembly GCA_009617725.1). NCBI lineage: Eukaryota > Metazoa > Arthropoda > Insecta > Trichoptera > Hydropsychidae > Hydropsyche > Hydropsyche tenuis. The sequence goes on from VTON01000006.1 coordinate 4,386,260, forward strand.
TGCACGAACCCACTTAAGATCGAACCGACTTATAAAAAGCTCTTTATTTATCAAAAAAGAATACATTACTACTATGAACCATTATATGACAAATTTATCATAAACATGTCGGAATTTAAAACGGTAAATTTCCATTATATTTTGTAATAAAAAAAACACTTATTTCTCGAGAATTAAACTTTTTCGTTATTCATCTAATGTAAATGATTCGTTTCCCAAACTCGAAACTTTTATTCAGCTAAAAAGTTATTTCGATAAATCTTTTAGGGAAGACTTCGAATTTTCTTTATCTAGGGAGAAGTTTAACGATTTGGCACCCCTTTACTTAACGATTCCTGAGATAAAATCACGGAAAATTTCAAATCGTCCCTAAAGGCTTTCGGAAGTCAACACGAGTTTCGTTTTGATTTTTAGAGTCGGTGGCACCGCAGTCGCAGTAAGGAGAGACCAGCTCGAGACGGTTCTGCAGGCAGCAGCACTGAGTATGCAGCCGACCAGAGTTCAGAGCACAGCAGCTCAGCCACACCCAGCACACAGTCACCGAGGCATCGCATACATAACAACGTCCAAGGTGAATACTGTTAACCCATGGTGTATATTTTTATTATATTAAAAAAAATGAGACGGTTTTCCGAGGAAAATTGCGTTTTTAAGGAGAAAAAACGGTCGCGTAAAATAAGTTATGATTGCAATCTACATAATGTAATAAGAAATATTTCTAATATAAAATTTTTGTCGTTTTAACCTTCATATTGATTTTATTTGAATAAAAAATAACTTTAAATTGCGTTACAATGAATTTTTTATGGGAAATTCGTTATATCATACTCACGCTTTTCCGGCTTCTTTAGAATTAAATGGTTACAATTTCGATGTTTGTATGTTGTGTCGTGCACAAGAATAACCGTATTACACAATTCGTGCATGCTACGTTGTTATCCGCTGTTCTCTTTTATTTTGTTTATTGCAAATATATTCTATAGCAAATTTCCAAATTATATGATGCGTAAAACTTTCATGTTTTGGGTTATCTTTGTTATTCCGTAACCTTCATAAGAGTTCAAACTGTCCGCCGACCTCTTTATAACCGTAGATATGTCGGGTGTAACAAAATGGCCAGAAAAAACACACCTTGAAAATTGATAAAAAGGATATTGTTGAACGCGAATGTACAAATTTACTTTATATTTCCTAAACACGTTTGCATGCGATACCTTCACAGTTTACACCCGAAACGAAAACGTTTATATTTTCCGACAAAATCCAAACATTTTCAATTTCAAAGTGAGCCATTCCGTTTTAAATCTCGCATCCATCTCTAAAATCAAATCCCATCATATTACACGCCAAGCCGTAACACAATACACAATTATGAAGCGTTTCAGCAAAATCACTTAATCTCTTCCTTAATAACTCACCCACACATCAGAACGAGAACATTACTCAACGGCAACAGGTTTTCAGTGAAAATGCGCAAGTGCCGGCCTTTCAGGATGACCTTTTCGATTTTTTCACAAAATTAAAACGTCCACCTCGATAAATTTCGTCGAGAGCGATTAAAAATAAAAGCAGGTACTCGCTGAAACGGCAAACAGAATACGAGTATATACGGGTTTGCTTTGGCTGACTAATTAATGTCACGCGTGCCCGTACCTCGAATAACTAATTACCACAACAGCGATGGCGAACGACGAGTTTTAATCAGCAAAGTGGTGCTGTTATTTTATTCGCCGTCACGATTCCGAAAGTCGATAATTCAAAAGCGCACTTCGGCTGTCCGAAGTCGATATCGCATTCGCAGTAAGTTTCCGTTAGCTTCTAAACAGATCGATGATGACATTCTATTCATGCATAGAAAATGCGGCTGAAATTTCCTATCTGGATATTTCTGAAATGGGTCAGTGATTCAGACTTGTTAGACGTATCAATAGTCTAGTGGTAAATAGAGCAGTTAAATAAATACGATCGTATATTGGAAAAGCCTTATGATGTCGTCCCGTGGAAAATTTTGTTCGTGAAAAAGAAATATATTGAAAATTTTCTTTAAATAACAAATCGTGGTTGAAAGCTTTATTTATCGAAAAAAGGAAATTCGGGATATGTAATAGAAACATTGACCTGAAAATTCCATTTAAATAAAAGACAATTCATGTCATAAAAATGCGCGAACTTGTAGTACTTACAATAGTGCTAGAATGATAATTTCCTTTTCAAACGCTACTGCTTAATTTTTCAAACAACTCAACTACTCAACAAATAGCTTCGGTAAACTTGTTTTCATACTAATTTCTATTTCTTAAATATTCACTAAAATTTGAATCCAACCTTCAATTAAAAACACATTAAGATCAATTTTATATTCCATTTTCATGCTGAAATTCCACATTTCCTACGGTCGACACTCCACCGTTCTTCCTGCAATTGACGTTCATTATGATTCAAACAATTCAAATCTTTTATCCTCCACGAGATCAAAGATACTACGCGCATGCGATCCAAAGGGCTCCAACGTACAATGGAACAAATGAATTTATGTATGGTAAAAGTAATGTTTACCCAGCGGGAACCGAGCGCATCGCGTGTGTTAATTATGTGGGTGTTTAACCTTGCTCGAAAAGCTTACTTTCCTCTTCGTTTGCTTTGACCGTGTGTAGGGCAAAGGGCATATCGATTATCAGTCGTGACAGGGTGTACTCCGAACGGATCAGCCGACACCTAAAAAGAGCTCATATCCTTTTTCGTGAACGATCGAACGATACTCGTAAATTTATCATTTTTTTTTCCTTGCCGTTGTATGGCAAATCAAAATTTATGGTCGTATCTCCGGAACGAGGGGCATTAATAATAAGGCCGCTTAAATGCGATAATATTTCCTAATACAATATTCGGGGCGGTTAATGCTGCTTTTATTGATGAGAATAGTAATATAAGGTGTTTGTGTATAAGATTGAAAATGTCGTAGTATATTCTTGTTTTTCTTACACGCTAGTGAACTTTCATTACACTTTTCCTATTCTTATTTTCTTCGAGTTGAAATATTGTTTTTCTAGAATAAGAACTTTTTTGAGAGAAAGAGATTCTTTCTTGAATGTGACTCGAAGAGAATGGGCTCAATGAACTTATAAACATACGACATCTTACATACATAGCCGACTTTAAATTTTTTTTGTTATTTCTAACAAATTGAAAAATCATTGATTTTGCATTACTTTGAGAATTAATATCGTTCAAATTTTCAATTTATTTATTTTCAAATTATTCTCAACGAAATGTAAAAAATTATAATAGCTCAGGAAACTCATATAACTTTGCGATTCGGCTGTTATCGCACAAGAAAACTTTTCGGCAAATTCCTCTCGCAGATTCTATTCCCGTATACGTACATGTACGTATTTTATAAATTCCAACAAAAGCACTTCGTTATTCATACTGAAATATTTTTTTCACTCTAATAACATAATCTTGTACTTCATAAAAAAACACGATTCGAAAATACTCGTTACACTTTTAACGAAACTTTTCCCAACATCCATCTTGCATAACACCGATTACATAATCGATCTTCAATAGATCTATTTCGAAAACACCGCTCTACCCCGTATTTTATAATCAAAACTATCCGTACACACCGAAATTATTTCAGTCGACTGCACTTTGCGGAACAAAGCGGAGCTTCTTTGATTTATCGAAGACGCCGATGCCAAAAATCTCGTCGGCGTCGTTCGCAGAAAAATTAAAATGAAAGAGTTTTATCAGAACCAGCGACTGCGCAAGCCTCTCAGTGTCTAGGTCAACCCCAACTGCCACTGAGGGGACGCCAACAATCGATTGCAGATCCGAATATAACCAGCGACACAACAGTCGGCCGATTCTAATAATAAATTGACGCTTGTCACGCATAATCAAAAGCGCTTATCTGATTTGTCATGATTTATCGCGTCTGGGATGTGTCGTGTTGTTTTTGGCGTTTTCGAATTTTCGACAAATGGTTATGCACCCCTTGATAGTGGGGTGGAAAGTATATCCCATCTGTATGTGTGTATCTTTCTTGTGACATCAGTTTCTCCGCGTGTTTTGCAAAGGTCGCACACGTTTCGCGTTCACTATAATTGGTTTCATCGAATTAAGTTCGCTTATGCGTTTTCGATAATGCAAATTCAATTACGTAATTCGATTCGATAATATTTTTCGAACAGTTAATTTATTTTCTATACTATTCATAATATTAACTGAACGTTCAATTTCAGACGTTATCATTGCGAAAATTCTTCAAAGTGAAATTGAGAAGATGATATTATTGAAAAATTAAAATGTCTCAAGGTGATTCTAAAATTAGTTCATTGCTGTGGTAAACGGCCGAAAAGCTCCCGTGTCGCTCTTTGATCTTAACGAATCTTAATTGTTTTGAATTATTTCCGACCTGAGCGTAGGCTTTATGACATTTAATGCGGGTCTTCGGAAACTCGAGCTTTTCCACATAATCAAAATGTGATCGAATTACAAATCAATGACGATGCATTAATGCGTATCGAAATGCACGGAAATGGATGAAAAATGCAAAATCACCACTAAATTGCATAGAGTGTTGAGGAAATTCCGGAAAATGTTTATGAAGGGTTAGAAAACTACGCGAAGCACTTAAAGTGCTACATTTTATATGACTTGCCATTTAAAAGTATGAAATGTTCACGTTATTTTTCAAGACTCTCCATTGGCAAGAACTGGAACAGAACCAGCGGAGCGACCACCAACTCCTTTACCAGCTCCAGTTCACCTTGATTTACTACCTGTGAGTATTTATTGTATAAAACATCAAAAAATATATTTATTATATTGAAAATTGTATGTGAGTGATAAAAATATTCAAGCATTGTTGAATTCAAGTGTCGTCTAGACACAACTTGTCCATTATGAATCAATTTTCCTTTCAATTGTTGACTATATATAAATCTCATATAATACATTGTATGAGAATTGTGGTTATTGAAACGTTTTTGTTGTTTACAGAATATGGATGAAGCATTGCAGAAGCGCGAACAACAACTGCGACAGTTTTCGTTCTTTCAATTGAGGATTCATTTGAAGAGGGGTCAAAATTTGATCGCCATGGACAAGAATGGTCAGTGGTCGGCCACTGGTCAAATCTAGATCTACGATTTTCACAGAAATATGGCACAACACGATAGATTTCGATATCTAGACACTTATGTCATATTTAATTTTCGACAATCAATTCACTTAAACACGAGCAATATTTAAACGCTAAAGCACATTTCACAAGATTTTATGTACATCCAAAGATTATTTTGCATAATGTTTAGATTCTAAAAACAATTATATAATTAAAATCGGAAAAGTTTTACATGCGAATACGCAAAAATCATACCGTCACCAAGTGAAGGTTAATTAAGCTAATTGCTTTGGTAGACATTCTACATAAAGGTGTGTCGAAAAAACATAATAAAACACAAACAATTTTACATTTCACATGGAAAAAAAACTGATTAATTTTCATCATACATAGTAGTTATTAATTTTTCATTGTTTTTAGAACATTTTTGTTTTTCATTACTCATTACTGAATGAAATATTATATGTTTACTTAATACAATTATACCAAATTGAAAAAAAACATTTCACTAATTAATGTGATATCAATGACAAAACTCTACAATTATTTTTCAATTATAAACCACCATTCACACAAATCAATACCACCGCTATTTATATTATATTTAAACTTATACAAACGTGCGTATTTTTTCACACAAAATACGTGCGTTTATTGCACTAAAAGCACGTTTCGATCTACCACTTTTATTTTCCGATTATATTTACTCAAGTAAAATAAATTCAAGCAAAATAAACAATAAAATAAATCTGGTGGACATTTGACCATTAATGGGATCGTTATGTGCTACGTTGCAATGTATGTTGCAATGTTAGGAATGTTGGCAGGCACTAGTGACCCCTACGTCAAGTTCAAAGTTGGTGGAAGGCTGCTTTACAAATCCAGAACTATCTACAGGGACCTCAACCCCGTGTGGGATGAAAGTTTTACGGTGCCCATTGAAGACCCTTTTCAACCCGTCCATATAAAAGTAAGTTGCATTCGAAACCGTATAACTTTTTGATGAATTCGAAGTACTTACAATTTTTTTATGTGTAGGTATTTGATTATGATTGGGGGCTTCAAGATGACTTTATGGGTTCGTGTTATTTAGATTTGACTGCTTTAGAATTAGGGAGGTCCCAAGATTTAGTTTTATGTCTACGAGACACCAATAAGTCCTCGTCAAATTTGCAAGATTTGGGCGAAGTTGTGCTCAACGCTACTCTATGGCCGAGAACTCAAGAAGACAAAGAACAGGTCAGTATTGTTTGTTTAATGATAATTTTTTATTTAACCGCAAAATTTTGGTGACGAAAAATTTCTATTTATACTCTATACTCTAACTTGCTTGAAATATTAAAAAGGTGGTTTATAAAATACGTATGCAGCAAAATCAGCCAACTTTGACGGACTAAAAAAATTTCATCCAAAAATATTGCTGAAGTTCAAAATTTTATTATGATGCAATATAAAAATACTTTTGATTTTTTAAATTTTAAGCCATGTACTGCATTTACAAACTAATCTAAATTTAATTAAAATAGTCATTGTAAAAAAAATAACAATCGACACGTTGTTAAGTTTTCCGGTTAACAATAAGCGACATCGGTATTTTCATTGTTAAAGAAATTATTGTAGATAAAACTAGATTAGATAGACACTACTATTTCACACGTTTCTTGTACTGCAAGCTTTGTTGATTTCACTTTCGAAATCTACCTTTGAAACGTTTCCGTCAATTTACCTCATGTACAACTTGATACAAATTACAAAAACGATATATTTTCTTTCAATAAATCATTTACAAAAAAAAAACTCCCGGAACTAATGACGCATTGGGATCTCTTCCAATACCATTTCACTTTTACTAACCATTTAAATATAATATCTTCGATCGCGAATTTACGTAAATTTGCAATGCATATAATAAACATCAATTACAAAATTATTAATCCTTGAAAAAACGTCACGTCATTCTATTCATGTACATATTGATTCATTCAGTGACCTAATGATCACGGCAGAAAACCACTGTTAAATCGATAATTTTCCTCCACTTCTCCCTCGTACGACGCTTAAAAACGATTTATCGTTCCTAATTACAATTGTAAAACATACATTCTTCCACTATTTAAACGTGTACCTTGAAACGGATGAGCAAGTGTAACATGATGTGCACACAATGACCCGTTGATTTCATACAAGTCGCAATTTACGATATTCAGCCAGTAGCGTCGAAAGTTGCGTGTTGGGCAGTCGTCTGACACCAATTCGTTCGTCGCTTGGTTCACTCGATTTTATTTATTTTCCGAATATGGATTTCCGAATATAAATCTGCAATTTAGAAAGTGATTCGGGTTCGTGTGTGATTTGTCGGTCGAATCGGAATAATGTCATATATCAATCTTTTTGTGCTCTAAACTTGATGGATTATCTATAAAAGTGGATATTTATTTTTTGATGTAAATAAGCGAATGTATTATGAAGTTATTCGAATTCAATGATGTTTAAATAAGCGTTCAATTGAATGCATCGGCGTGTTGATTGTGTCAATGCAACCGAGCGTGTTATGTTTATACAAAGTAATGATATGAATTGATTTTATGAATATAAATATGAATATAATTTTCGAAGTTTACATGAAAATTTTATTGATTTTATGTCAAAATTCGTTATTTCAAGCATCACAAATGATACCTCGAATGTAGAGGCATTTCCAAGGTCTTTGACGTAATTATAGTACGTAAATAAAGCAAAAAAAGTTCTTTTGACGCCGTGCTTTGTTACATCAAAAATCCGAATTGAATATTTTCTATATTCAACGTATAATTTATAGTTTCGACGAAGTTTTAATTCATTCTTCGCTTCTGTATTAATGTATATTTTACTTGTATATAACGGAAACTGAATAAAGTTAATTCAGAAATATAAAATATTTTCACTATTTTGTTGAAAAACTCGATCATACGTTTATTATTAAAATAACTTTGTGTCCATAGACTACATTCAGTATATTAATAGATTACTATATATAAATAAATCTAAGATGAATGATGAGATTTTGGTTAAAACTCAATTTTGTCTCTGTGAAATATAAACATACAATAGTAAAAAATTCTTTAAAAATCGAAAAGTTTAATTAACAATAATAAACATGGAGTGTGAAAAAAAGATAAACAAAATAAAGAGTCGTTTGACAAAAATTCACGATAAAATACAATCAAAAGTAGACTATTTGTGTGATGATCTTCATGATGTTGTGCATCATGGGTTTAAAAATCATGTGAAAAATTCTTCGACTGTGTGTCTTTATCAAAAAATTTATAAGAACAAATTGAATATAGAACTTCAAAAAAGAAGTTCTTCTATGGAATGTCTCAAAACTCCCGATTTGTCTGAGGGTTGCGAATATAAGATAAATTATTCCCCAAATGAATTGAGCAAAATTAATTTCATCACTGCTGCACCATTATCTAAAAGTGCCCAAAGTTTATTAGAATCTGATAATTATCATAAAAATGATATACCAATTATTATAACTGATAATTCAATAGAAGTAACCAATTCCGATGAGTTTATAGAGAAATATAGTATCGTTTCGAGTTTATCTCATTCAAGTACGAGGTTTGTATTTACTAGTATATCTAAATGATAAAATCAATATCATACTTTTTTGTAAAAGTACACATTTACTTTCATCTGGCTAGATCAAGTTTTCCGATCGATGATGATACATCCTTGACTTCATCCTCTCATAATAAAAATATTGCCCATACATACGATGTAATGTTAGAAAAATTTGGCCAACATTTTCCCAAGTTGAAAGAAAAAGGAGACAAAGTTCATCGGGTAATTTATAATTCATCATTCATAATTCATAATATATTACATATTGGATTGATTATACATGTAGTTTTAATGTATGAGAATCAAATTTGCTTATAATATGAAGTAAAATTGCAAATTATGAAAATTTTAAACAAAATGAAATAGAAATTTTCTCGTCATCCATTTTGTCATTCGAAAATTTGCGTGATTCATTTATAGATTTTTTAAATTAATTTTTACATTAAAAAAATCAATAGCAAAATCTTTTTTTAAGTATTTTCAGCGCAGTACTCGGTTATGTGATATCAATAAACGGTTAAAATGTCAAATATGGAGTTCTGTAGTAACAATGGTTTTGGTAGAAGCAAAAGGGCTAACTGCTATGGATCAAGACACTGGTTCAAGCGATCCTTATGTAAAATTCAGGTGATTATTTTCATAAACAATTTTTTATCATGTTTCAACTTACTAAAAAAAAAAAAAATAATGCATCTAATAAAACTTTTTCATTTTTTTTAAGATTAGGAAATGAGAAATACAAAAGTAAAGTAATTTGGCGTTCATTGAATCCATGTTGGTTAGAGCAGTTTGATTTACATTTATATGACGATCAAGAACAGCTTTTGGAATTAACTGTGTGGGATAGAGACAAGCAATCTAAAGATGACTTTTTAGGACGGTAATATCTATTTGTTATATGTCTAAATTGAATTTTCAAATATACTTAATGCTAAATTTTATATCTAAAAAATGTATTTCATTATGTTCAACAGATGTGTTATAGACTTATCGATGTTAGAACGAGAAAAAACACACAGTATCTGGAAAAATTTGGAAGATGGTAACGGTCAAGTTTTTTTATTGTTGACAATTAGTGGCACAACATCGTCCGAAACTATTACCGATCTCACAAACTATCAAGATAATCCCAAAGAAAGGAGTATAATTGAAAATAAATATGTAAAGCTCAATCCCAGATTAGTAAAAACTTGATATGATAAAAAAAATCCCAATAAAACCAATTTTTTTCAGGCTTGGCATCGTTTAGGAATATGGAATGAAACTGGATCAGGAGGAGTAGGATGGCTTTGTGTAAAAGTATTTGGTGCTAAAGGTCTTGCTGCTGCTGATTTAGGAGGGAAATCTGATCCATTTTGTGTTTTAGAATTGGTAAATGCAAGGTTACAGACTCACACTGAATACAAAACTCTTGCTCCAAACTGGATGAAAATATTTACATTGTAATTTTCTAACTGTTATTATATTCAAATACTTTTATTATGTTTATATTAATTTATTATTTTATTTTGCAGTAATGTAAAAGATATTACATCAGTTCTAGAAATAACTGTATATGACGAAGATCATGATCACAAAGTAGAATTTCTTGGAAAATTATCATTGCCTCTTTTGAACATTAAAAATGGTGATAAACGTTGGTATTCGTTGAAAGATAAAAAAATGAGAACAAGAGCGAAAGGAAGTTGTCCTCAAATATTATTGGAAATGACAGTAATATGGAATCCCGTCAGTAACATTTTAATTTGAAAAATATCTCCATCACTAAAAATAAATTATGTAATACAAAAAATTTTATTACAGATAAAAGCTTGTATTCGATCTATAAACCCTAGAGAAGAAAAATATATGCAAACTGAAATAAAGTTCAAAAGACAAGTTTTTCTACGAAATGTAATGAGGCTAAAATCTATTATCGTATGGTTCATCGATATAGGAAAAATTTTGCAGTATGTTTTGAATTACACATAAACATTTCAAATATAATCTACAATTACTTCATAATATCATTGCAATGTTAACTTCTAACTTTATTTTTTAAGAGCATGTTTTGAATGGGAGTCCAGATTAAGATCTTTTGTTGCTCTCGTTGCTTGGATCATACTCTGCTATTACTTTGAACCATGGATGGCACCATTTTCCTTATTACTTCTTTTCGCTAGAAATTGGCTAATATTTTGGTTAACTGGTAATTCTTTTTGATATTTCCATTGATCTATTTTTATTTTTCATAAATATTCTTTGATAATTAAATAATTCAGAATAAGTGCATAAAATTTCACTATTGTGTTTAATATGTATTTAAAGGTGGTAGTTATCTTCAACATCCTATCGACGATGAAGATTTGTTAGCAGAAGAGGATGACGACGATCCAGAACAAGATAAAGTACATGAGAAATTATATATAATATTATAAATAATGTTTTTTATATATTTCTTTCTTTAAATGTGCATATTGAAAATATTGATTTTAAACACTTAAAAAATATTTTAGGAAGAAAAAAAATCTTTGAAAGAAAGACTACAAGCCATTCAAGAAGTTACACAAAGTGTTCAGAATTCTATTGGATTCATGGCATCTCTTGGAGAGGAAGTTAAAAAGTAAAACATTTAAAATTAATACTCAAAAATGTTTTATACTGATTGCTCACCAAATATATTTATTTTATTTGTTTTAGTCTTTTTAACTTTACTGTACCATATTTAAGTTGGATAGCGATAATACTTCTTTTAGGAGCTAGTTTTGTTCTATTTCTCATACCTATTAGATATTTACTCATGCTATGGGGTGAGTTCTTTTTTATATAATTTTTTTTTTTTTTTAGAGAATAATTTAAGAAAGTATTTTTATTTCAGGTATAAACAAATTTGCTAGAAAAATATTAAGACCCCATACTATTCCAAACAATGAAGTCTTAGATTTACTATCTAGAGTGCCCGATGATGAAGAATTGGTAAATTACTATTTTTTTGTTACTTTAATCGATTATTAAATTTATTTCAATTATTCAATTTTCAGCTTGATTATCGGGAATTAAAAACACATCCTGCTCCTGAAACTCGACGAGATGCAAGAAAAAAACATAAAGCATCATAACCTGATCTATTAAGAGTCTCTCTCAAGACTCAACTAAGTGATAGATTGAAAAAGACCAAATATAATGTTTCAAAGAAAAACTTAACATTTAAGTTAAAATTGAAACAGTTTCAAAATAAGATCAGAGGTAGTAGTTTATTTTGAATAAATCGATTTTATATTTATTTTTGCAAGTTTTTTTGCATATCCATTATGCTAAATTTATCAAATTTCATTATAAAATAATGAATTAATGCAAGTTAAGTATGCAAATGTTCTGTGATCTTTAAAATTATATTTTTTTTATTAACATTTTTAGCACTTGACACAAAGAGAAAATAGTCAATACATAATTTCATAAAAACCTTAAAATGTCCTGTGCATTTAAGTAATAAGTAATTTTTTCCTATTCTATTATGAAGTTTTTTTTGAAAATGCTCAAAATTGCTTATATAATCGAGAATAATCATAAATCAATTATTTACCTGTCTTCTGACAAAATGTTATATATTTTTGGGGATGCACATATATTTGCGCACATAAATCTTATCAAAATTTCAAAATATAATTTGAAATCATAATGTGCTTCGAAATATCATAAAGATGAAAATTTTATCGATGCCAATTTTTTGTCAATTTACACTTGAACGTATCTTGAAAAACATAAATTTTATAAATCATTAGCGACAAGTTGTTACCAAATGCTATTACTTGATTGTTTGATTAATAATACTTTTATGATATAATTGTCTTTAATCTAAATTCTTAACTATACATATATTAAATATTTCCACATTTTTTCAATAACAGTTATAATCTCTATTGTTTAGCAAATGAGTGAATTTTCTATGTGTAATTTTACATTGCCAAATAGAAAAAATATAAATCAATGTTACTTGTCAATTTAATCTTCAAATTTACACCACATATTATAAATTTTTATATTGTACAGATGAGTGGATTGCAACATTTTTATATGTTGTAAAAAATTGAAGAAAAAACTTAAGATTTTATTTTCACACAAATAATTGTTTTTATTATATTTACAATTGATAATTGATAATAATCGTAATAAAATTGAAAATATTTGTTTTTTACTTTTTCGACACAACCTTAATTTTTCTAACCTGCCTATTGGAAAATTTTATTTTGTGGAGGTGGGAAAAAATTTATAAAATAAAAAAAATCTTGATTCCTTTGATAATGATTCGCACATGACTTCCATAACGTGGAACAATTTACTTTTTTTCTTCCTAGCTTTAAATATCAATCATGCTTATCCATTTGATTCCTCTTTCACCTTATTTTCTCGTAAAAATTTTTAGAAAATATATGACTTATTTATATTTATATATCACGCAAATTTTCAATGGCTGTGAAACATTTAATAAACCTTGATCTTTTGTTTAATACATACCTGATTCTCTATAAATCAGTTTTTGTACAATGAGCTGGAAATACGTTAATCAGTAAATTTTTTATGCAAGCATATTTTTATTATTGACGTATATGTTGGTCGTTTGTTTAAATTCATTGAGAACTGACCTTGTTCCTGTTACTTATAAATTTGTCAATTAGGCCCATGAATTAAGATCTTATTGATTTAAAGATTGTTAATGTTATTTTTGTTAGCTTTCGATATATTTTATATTCCATACTCAATGTTTATAATTGCTTGATGTGAAATATGTCGCTGAATAACTTTATAATATAAATTATATTACTGTGAAGTTGAAAAGTTCTATTTCATTATATGAAAAAAATATAATTTGGTTTGTGGGAAATATTTAACTATTAGAATTAAATATGCCACGATCATGATAATATAAAAAACCTAAAACACCAATTTTGTTTAGAAATTTTATAGATAAACAAAAAATAAGTTTTAATCGTTTTCGTTCAAACTCGTGGAGCTTTTCAACTTTGCTTTTTTCTTATTACATAAGAAAAATATCATCTCAATGTAAATAATTTTCCATATTTTATACAATATAGTAAATTTTCACATATTTAACTGTTTTCCATACTAGTAATAATGTGATGAAATTTGTAAAATATCTGATCATAAATATTTTCAATCTGTGTTCTAATAACTACTAAAATTAATCAGTCAACATATCTCAATTTCAAAATATATACATATTTACATTGAAAAAAATTCTAATTCATCAAAATTTATTTATTTTCTATTTTCGAATCGATCTATTATCATTTAACATATTAGTTTTCCTAATCATTAAATATCATACTGTATTGTTTTATATTCTAAAAATACAATTCATTTTGTTCAAAATAAAATTTAAAAATATATAGTTTAATTTTCTTTTATATTAGATTTCCTTAATTGAGTACAAAGTTAACCGAATCTATGAATCCCAACTCGTTTAAAAAGTCAATACTATACAATAAAAATACACATGTTAAAATATTTCGAAGAGTGTTAAACTTTAACGATCTTTTTCTTTTTATATATCTTTGATTTTGAAATTGTTAAAGATTTATTTGAAAATTTCCATTTATAAATAATAAGCTTGTCTTTTTCTAACTAGACTTTGATAATTAATTATATTGAAAATCAATAAGTTAATTTTTATAATGGTATAGTAAATAATTTAAAATAGTTACAAAAATAATAATATGCACTGTTAATTTTTATTCTGATTCTTCCAATTTACAATTTTATGATAACAAAATTCCATGTTCATAAAGTCAGAATTATGCCGACATAGATTTAAAATAAAATATTGTTGTTAAATATGGTGCTCATTTGTTATAAAGTCTTTGAAATTTCTTTATTGTGGTATGCATTTAATAAAATATTACACAAAATTGCCAATTGGTTTTTTTTTTAAGCAAGTTTTTATCATAAAGAAGATTTGTGATTTATGTAAATGCACTTTGATCCTCGATATAAACTCAAAGTGATATACAAATTAAAACGTATTCGATTCTCTTTAATTAATCTATGAACGTGGAATGTGTTTTTACCTCCTCAAATTTCAACACTGATAACAAATTATTTTCATTCTTGTTTATTTTCATTCTTCATGTTTTTGTAAAACTTCAACTGTACTATTTTCAATGTCGAGAACTTCAGATCTACATTTATACAACGTTGAAAATTCCCAGGAACATTGGCGCTTTTTCAAAAATCACTACTGATATACCGAATGACTAAATGTTATTTTGATACCTGTTCAATGATTTTTCAATGAATAGTTAGTTGTATTAAAAAGTTTTGCAGATAGTAATATCGGACGTTTTGTGGTAAAGAATTATCATAAAAATTAATTATTTAACAAACAACTGATAAACTTATTCATTTATCTAACTAAATAATATTGAATAATTTTTTTAATATACAAATGATTACCCAGAAGTATTATTAAAAAAATGATAATATGCATGTAGTGATTTTAAACTTTTTTGTGGATTTGTTCAACTATCGCTATGTTCATGTAACACTGTTCATCTATTATGAAAATATTATTATTACATGTTTTTTTTATATTCCATAATGAAAATATTTCAGAATTCCATTTATTATTTTAATTTTAATATTAAAACATATGAAACTCTTAAAAAGTGAAAAGTTCCAATATTATTTTGCACTGACATAACCGGAAGTTGGGTCCGGTTGGAATGCTTTATACATAATTTATTTTGATTTTAAACTATACTCTTTCGAATTTTTCCATGGATTGTATCCAACGCTCGATATTTTACGATCATGTGTGCTATTTTCGCTTGGGCAAACGCCTGGGAACAAAAATCGATATAAAACCGAATCTTATTTTCAAAAAAACACCCACAAAAAATCACACTTGGACCCCCCTCTAAAAAAAACCAACTCCACACGTCATTTCGATACACATCAATCACACTCATACTAAAAACAAAAAAAACCCACAGTTGTCACCCCGCCATTCTCCGATTGTGCAATCTACCCAAACCAGTTGGCAACAGTGCCCCTCACTTGACTTCACTTCACATTCGTTTTTCCCCGGTCCGGCATATGCTAAATTGCCGTACGCTCAAATCGATTAGTCATCGATAAACGGAACTGTTAATCGCTAACACCTTCGCGGCCGCCGGCTCCCTTCCGCACAGTCCAAAGTCCAAAAACACAAATGGCAGCTGCCGTGTCGGCTTTCAGCAACGGGTTGCAAAGATGCCGGGAGGTGGCCGAGGACGCGCTGCTAGACCCCGCCAGGCCCTGGGCCCCCCTCCTTAACACGTTCGAGGAGAAAACGGGGCTCAGCCGCAAGCATTTGGTCACCGGTGAGCACCCCCCGTTCGTTCCCGGAACTTTGAGGGGTTACGCCATCGGCTCGTTCCGATCAGTTTTCTGTGCATGTTTGGCGATACATAACCTCTCTCGGAGTTTTTTCGATACTTTTTTTTATTTTCGGCTTATGTCCGACTTTGGTGTTTTTCGTTTCATTCAGAAAATCCAGTTTATCGGGATGTTAAATTTCTGTTGTAATTGTAGGTTTTTAGATGTTTTCACGAATGACATTGACGTATACGACACTGGCGCACACCGATAGCAGCTCACGCGACCCTTCGACACAATCGAAAAATTTCGAAATCGTATGAGTGAAATAAATTATTAAGCGAATTGGATCGTTGCCCTAAAACGTGTCATGTATGCTACTGTCTGTGTGTGCAAGTGTCATGTGACAGTAGAACATGAAAAAAATCGAAATAGTATTATAAAGCATCCGTTGGATCATTTACCCATCATGTAGTCCAACAATTGTCCCAAATTGTTGTATATTCTAATGTCGTTTCGGTAAACGTCTAACCACCGATATAATTGTATGTTTTAAAATATTTGGATCTGTTCACTTTTCATGTTTTATTTTTATATATATTTTCACTTGATTGTTTCATCTTCGAGGCTTTATCGATGATGTTGTTTTACGACGATCAATAAATGATAATCGTTATCTATCTAGACAACCCTCTTTTGTATAATCTTTGTGATAGATAACGTAAGCTTTTTGTTAAAATAACAGGAAAGTGCTCTTAATATTTTGCTATCAAATTAATATCACAAATTCAATACGTATGCAATTATGATAATTTTTATATCGAAAATAAAATATTATTTTATATGCATACATATAAAACGAAATTAGCAATTTAAATTTAAATATGTAATAAAATTACGCTAAACCGGTTCGGTTTTAAAAACTTGATTTGAACAAATTCTTTAATAATATTTTTATTTTTCCAGGTATTCTCGGTCTCGCCGCTCTCTATTTAGTCTTCGGGTATGGAGCTGAACTTCTCTGCAACACCATTGGTTTTGCTTATCCAGCTTATGTCTCCATAAAGGCGATTGAATCTAAAAATAAAGAAGACGATACAAAATGGCTCACGTACTGGGTCGTCTATGCTGTATTTTCCATCGTTGAGTTTTTCTCTGATATATTAGTCAGTTGGTTCCCTCTTTACTGGCTCGTCAAGGTGAATATTATCAATATTTTATTTGTAATTGTCAATTATAAATTTTTTATTGATGGATCGTATAATTTTTTTTTTTTATTGATCGATTGTTTGTTCAATTGTGCTGTATATGTGTCTTTCGATTGAAATTTTGTCTCGGTAAATATTGTATCAGATAAATTGATAACTTGAATAATTTTCTTTTTTTTCAGTGTCTTTTCCAAATATGGTGCTTTATACCTTTGGATATCAACGGTTCGTTGTTTATTTATAGAACTTTGATTAGGCCGTATTATAACAGATACCACAACAAGATCGATGAGCTTTCTGATCAAGGTATGTCTTTTTTTGTTCGACATGTTCTCTTAAAATTATAAGTTTTCTAATACTTTGATGTTTATTTTTCAGCTCAAAAAGCTTTTGAAAATATAAAGAAATCGTCGTAAGCTTGTCTCTCGAATAAATGAAGACAAAATTTTTCAAGCTCACATCAATTCATTGCTTCACACATATTTCTTGTATATTTGATGGGTTTCACTTTTCTTGTTACAAATTTTTAAATCAATTAAATTAAATATTTTAAAATGTTTTTTCTTTGTTCTTCCTTATATAAATGTCCACAAAAGCTTTATTTGTAAGTTACTTGTGCAACATTTTTCATGAACATAGGTATATGCGTAGTTATAGACTGGTCAAACTTCTGCGGAGAAGCATACATGAATTAGGGTGACAAAATTTTTGTACTAGACAAGTTAGGCTAACAATCATAAAACTTTGTCGAGTTGTACTCTCCCATCCATTCTACTCACGGAATCTCTTCTTTCATTATATTTGGCTCAGTAAAAGACACAACATAAGTTTTACTGCTGTTTGGAAATAGATACAGGTTCTGGTACAAAGGTTACAAATCTGTTTGTAATTTTTTTGCAACAAAACAAGGTCATAGAATTTGCTGGGTGAGAAAAATATTAAGTAATAGGAAATATTTTTCAAATTGTTATATGGAAACGTTTCTCGTAAATAATTTTCGAATGGAGGTCCACTATTTCGTTTTGTATGAATTATTTTTATCACAATAATAAAGAAAATTAGAAAATAACATATACTATATGACTATTTATTTAACAAATAATACAGAGCCATGTAAAAGAACTTACAATTATAAATATGTATTTTTCCTGTTAACACTGAAAAATAAGCGGCAATCATTCTTTTTCCATTGGAATAAGTTTTTCAGAAGTAAACAAGTGTTGTAAACATTCTATATTAACTAAATGGTAAATGTAATAGCAACATTTTGTAAATTTTGCTGAATTAACAAAATTATTACATGCACATTTTTGCCAGACCCTCTATGATAACAAAAACGTAAATTATTCTTCCGCTTTCGTCTCCGTTTTCGCAGCTTCTTCGGCATCCGCTTTTCTCCTATTTCTCCAAGCTCTCATATATGTTTGCGGATGAATTGGCAAAAAACCCGACAAGCCTGAAATAATAATTACAATTACAACACTAACCATGACATATTACATGATTTAATAGATCTCAATAAAATATATAACCCAAAAGCCTCGCCACTGGATCTGAGATAAGTGCACCTCTGCCGAGCCAATGCTTGATCCGATCGAAGTTAAAAGACACTAATTTTTCATTGTTCTCGTTTGGCATTGGATCGAACGATCCCACTTGTTCTATACATGGTTGAAACTGGTATTTCCTTCTCTTAAATTTAAATAGCATGATTGTAATGAAACGTAGTTTGACTACTGAATATTAACGAATATATTGTACATACCTCCGTTACAACTACGTGAAAAAATGGTCGGTTTGTGCATCCGTATGAAACTAGTCTTATTATTTTCGCACTTCTGTAACTGTAACGGCCAATGCCGCCAGCGGGAACTAGCACCATTTCTTTAAAAAAAAATAATGATTGAAATATATTATCGATATGAACTACGAAAAAGTCGTCTCAAATATTCGGAAACTATTCTTTCTTATGTTACTAATTTTTATTATTGAAAATCACCAAAAATACGTACGTGCCATGATTGCAATAGAAATAAATTTAAAAGTTATCCAATCTCCTGCAGCGAAACACCCCTCCAATTTAAGGTTAAGTATAATAAAAATAATTTGACACTTGGCCTTAACTGTGTCTAAAACGTTACCTTTGGTTCCCGGATCTAAGCGCACATGATCGAAGCGCACGAGGGGTTGTTAAAAACAAATTCTACTTTGGTCTCAACTCTAATTTGCCTTCAATAATATATTTTTTCTTCTACAAAATACATTATGTACTATTTTTTTCATTTATGAAAAATACTGTAAACCTAAAGTTAAAATGTAATAAAACAGATATGTTATGAAATACATGTATTTCCAAAAGCATTAACATTTTCTTCACTTATCATTTTTTTTTAAATATATTTATATAAAGAAAACATGTATCAAATTTTGCGTGAAGGCAGACAGTACTATATTTGCCTTGACAACTTGTGCAATAATACGTAATAACCGTAATTATTTAACAATTACTAAATTATAAAGCATTCAACGAAATAAAGCAGTTATAATTAAAATTATATAGATACAAGATTTGTATGAATGATGTATTGGATCCTATTAAGATATGTATATTAGTCTAACTGTACATAAAATATTTAAGTATTAACTATGATTTCGGAAGGGTTAAATTAAATATGCACTATAAAAAAACAATTTATAAAATATAAAAAGATACACCTTAAGTGCTTGAAATTAAGTGTTCTTTCACTATTACACGAGTTAATTTACTTTTAAAATTTTGGCATCCTATTTCTATGACAAGACTCCAACCTTTCAAATTCATAATAACACTAATGCGTTTTATTTCAATACAATATTTATAAAATAAAATGTTACTGATTTTGTAATAAAAAAAACTTGAATATGATATATATTATATAATGTTTCCCACAATGCAAATCTTGGTAGAAAGTACATATTACATATATTTCAGGTGCGAATCTACAGAATATCAAACTGAGTTTAGATATTGCTAAAGAAAATAAACACACGTATATGTTGAAAAGTACTTATATATAATTGCATACTGCAGACATTTCTATGCACCCAAATAAAATTTTGCTTTTTATAGATAGATTATTTTAATTAAGCGCTTATCTTGTTTAGGAAATTAATTAAAAATAAATTTAAATAAAACACAAAATTTTTTCCATTGAATCACAATCGACGATAATAAATTTGACATTATTAAATTTCATCAAGATAACATAACTGTTTCAGCAAATATAAAGTACATGTAGGTCTCGAACTGGATGTTTCTCATAATTCTTCAACTCTATAATTAATCAAAAAATTTTCATTATCAAAAAAAAAAAAAAACAATGAAAATATTAGACAATATACAATAATAATTTAAAAAAACATCATATTGTATAAAATTATTATTTTGGAAACGATAAAATTTATTTTAACCCTGTTTTAATAAAAATATAAACAAGCTCCTATGAAATACAGGAATAGCTTATCAAAATTTTTCAACAAAACATGTGTTTGTACAATAAAATACGTGTATATACAGAATCTCAAGAGACACCGTTATTTTTTTGGAGAATTTTACTGTAAGTATACTTCTTCCCTATTGCGCACAATTTTCAATGAAAACAGTTGTTTAATTTTATATATACAAAATCTTAGGCCATGGTTCTCAGTCGACTTGTTGTTTTACAGATCTGATTAAAAATATTTATTCAAAATAGCAAATTATACTATAAAAGGACGGCATTGTTAATAATTTTGTATATTTGTGGATGATTTTATGTATTACATTTATTATAAATACGTTCAGTCCCTTTCCGAACAATTTTATTAAATATAAATAATTTTTCGTAACATCATAACTCTACATATTTCATCAAAAGCACTTTAAGGACTCTTTACTATTAAAAAAATCATATAGTTTTGAGAGAAAAAATACGATAGTTCAGGCATTTTTATTGGATTATCAAGAAATAAAATACGTTTTTCAATTACTGACATACAGATGTAACTATTTTCATATTAATTGAAGTATTTTAATTGGCTTAGAATATATTAAAAATAAAATATTGCATCAAATTTTTTTATATTCTCGGACTAACTAAATGATAAACTAGCATTATGCAATCTAATTTCAAGGGCCCAATAACTATTCTATTTAATAAGGAAAAAATCATATTATTTAATGACGACATAACAAAAATAATAATACATATGATTTAGAAGTAAAATTGAAACCAAGTTAAATTCACAGTTTGTGCAATTAAAGAGTTTTATAAAAAAAATACAATTACCATTGACAAAATCAACAACTAATGTTAAGTGAAACACACAAATTAGTAATATAATCTTCAATAACATTATTCATACGACATATCGTGAATTATAATATCAATTGCTTCGTTCTATCCTTCTAATCAAATTGACCTTCGACTGGAATGCAAAATATTATAATATCTATATAACAACAATGAGACTGATGATGTATTTCTACACTTCATCTAGCACCTAATTTCAAGCAGCACTTAACGTCAATTAAAGTGCAATCGACTATTTCTTCGTCAAACAAATATATTATATTAAAAATCTAGCAGACTGTATAGCAATTTACAAATATAACCTCAGCGAAAAAAAATTTTGTCTATTTTTCTATTTCAATTTCATCGATACTTATATAAAAGCACATTTACCATTCATAGAAATAAACAATAGATCAATTAAATAAATATTTTATTATCATATGCCTATTTAATTTTTAAGGCCACGTGGAAAAAGAGTACTTTCCAAATTATATTTAAAATACATTGTTGACAATTTTTAAATTGTAATATTTTGTATTTTGTAAAATATCACATTAATATATTATTTTCATCAGTTAACACTTAAATATAATAAAAACAACTATTTTACCGAACAAAACAACACGGTTGAAATTATTTCAACACAAGCACATTATGTAATTATACATTATTATTATACTACTTTTAATTGCATATTGCATTCTCTACACAAATTACTGTAATCTTCGTTTTAATTGCTTTATGCAACTTTTGTCAATTCATAATTAGAGTAGCAGTTTCAACATAAATTTGACAACTAATTTTTTGAGCTTTGCATAACATACTCAAATTTAACAAAATACCAAATAAATTTATTTAAAAAAAAAATCATTTTATGGGTATTTTAAATGAATAATATACTAACAATGTAAATTTAGTCCATAAACTAAACGCTCCGAATTTGAAATCACACTTTTTTAAGTACTAGATCCATGTGCATGCATTATTTTATTGGTATAATATTAAACTATGAATACTTTTACGATTATTATTTCTAAATAAGTGTATACTATTAAACAATAGTATTCAGTTAGCTTCTAGCAACTGAAACTTTTGCACTGACAAGATCAGATTAATAGTAAACCAAATAGTCAATATATTCATATTCATTAATTTTATAACTAATGTATGTATGTATATGTATATTTTTAATATAATAAAAATTGTAAAACCTGTGTCTGAACCACTGATATCAACGTTTACTCTAAATGTGAATTTTGTAAATGTAATAACAAACAACAAGGAAGATCAACTTTGTAAAATGAAGTTTTTGAAATAGTCAAAAATCAATATTTTAATAAGGAAGAGAAAATTATGGATCAATAATCGAAATATTTTGCGATTACTGTTATGTAACGAGTTTCTGATATTTGTTTTTCAATATTTCCCAAAAAGTGAAGTATAGAATATGAATAAACAGCATATTCGTTCGAATAGGTAAACATGAATAATTTTTACTATGACACTACTATCATTTACAAAACATATAGATGAGCTTATATATAATAGTTCAAAATCGAAATATTCTGAGCCAAAATTAAAAAAAAAAATTCAAGGATTAGTTCGAGGTTTAACGTCTTCCACTTGTATCAATTTCTCGATTGGTATTAAAGATAATTCACCACCGTAAATTGGCGCCGGCAAAGCCTGGAAGAATTAAAAAAATATTTTTAAGGATTAAAAAATTTGAATGAAATGCAACACAAATTTTAAATTATAAAATAATTATTGACTTTAGCTGCTTGAGCTGCTTCTTGCTGAGCATTTTTCGCAGCAGCTGCTTCACGTGCTTTGCGCAATTTCAATGAAAAAACTGCTACTGATCTTGCTCGTTTCACTAATGCGGCTGTGGCAGGACTCAATTTTTTAGCTAGAATCCAAAATTGGTAAACATCAATCAATTATTTAAATACGAAAAAAAATGGAAAGTTTACCTTTAGGTTTTTCTTCTTCGCCAGAAGTTGTAGTACTAGTAGTAGTAGTCGCAGTAGCAGCAGTAGTAGTAGCAGTTGTTGATGCCTCAGTAGTTGAAGCAGCGGTTGTTGGTTGAGTTGTAGATACTGTAGTGATTGGTGTTAATATTCTTGCTCCTAATAATTCAGGATCAGAGCCACTACTAGCACTAGCAATTTCCTTCAAATAAACATATTTTTTTAAGAAAAAATGATAAAGCTATTTGTATTTAATGAAATTAAAGGTTACCTTTCGTTCTAATTTTAATGCAGATGTTACAGGTGGAATGCAATGTGTAGAACGATGTAATGGTTCACGTGCAGCTAATACTGCAGCTCTTAATGGACGAGGAACCCATTCTGCACCTCCAGGTCCAACCGTCAAATGTACTCCTGGATGTTCGGCTTCCTGATGAATCGAGTTTTAACAATTTAATAAATTTAAACCAAGTTAACATATTTAAATGCTTGAATGAATAATTGATTTATAATAATTTTTTTCAACTCGCCCCATCACTAAAATATATGGCCAAACTATTTAATTATAAAATGAAATAAAATGGATACCAACATGAGGCCAATGACGAGTAGGTGAAGGAGTTTTTCGTGGTCGAAATGGTGGAATTTCAGGAACAAGCGGGCTGCGTGCAGATGCTGGCGCATCATTTGTATTAACATTCGATTGCTAAACATAAATACAAATGAGTGCTGTTTATTTATGATTTTCAAATAGTGAATTTTGGAAAATTTCGATATTGATAATCGAGATTCGTTTTACCAAAAATTGGTAGTATTTAATTTTTTTGATAAAAAGAAAATTAAATTCGAATGATTGCTTATGCGAAAAATGTAGGTATTGCAGGAAGTTGTTTTCGAAAATGAATTTTGTAAATGAATACCCTAAAAAAAATTATCTATACACGTACATTTTTTTGATTCACAATTCAATTTTTATATACGTTGACAGTATTTTAATTTATAATCAGTTTTATGAATAATTTATATTTATATACAAACAAAATTAAATTATACTTGTGGCCACTGATGAGTTGGCGATGGAGTATTCCGTGGACGAAATGGAGGAATTTCTGGTATTAATGGACGTCGGGGAGAATTTGCCGGTGGTGTGGTGTTACTACCTTGCCTCGAACGACCACCACCTAATTTTGAATTTTAAATATTTAATAAATAAAAAACAATATAAGAATAATAATTCGGCTGATTTAATAAGTACTTACTATCCCTTTCAGATACTCTTCTACTACCTGCTCTCGATGATAAATTTTCTGGTGTTGTTGATGTATCAAAAACATCGTTGTCGCCCATGGAGAGCTTGTCGGGTGAATTATTTTCATGCGATGCATTAGGTATCATTAGTTTGTTATCAGTTGTTGTATTTTCTGATGGCTGAACAGAAAATCGACCAATAAGAAGTTTTTCTTCAGGTGTAATAGTGACATCATCAGATATAGATGTTCTCAGGGAATGATCAATTCCAAGCAAATCTTCTTGACTAGTCCTAATTGAATTGCCTCCGCTATCGACCTGATTTTCATGATATAATTTTTTTTTGAATAATTACTGATCAAATTTTTATACTTAATTTTATAAATTAAATAAGGTTCTTGCCTGTGACGGTGTGTATGTAGTTCGTGTAGCTTCCCTTCTTTGAAATTCAACTTTAGCTATTTCTGTTGCTAGCCACGATGGTAAATCAGGAATAAGAAGTCTTACTAATATCACCATTATCAACATTACATGCTAAAAATTAAATAAATAGTCGCGGCAGGTGAATAAACATAAATAAGTATCGTATTTATCAAATACAAACCTCTAGAGCGACTATAACCAAAATAGTTTTAATAGGGGTAGTTTCAGGAAACATTCTATGTACTTGTCCAGAAAGACCAATTAACGCACAATTCACCAAAACTGCTATTCCAACCATCACTTCCATTGCGTGCTTAAAAAAACAATACGCTTAGTATTTGAAAATCATTATTATAAAAGTATCATGTTTGAATATATACAGTTAAGGAAAAAAGCATTAGACACTTCTAGTAGTGGTTTTTTTGTTTATAACCTTTTAGAGTAAGATTGATCAAAAATGTGAAGACGTTGCTCATCAAATAAGTTATAAACTGTGAAATGATATTATTCACAAAATAATAAAATTACAATTGCAGCGAATAATTTACAAAATTTTATCATTCAAATATAAAGGTAAAACAGAAACTCAAAAAGAACCAGTGTGCCTAACATTTTCCGATGCATATTTATAATATTTATGCATACAACTCACTTGCCATGAACCAATACTGTTAACCCGACGACTGAAAGGTCTTTGAGAAACAAAACATAATTTAAATGCATCTCCACGAACTTCTATTAAGTTATTGGCAAGAGCACAAAAAGCAGCTAAAGGAAATGCTGAAGAGAACAGAACAACATAACCCAACTGCATAACCATCTCTAAATGTTCAGCAAAGGTACCTTCATACTGAAAAAAAATTCATAATGAAAAATAATCTATCAATATTAAATCAAAAAATAATTTATAAGTATTTTATAACTACTTTGAATAATTGAGATTCTAATTCGGCTTGACTAATGTTTCGTTGTTTAGATTCAGCAATATCTTTGTTTTCAGATAGATCTTTGTTGCCTAAGATATCATCGAGATTATCTTTTAGACCGGGAGAGTTTTTCGATGGAGTTTTGTCATATTGTTCTTTTTCAAAACTTGTTGGAGGTTTCTCTGCAAAAAATATAAATTGATTAATTTTGTTTTAATGGAATTTAAAATGTATTAATATAAAAAAAAAAAACAAATTCTACCATCTATCTATATTACATACATATGAATCAACAATATATTGTAATTAATCTAGGAAAGAAGAGAATGTGAAATCATACAATAATGAAATAGAAGTAAATTTTCATAAAAGATTACTAGATAAAATTGACAATAACTATTGATCTATGAGTTAAATATATTTTGATTACCTTGATTGGGGCTCAATGCACCCCAAAGAGCAAAACTAAGGCGGGCTAACTTAAGATGTTCTAGAAGATAAGGCCATGCAGATTCACGAAGATTTCCTAATACTTGACGAGCAATTAGCAATGCAGCAAGTTGCTGTTAAATTTAAAAACACTAAATTATTATCGATCAACACAAATATATTTATTTAAAATAAATACTACAAAAATTCTGAACCATCACAAAAGACAGAATGTAATGAAAAATTATCGTTTCACGAATAGCTTTTAGAATAATTTAAAACAGTAATATCTATCAATATATTTAAACATATGTTTTGTCTAAACAAAAATTTGGTACCTCTTTTAGCTTTTCCTGATCTTGAAGATAAAACGCAATGTAGAATAAACTTAAGAATGAATTCACAAATTGAAACTGCAATGATAAAACAATTCCAGATTAAACATTTTTCTGAAAATTCCTAATTTTGGAAAATAACAACATTCAGGTATTAATGAATATTTGTACAGTATAAATTTTGAGTATTTTATACAACATATACTGTGAGTTGAATAAACATGCTTTGCAAAGGTATTTTTTTAATTACTACTATAAAAACCTTTTAATTAACATAGGTATATTTAAAATTTTTATTAAATGAAAGAATGTGAAGAATTGAATAAAACAAAAGTACTAAAAATGTACTGAAAAGTCTAAAAATTTGATAAATAAATGGAACTTACTAAAAAAATTAAATTAAATACATTTTATAAGACATTAAAATTTTGCAAAGATCTTATAAACCAAATTTATAAATAACTTATAAACCAAATATAAAAAAAAAACGATAATGAGAATAAAGGAAATTAAAAAACATTAATTTTAACAAATAAACAAGTATAAGAAAAAAAAAGAAATTTTGGTTCATACACGAAAAGCTAAATACATTTAGGTAAACAAATATATACAAACCAAAGTCACTTTTACTATTAGATGGTTTTCGTACTTTGTATCGAGACGATAGTTTTCTGTAGATTATCCATATTGAGAAATGCAGTGAAAAAATATATATACTTTATATAGTATTTGTATTTGATATACAGATAAAATAGACATATTGACTCTGAATAATAAATGAACAAGTTTTTCAACTTGATGTCTGACTAAAAATTATTGATGAAAAGAAACGTGAAAAAAGTTAAGTGCACAGAATGTTAAAAAAGTTTCAAATTGAATAATAAAAAAACCATGTATGTTCCCGATTGTTAGATAAACATCTTTAGAGATAAAGTTTTCATTTTTTAATTGAAATGAAAATATATACAAAGAATCACACACACAGTGATAAATTTATGTTTGTACATTAAAATATATGGAGGTGTTTTTAAATAACTGGTATCAAATAAATGTATCAAATTTATAGTAAAAAAAAAAAACCGCTACCTTTATCATTCAACCAAGTAGCAACTCGAAAATAGCAATGGTCCATTGTCGCAATCATCACTGCCAAGATAATTCGTGGTGCGCAAGAAAGCCAAGATAAAAAGGCACGGGATCGAACTCGCTCATCCCACCAATCCTGCGTAAGGTAAAATAAAAATTTCGATAATATAAATTGCAATTGATATAAGTTCACACATTATTACAATAAATAGTAACAGCACCTGTACAATTAACATCATGTAGGAAGTAAAAGCTACAGCCAATAGACAGAGGAAGATAATCGGTGCACTAACAAGGTGTCTCCAAATACGCCTTTTCCAAGCTGGATAAACAGGTTCTGGACGTCCCGTAACAGAACTAATATGTATTTCTCCCTAAAGCAAAAAAAATAAATAAATGATAAGTTTATAAATATGAAATATTTGTTAATCAAAATGTATAAAATAATAATAAACCTGAAATAGAGGTCTCGGTTCGATTAGTAAATCATCTCGTTGGTCTAATGTACCCCATCTATAAGCAAGTTCGTTAGAATACCTGAAAAAATATTTGAATGAGAATAAAATAAAACTTTAGATAAAACAAATAAATGTAATTATATAAACCGTTTCCAAGATTGAAGATAAATACATGCCCAAAGAACATTAAACACGGAAAATAATACATATGCCATATCTCGCCAACTATCTCTAGCGTTACTTAGACATATCTGAAAAAGAATTTATCTTTGAGACATTTATTCATAAAGTGTAATACGTCAAGATGAAATAAAATAATTACCCAAAAAAATAATCCCAAAAAAGCCGGTACTACCAAAGCGCCAGTGTAGTGTCCTAGCCAAGCGAAATACATCGCAACTTTCACTCCGAAATAATCACATATTTCTTCTGCAATTTAGAAAGAGTAAACATCTGTTGAATAATCATCAATATTTCCTTAAATATTTTATAACATGAAAAAAATTACGCAAGGGTTGTGGAGAACATACTGCTCTAACCCATTTTTCTCTCAACACTTGCAACTTTTCTGTGTCGTGTAAAGGAAACACTCGTTCGATAAGCCCAGCGCTCAAACAAACGGGAACTAACGGGAATGTAAAAAATATAAATAGTTTTTACCTTTTAAATTTACAGATGAAAAAAACGATAGTACTAACCGACACTTTGACCCGGTCTAAGTCTCAAAGGTGACGGCACCGATTCTCCGGGAGTCGCACGAACAGCTTCGAGCAAATGAAGAACTAACTCTTGTCGCTCCAACGTAGTGAGAAAATCCTCGGGAGAATCACTCTGCTCGATAATTGATTAGAACATTTAAAATACCAACAGTTGACAGAATTTTATTGTACAAATCGCCGATTGTTTACCTTATGAAAGCAGTGTAAATCTCTAAGCGTGAACTCTTTCAATCCTCCTCCGAATTCTGACCTCAAGGTCTTAGGCAAATGGACTTCTTCAGCGGCTCGTAAAAGCCTAAACAATGTTCAAAAACAAATCAAATAACAAACACTTATCTAGAAAATATATTTGGGATTTCAACGCTTACACTTGAAAACTAGCAGTCAAATAAAACGCCGTAGTTTGAGTGGATGGGTGGTGACGCACGCACACCGTCAACCGTGGAGTCGCCGACCTCAGTTTGCGTAAAAGCCACAGCAGCGTAGAATCAGAGGCACCTTTGGGAAAAGTCATCACTACGTCGCACTGTCTGGTGGCTATTGACTGCAACCATAGTCTACGAGGAGTTATCAAATGCCCGCCGATGGGTAGCTTTCTTCTCAAAAGACGACCAGCTAAAAAAAAAAACATGAAATTCAACGTAGACTTTAAACCAGGTCTGGGCAAACTTTTTGGATGAAGGGCCAAATTTCATCGCGCGAAGTTTCAAATTCGTAATTTGAGTAAAACGACAAATTCTAAAAGAGTCATAAGTAATCAAATTCGATTATATATCAACTTATATATCATTATGTATTAAAATTTATTTTTTAAGAAGTATTTTGTTAGTAATATGATAATTGTTCGCATGCGGCCCGCGGGCCGCAGTTTGCCCACGGCTGCTTTAAACGAAATTAATTCGAAAATAGATATCACTTTCCACTAGGGTTGCAAACTGTTATGATCAAAAAAAGAGAACATTTACAAAAAAAATTGTTTTTGATATCCATGGGGAGGGGAGTAGTAATAGTTTCTTCTAGTTTCTGCAAAAGTCACATTATATAAAATATATATGTGTGGAAATGCATGGGGAAGGGGGTAGCAATCATTTATTCTAGGTTCAGCGAAATTCACATTATATAAAATATGTGTGTGAAAATTCATGGGAGGGAGGTAGTGATAATTTATTCAACACTGAAAGTCCGAGAATACGAACTGCATAAATTTATTGTCAAAATTGGATTTGAAAAAAAGAAAATTCTTGAAATTGGAAAAAGAGGACATTATGGGTATATTGCAAAAAAGAGAGAGAACAAAAGAATGATGTTAAAAAAAAGAGAACATGTTCTCTTTAAAAGAGACCTGTTGGCAACCCTACAGTCCACGTATATTCAATCCGATCCGACCTAACCTAATCCAAGTCAAAAGTTCGATCAAAACAAATTAAATTGTCGAAAAAACTTAAACCGATTCCCGACGAATTGTATTTATGATCGCTCCAAATATACACGGACTGAAATACGCTTGGACTACGATACAGAAACAGCGTTGCGAACGGCTATGTTATGATTCCAAAACCGAAAAACATTATGCAATAATAACAACGCAATCGTAAAGTATACATACAATAGCGCAACACAAAATACATACCAGTGTCCAAAGTATCCCTGGCGATGTGCGCGATGGCACGTCGTCGCACATCACCTTCCATTTCGAAATTCCGGTTCACGAACTTAGCGCTCTATTTTCCGGATGCGAACTTCGGCAGAATAATCGATAACCGTGCGAGTGGACGGCAGGCCGAAGACGCGCAGGCCGGCCCGAGGAGCATCAACGGCACGCGATGGGGGCGCGGGGGCGTAGCCCGAGGACCGGGGCCCGCACTGCAAACGCCGGTAAAGGAGTGCCGGTGCCGGCGACGGTACTAGGGCGAGATGCGGGAACACATCGATTTTCCCGGCCCACACTGACGTTTGGCGCGAGGGTTGCCGCACTCAAAATATTTTTATTTCTTTCCGAGGGGGTTGCCCGCCGCGCGACGTTTCAAAACATCGATCAGCTGTCGTGCGGTTTCTGGACTTTTGAGTTTACTTCGTGTGCGTTTGCTTCGTGTGAGCTTACATGCCCCAACCTTTTTGTACGAACGACGCTGACACGCGTGACGCTGGCGCACATCTGACGAGTACTGCCAGCTCTCTTTTGAATAAATGTAGAATTCTGAAATCGTCATTTATTGTTTTTTGATTTTCAAATTATTTTATTGTTTTTTGACGTTTACGTTCTTTTGTTCATTTTTTTGAATTTTTTATCAATCTTTTTTTTTTTTTAATTTGTTTTAATTACGTTCATTTGTTGTTTTTTGACGTTTACTTTCATTTGTTGTTTTTTGAAAGTAAGTATTTGTCGAAAGTGCCAAGTGCTGCCGATAGCGAAATATGAGTAGAATATAATTTTTTAATTTCGAAAGTTACAATATACCTGCTATTTACAATTATAATCATAAAACGTCCACTGCAGGACAAAGTCTTATCAAATAATCTTGACAGTTTGGGCCGTACCTTATCATGTGTGCCCACCAAGCTTTGATAAGAGGATCAGTTGAATAGTTCGAGTAACTATCGGTTTATAGCGAAAATTTTACAAGGCTGTGAGGTCGTTAAAAAAACACGACTCCGATTCCAATTTTGAATTTTCCAACAACACGACTCCGACTCCAGGCAAAACACCGCGACTCCGCGACTCCAACTCCGACTCCACAGCCCTGGAAAATTATGAACATGGGGTTTTTTTCTTACCCCACTTCGAACAGAAAAAATTAAATATCAAAAAATACATAATTTCGTGCAATTCACACACAACGATATTACAAAAACACAATAACACGCGAAATCCACCGAAATTTCAACATTCGCTTCGAGACTACGATATTGCGGCGCGGTCATGCAAATTGCGCTAGAAGAAAGTAACATAGAGCTGAATCAGAAAGCTGTCGAGTGACGTGTCGACACACTAATACGAAACGTCCTAACTACAACAAAAACTCCGAACGATTCCAGCCCTTATGTCAAAAGCGTAGACCGAATCTATTGACGTGCACGAACCCGTACCATCTGTAGAGCTGTCACTGCGGCTACGGCTGCGGCTGTCGGCTGACGGCTGACGGCCGTCGTCTTGATCAGTGACGAGGAATCGAAGGGACGACGAACCCTCAAAGGGCATACAATAAAGGGGCGTAGCCTCTGCGGGGACGAGGGGCGCGCGCCCTCCGACATTTTGTTGAGGGGAACGTTTACCAGTGGCTGCACGTATTTTTTGTGAGCCATTTTTCGCACGTCATATGGGTCAATTGTCACTAGGTGGGTTTGACGTGTCGTTTTGACGTTTCAGCATGTCCTGGAGAGAGCTGCCTATTCTGCCGCTGTGCAGAATATACGAATGCTTATCCATCAAAGATTGCCTGAATGCTTCGACGTGCTGTAAAAATTGGAGATATGCATTCAAGTTTCATCGAATGAAGAGGTGAGCGGTTGTTTAGTAATTTTTTTTTTTATTGGAGCAAGATTGTGGATAAACCTATGTTTTTTGCAGGGACCATCTGTGCTTGAAGATCGATAGTGAGAATTTTGAGAAAAACGTATTTTTGGCAGATACTTATAGTCGTAATATCAAAGAGTTGCAAGTTTTGTTAGCTAGTTCAATAGATGAATATTCGAAATTTATTACTGTGATCTTAAAAAGGTAGGTCGTATTTTAACCATTGACACTATTCGAAAGATGAACTCTCGACTTTTGTCCGTTATCAATTCTGACCCCATTCGTTGACTATTGTTTTGTACATAAATTCTATTTACGAATCGTTTTTTTTACTTTCAGATTTTGTGATTCCAAATATCTTAATTATATAACTTATGTGCCAACGTTCGAGTATTTAACCTTCGAAAGAACTCACAATAAAGAATTTGTACAAAGGTTTGTATGTTTTGAATACCTTTTGCATGTTTTGTACAATTAAATTGAAAATTTTATTAATAAATGTTCAAATCGTTCCAGGGTACTAATATCGCCTCTTTTACAATTTTGTTCCTTGCCCAGCCTTCGAGGAATTAATATAAATGGATGTAGTGAGGTAATAGTCCATACACCTGCCTTATTACAAGCTGTTGTAAGTGTTATTTCATTAAATAAATATTTTCAGTCATTTTGTTTTTGAAAATAATCGACCTCGAATAATATTTATTTTTTTCAGAGATATCCAGAATCTTTTAAGTTGCTCGGACTTGCTAAGATACGACCAACATATACTCCAGTTAGCTCCTTCAATCCAAATGTTTTTCATGGCTTTGTGTCTCTTCAGGTTATTAATATCATTATTTTTGGCACTCTTATGCCTCTTGTTCATTTTCTGTACTCTAAAAAAACAAAATTGTATGTTCAAATAATTAGATATACAATTTTATAAATTAATATATTTTTAAACAGTACTTGTCCTTGGACTATGCATACTTATCAGAAGAACTCTTGGTTGGGATTCAAAATAGAATGGTGTTACTTAAAAAACTCGTGCTCAATATCACAAGCGTACCGACTCAAGGATTTCAAGATCTAACAAGCAGTTGGTTCAGACTTAGAGTTGCTCGAATATCTTTTACAGTCACCATTAATTGTGTAAGACATTGTTATAATTTTTATACCAATTTTATGTCCACACGCCACTTGTAATCAATAATCTTCAAAATTTGCATTTATTTTTATAGATACGTTTGCCATCGGAGAGCTTAAATGATATAAATCAACATGTTTTGAACCCAAGTATTCCATTGGAAGTTATAAGAGTTATGTTTTGCAAAACAGTGAGTATTTATTTATCTTTTTATATACATACGAGTATATATGATGATTGTTTAATCAAAAATAATGTGCATTTTAAATTTATGTTTTTTCAAGCTTTTTATTAACTTATTACATACTTTTTTTTGCGCCTTACAGATAAATATGGATATTTTGAGAAAATTAGTACATTATAATGATACTTTGAAAGAATTAGTATGGGTGGATTCTATTGTAACTGGTGCTTTTAAAAATGTAAGTTCTGTTTCGAAATACATATATGTATTTTTTTCACATACATTAGAATTTTATATTTAATTTTTCATGCATATTTAATTAATTGTATAGGGTCTAGGAGTAGTAGAAGGCCGAAGAAGAAGCTCAAGGCGTGCTACTAGACAACAAACTCCAAATCCTTTAGTAATGATGTGTTGGCAATGTTCTTTTTTGGAAAAAATTGTCTTGCACGGTATAATTATTATTTTTAATTATTATTATAACAATTACGATCAATCTAAATTATGAAATACAACTTAAAATAAATATTATAAATAGGCTACTGGCATTCTGCTCATGATCTTTTGGGGATGGCTAGGCTTCGTGGAAGTAGCTTACAAGCTTTAGATATATCAGCTTTATTACATCCAGATCGTGCTTATCGCCCGCGACAACCTTTTGCACCAACACGTTTATCACGCGAAGATCTTTCTTCAGATGGACCATATTTAACTGATGGATTTATTCAGGTTCGTTTTTCAGTATTATAATATTTGAATTAATTAAAAATATTTTCATACTGATACATTAAATATTTTTTAGAAAATGAAATGTGCATTAACTTTTCCTTGGAATACTCCGAAATGGTGTGATTTACATCCTTCTCTTAGAGGAGATCCGGAGGACGGTGCTAGTCAAATTTTAGATTACATCTTAAAAATTATTGAAAACGACTTGCCATCAATGAAGGAAGTTACCAATATCAACAGTATTTAAATTTTTGTCGAGAAAAAGTATATATATTTAGTATATATTTGTCATATTGAAAGGGAAGGGCAACTAACAAAATTTTACAGTAAAAAAAAACCTGACACTGTAATATCAAAATTTAATTTAGAAGACCAAATAATCTTATATTTGAAATATTTTTCGCTTCTATCGGTAATTATTGCACTTTGCTCATAGGTGTAGACATTGTATGAAATCAATTATGTAGTAATTTTTATGAATCAGATTCGAATTTGAATGCAATAAACAATGAGAGAAGTTATAATACTTTAAAGTACTGATACTTTAGTTCGAGAAACTACACAACATACATGACATTACATAGTCATATCATTTTTTTTATTCAGATAGTGGATTCGTGAAGATTACATAACTTCATTACTTATTAAATGAAAAAGTATCAAACACGAAATGGCAATATTAATAATATTGCAATATGGGTTGGCCCAAAAGTATATATGGTTTTATGTTTTCGAAAATAGATGATCACTACTTATCAATATCAGCAACGGTTTTCAACATGGTAAATGAATGAAATTGTCAATTTTAAAATTACTTGTTGATTGCGAGCTGCATTCGATCATCTTGACGATTATTGCGGTTTGTCAATTATCTATTGGATAGTTAAACTAATAAATACTGAGTATAAAATATAGTTCTTCGAATATGTGAATTTGGTTTGTCTTCGAGTTTAAGAAATCACTCATTTCAACCACTTTTTTGTATAATTTTTTTTGCTCTGATATAATTTACAATATCAATTGTATCTTAAGACAGTAAGAAAATTATATAAATATTGGTGTTTATTAATCTTATTGCTCTGTTTTCAAAATATTTAGAAAAATGCATTTTACTGTAGACATCTATTTTTAAATTTATAATGATTCCTGTTTTTCGTTCCTGATAGTAAAATTCCAATTAAAAAAATATTTGACTAAATTAAATATGAAATATTCGTGTAAATATTTAACACGTTAAATATAAATGTTTAAGATACTTTTCTATGATCATAAATTTCTTCTGCAATTAATTTTGAAGGGAAACATAGATGGAATTTTTACAACCTGATCGTATCATATGTTTTCAGCAAAGATATAACATATTCATTTACATCTTGAATTTTTTCATATATTCAATTGACATTCCAACGGAGAGTTTTCACAAACTATGATTATTTTTGATCATCACTTTATTTTCACTTCACCAATATAAAAAAATATCGAGCCAATTCCATTAGTTTATTTTGTTTAATCAGCTGTAACACCTCAATATAAAAATTATATCTGTATTGTATTTAAATTCCAAATGATAAAACTTAAACTAAAACTAAATTTTTGTATCAACTAAATGCTTAAAAAGATTATACAAATTATGAAAATATTGCCATTTTATCGTTTAAAAACTTAAAGTGATGATACTGTAGAATTGAAATAATTTTAATTATATTATGTTGTATGTTTTATATTTGTTTCCAAATTTAAAAAAATATATCTATCGGTATACTTAGTTACTCAAAGTAATCAATATAAATATTATATTTTATAAATTAAAAAACTCCAGTTATTTCAAAAAAATTGGTTGTTTATTTTAGTTTATCTTGTCAAAGGTGTTTAATTATTTAAAAGGATTATATTTTATTTTAATTAACTTTCACAGAAACCATGTATTTGAAAGAAATGGGATTATGTTTTAAATTTTTATTTGTTAAACTATGTTATAATTTTATATGAAAATGGGTACCGGGTCTATTTATATTATATATCATATTGGAACATCATTAAGGTATTAAATTGTTATTATAAATGTAACATAACACTTTGAAAAAGTCTGCGTTGATCGAATATTTAAATTTCTTTGGATCTATTATATATTCAATCAAATATTAAAATTCTCGTACAAAAAAAGTTTTTTTACATCAAATTACGACTGTCACATTTTATCGTTATAAATGTTTTTGTCATTTCCGTTATAAGCATATTTTTATTATTTTGCTTTTATATTAGATAACATTTGTGGAATATGAATGGGATCGAATGGAGAAGATCGTTTAAAAGATCTCTCGATTAAGTTAAGACCCTACTGCTCTGATCGCAGTATAAACATTGTGATAGCTATAAATACAGATTTTCCATGAGTAATTCAGAATTCAAGAAAATTGTGGATCGCATATTTCAAAAGATAAATATACGTACTTTTTGTAAGTAGCGGATTTTTCAAATCGGCGTATTTATAATTGTTTTGTGATTACATTCTCGTCCATAAATTTTTCCTGAATTCTTGATAGACTTTCTCGGGAGATTCTGGATAAAGCCGACATTGAGTACCTTTGTCTGCTTGAAGGTCATTCAGTTGAACATCAAGCAAGTAACCATCTGTGATATAATGACTTGTAGACAAGCAGATAGTTTAAGATCTAGCACAATCTACATCTTAATATTAATGTAAAGTTAACACAAGCGTTCTATCATAACACAGGAATTTATATAATATGTAAATGTAAAAAAAATTGGTTATTATATTTATCTTCTTCTTCCTCTTTAAGTTGTCAAAATAGAATATCGAATGTTTATATCAAAATTTCAATTTTCCTTTGTAAGTTTTTGAAAATTTTTAGAGTGTGCCATAGAAGTGACAATTTTTTGTCTGTTGACATCTTAAAATTAATAAAAAAATATAATAACCAATGAATCAATTTAGTTTTTCAGTGCGATACAAAACTGATCAATAAATCTTTAACTGCGAAAGTTCGGTTTGTGTGTTACAAACGCTTGTGTTATCTTATATGCCTAATTTTCCAAAAACCTGGCATAATTACTTACTTAGAGTTATATTTTGTATGTGCTCTCGGCGTAACTGAAGGTTTGCATGAAGTGCTGATTTAAAAACATTCCTATCATGATAATATTATGTATGTAAAAAGATATTTTTTCAAAATTTTTATTATTTGTCGTTCGAATATGACTTTTTAGATCGTATGAAACATACATATTTGTCATTATTTTTTTTTTTTGTTTGAATTTATGAAAAAAAATTATTGTGGTGAAAGAGACTGAAAATATACAAAAATCAGCATCAATGCCTTCAAAATAAAAAACGTCTCTAGTGAGGTCCCTGATATTTATAACTTTAAATATTTATGCGCAAAATGAAAAATATCATTTATACAAACAAACAAAATGTTATAAACTTTTATTATTATATGTATATGTTACAATTATTATCTAACATGAAAAATAAATTAGTTTACATTTTATTTCAATCGATTATTTTAATATAAACCAATATTTTTTTTAAATATACATAAAATTCAATTCAATAGATATAGTCCTGCTAATACCTAAAAATAATCATTTTTTCAACTAGTTTTTAATAAAAAAGAAAAATGTCGCTATTGACGCAATCAATATTAACGACGAATACATAATCTTTTGTAATACTACTCTATTTGTGCCTTTAATCGTTTTTATCACACTGTTGTTGTACATGAACACTAATTTACTTTCATCGAGCAATCCTTGACGTTCTTCTTCAGTTAGTGTTTCAGCAATATCATCGATACTTTTCTTCATCTTCTTTTTTGTAGCACTTATGTCTAAATTTGGAAATTCCATGGTCCAATCGATATTATCTTGAGTTTTGTTTATGAGTCGAAATATGTTAAATATTGAAAATTTTCTAAGTTTTCTTTTAGTTTTGATTATTTGGCCTCCGCTCATGAAGCCCATATAAAGATGATAAAAGTAGGCTAATAACAAAATAGGCTGAGTATCGACAAGACTATTTATGTGTTTGACATATTCTAAAACTTCTGGTCTAGTAGTTGTGCAATTTTTCCAATCATTTCCAAAATACCGCTGTAGATCTCTTTCAAATGCTGAAGTCCTAAGAAAATAATAATTTGTCACATTTCATTCGTTCTATTCACATTTTCAATTGCCAAAACAATAAATAATACCTCAGTAAACGATCATCTACAAATAATGATTCTAATTGTGGCATTTTTATAGTTTCCTTTATTTCTTCCAAGCATTTGAAAACGTCATAGAAAACGACAAGAGCATCAGCCCATACAGTCTCGTCGGACAAAGCTGCAAAAATATGACAATCGAAAATTTCAAATGACACAGCAGAAGTATAAAAGAAAACTGTCATAAAAATAAACAAACCCAAAACCAATTTTGAATTAGCTAGAGCGTCACTGAGGGCATGAGGCTGTCGTGTAGCTAATCGCATTTCTTTGCTGAAACTCGACATTTTCGATCAACAATAATTTTCAGCATGAAAAACTTTCGACTTATCTTCACCTGTCATTTGACAGCTGAAAGCACCGAATCTACGATTCTATTATGCAGTTTTTTGTCATAACACATTTTTTTATGAGCAATATTTCTAAATATTTATTTTATTTTATTTCATAAAATTTTATGTGCGATATGAAAAATTAAATATTTCATTATAAAAAACGTGTAATAAAGTTTAATTTTTTTTTCATTAAGTACAAATTAAACGTACATACATTTAAAATTTAGTTATTATTATTATTATTAAAATAATTAAATCTTCAAATGTACAAATATACAACATATAATTGTGCATTAATTTCAAATAAAAAATTAATGAATAATTTTCAGGAACTGGAAAAATATAAATTTGCTGTAGGATTATGTCGTAAAATGTATTGTTAAGATCATGCATATCGATGGCGGCAGTTTTAAAAATACAATCCGTTCAAAATTTACTTTTTATCATTGAACTGGTTCATTTTTTACTAATTGTAAGCAAACTGTTCAGTTGTAGCTGTGTTCAACTTTATTTTATTCAACTAACATGTGTTCAAAGAAAAGTGTAAAAAGAAACTAGAATAACTTTTGAAAAATACAAATAATTTATTTAAAAAAGTAAATATTTACATTCGAACAGTTTATAGAGAACATATGAGAAATCCATCATTAATTTTACTTATTAGAGACATTAGAATATCAGAAGCAACGCTACTAAAACGTGAACGTCGCCGAATTGCAGGTCATGGCTTCTTGAATGAAAAAATTATCAACGGGAACGTACTGCTGGGTGACGAGCTTGATGACCTCCTGAGCGGCACATCCTCCCATGAACGCCGAAACGCTATGCAGCTCAGACCCTCCATACCGACACATCTCGTGCACGTAATCGTCCTCGGCGAGGGGCGGACAAGACCACTCCCCGAGCAGCTTAGTCACGCAAGTCTTCAGCTTGGAGATGTCCGTCTCGGGATCCCATTCTCCGGGAGCGCGACACTGCTCGGAGTGAAACCTTTCGGCGGCTCGCAGCAGCACGTAGTGCAGCATCATGGGGTTCGGCTCTTCGAGATGGCGGGCCACATAAGTCGACGTCGGTCCCGGTCGATACTCGTCAGCGATGCTGCTTCCTCTAACGACCCTCAAACAAGCCGAATGTTTACAGATAGTCTTAACTTCTGTCTCCGAAATCGCTTCGACTCCCAATTCGGCAACTAGTCTCAAAACTCTTCTATAAACCGATTCAGCATCGGCGGCTGCTTTTTGGCGATAAACATTAGTTAATTTGATGTAATGATGCGTCGCCGCCGTCATATCGGGTATCGTTCCTCTCAACGGTAAAGCTCCGTTTCCTTCTTCTTCGACGAAACTTCTAATAGCCGAACACACGATCCAAAACGGGGCGCTTTTCTGCGTCAGATTCGTGCAAGCTTCATCGTA
Organism: Hydropsyche tenuis; assembly: GCA_009617725.1. NCBI lineage: Eukaryota > Metazoa > Arthropoda > Insecta > Trichoptera > Hydropsychidae > Hydropsyche > Hydropsyche tenuis. Next base: position 4,426,997 of record VTON01000006.1, read on the forward strand.
CAACACATCTTTGATAGCTTTCGGGAGAGCGGTCTGCACGACGGATCCGTTAACAGCTCTGATCGCTTCCTGAAAATTTTCTTCGTCTAAAGGCACTCCGTTTTCATCGCGCATCACCCCAGCCCTGATAATATCGCGCACCTGCTCCTTATCCCTATAACTGAGAGGCCAGCGCGAATCGTGAGCCCTTGACCACGTCCTCAAAGCCTTATACAGCACGACGAGCCACGGCACATGAGCGTGCTCTTTAAACTCCATCGAATCCAAATCGAACGAATCGATATACTCGACCAAAGTAGGAAACGGCGCATGCAGCCTCAGATCAGACGGCAGATTATCCGGATGAGTTTCTACGGCACGATGCTCACGCACTTGAATACGCAAACAAGACAAGAACCCGACAGATCTACATAACAACAACGGAACATCAGCTTCCCATAATCTTCTAGACAATTCTATAACGGTTCGATCAGTCAAACCGCATGCGACTACAGTAGAGAACTCATTCCAAAAATCAGGTCTATCAGCTAATAACAAATCAATAGATTCCGGAACGGCATGTCCGCGGACTTCTCCGTTCAATTCGAGTAACAACCTGACTAATTCCCTAGCTCGTGATTGGCCAATACTGTTGGTTTCCAAGAAGAAGTCAGCTCCTAGGTCTTTTTCTGTGACTATAGCCGGGTCGACGACTGTGATGGCGCCTACGCCTGCTAAGACCAGGGATTTTAGGGCTTCGGAGCCGACCCCACGACCGACGCCTTCGCCCACGCAGAGGCACACGTGTGAGGCTTCGAGGGCCGCCTGGCCGGAGCCCCCCCAGAGCCTCAGCTGACGGTCGTACTGCGCCGAACGACCGTCCATCGTGCCCAACTGACGTAGGTACACTGACAATGAGAGAATCTCAACGCCAAACGTCAAAATGCGGTCTAGGGTGGAAACGTGCGCGTTTTGGCCGGGCGAGTGTGGAAGAAGTATTAAACGTCAAAGCCATGAATTTACAGACGCTCTTTCAAGATTTCAATCCGAGGTAATTCTGGGGTTGTTTGGTTTTGTGACGAGTGGATGTTGTGTTTTTATCGTTTTTGCGTCGTTTGAGCTGTTTGCGGTGTGTTTTTTTTGGTTTTTGAAGTGCGTTTCTTTTGTGTGCGATGTGAACCTTTTCGTATTGTAAGTCGTTCTTGATTTGTTCTAGGAGATTCAATCGTTTGATTGATAAATTTTTTAAAACGGTCGCTTTTGACATTTCGATGTATAAAATGTATGGGTCTAAACGAAAAAATAAAACTAGGTCATTATGAAAACCTCTGGCAGGGTCAAAGCCTAGATTTTTTTAGAGAGGTCCAAAACCCAACTTTTTATAAATAAATATGCTTTTGTTTTTCATTTGAAGTATAGTATGTGTGTAAATTTGAGATGTTCAAAGAATTCGTTCAAATATAATAATAGCAATTTGTTTATATAAAAAAGTTCATATGCAAATACATATATACTAACATGACAACAGGTTTCCCAAATCGCCATAATGGTTTAAACAAATACAATACAAAAAATAATAATACAAAAACATGCAGATACAGATACATACACATACAATACATCCATTTACTTATTCAAACATTTAACAATCATTTATCTAGTATGTCCAAATTTCGTCTGATAAAAACGACCAATTCACCAACACAAATGTTAAACAAACCAAGCGATAGATATATCTCAACATGATTCTCAAAATTAAGTAAAATTGGTAATAATTTTGAAATTTAGGGAGGGCGTCAAGGCCTATATGATTCTGTGCTTTTATTTTTATAATTTTGAAAATTTAACCTTTTTATATTTCATGTTTCAGCAAATTTGTCGTACACACTTGCCTTTTGATATTCACCGCACTATTAGCCCTCAGGTTTGACGGAACAATCTCTTGGTCTTATTGGGCCGTTTTCGCTCCGATATGGGTCTGGAAATTGTTAGTGATATCTGGTGCGACCGTAGGGACGTATGTGTGGTGGAGATACCCTCATTTCCGGTACGTTTAACACATAAATGAAATATAACTCGTTGCGTCATTTTAATATATTATTCATTTCAGATTGGAAGGAGAAGCGTACGTTCATTACAAAGCGATGTTGATTAGTCTCTCTCTTCATCTTATACTGCTGATGTTCGAACTGTTGGTTTGTGACAAATTGAATTCCGATCGTCATTTGTGGATATTGGTTTTTATTCCTCTCACTTTCATCAGTATCGTTTCCATCGCGATATGCATATGGGCTCTTAAACACGATAGAAGTTTCGAGGTATTAAATGCGAATGTTTAATTAATTGTGAAAATATACGTGTTAACGTTATAAATTTAATATTTTTCAGCTTGAACTCTTTTGCGCTGTAAATATTTTTCAATTCATATTCTTAGCTTTGAAATTAGACGGTTTTATCTCTTGGACATGGGAAGTCGTTTTTGTTCCCTTTTGGATCTTGATGTGTTTAAGTTTAGTTGGTACGACATTATTATTTTTTAAAACATGTTGATGTTGTCTAATTTCTGATTCTTATCAATTTCTATTCTTTATAATTTTCAGGCGTATTGTATACAATAATTTTTGCTGGAATTCTTTTACGCTCACCTGACGTTAATGTACATCAAAGAAGAACAAGTTTCCATTCTGCGCTAGCTTACACTTTTACCGTTGTGCCGATTCTTGTTTTTCAGGTATTTATTTCATTTTCACTTTTATCTATTATCTCGATTTACAACACTATCAATTTATTTTTTTTACATTTATTTAGGTTCTTCTGGCCAACAAGTTAGATGATGGATTATCTATCCCATACATAGTGGTGGTTAGTCCACTCTTTGTTAGTTATGCTACTCTTATTTTAATGTCCTTTGGTGCTAAAGGTGGAAATCGATGTATGTATAAATTTTTGTGTTACGATAATTTTAATTTCAAATTTCAATAAAATTTTTGTATGTTTATTTATAGGGTGGTTTGGAATGAGAAAAGATTTTTGCCAATTTTTGTTATCTGTTTTTCCACTTCTTCAAGAATATGCTAACATAGCTTATAACAATGAAACTAACCAAAATACCAACAATGGAGTTCAGAGTTCGGCTGAAACTCATCAAAATATGAATCCTGCAGAACAATATAGAACGTACCGACATTCTAGAGTAAAAGAAAAACATTCTAAAAAATCGATGAAAAATCAGAAAAAGAATGAACTCCTTAAACCTGTTGTGCCAATAATCAGCATAGATATACCTGATTGAAAGCGCTTATAATAGCGCCATACTTAAATTTTGAAATTTATGATTTTATGTTAAATCAATTTTTTCCACGAGATGCATAACATAGAAGATATTTTTATACTATTTTTTCCCCTAATTTGTCTTTTAAAAAAATAATGTTGTTGAGACGAATTAGCATAAAACTTGTGATTAATCACAACATTTTCAAGCTGTTGCTATATTTTCATATGAATAACGTAAATAACTCTTTTGAGATTAGTATTAAATTTGGTTACAATTTGACAATGTTTCAAATTGTCGTGTAAGTGACTACGATTTGTTTCCCATATTGGGATATTTAATATATTATATAAAATGGTCACTATGTTTACAATTTGCCTAATGAAAATTTCACCTTGATCATCTCCGTGTTTAAACTTTTTTTCATTGTTAGTACTAATTTATCCTAAAAAAAGACATGTAATATAAAATGCCAGCGTACAAATTCACAATGGTCATATTGGTCTATAACCCACCAAAGATAATTTTAAACCACTTGGATCACAAAGAAAAATGTTTTTGTTTTTTTTATTTTTTTATTAACAAACGTTCATTCAGCTAATTGTAAGATACAAAAAATGTTTGAAGTTTGTTATTCATGGTGATATTAATGTTGTCAATGCATTGATACATATGCACAAATTATCTCAATAGGTATGTGATCTTAATTAGTATTTATTTAATGCAAATTCTATACTATTCTAGAAATACTGGTTTCTGCATTTGTTTAGATGTGCACTCGAATAGTCTGTCAATTTGATTAATTATTTGCTTTGTTTGTTTTTTCATATATCTGTGTGATCAATTTTTATCTTATGAATTACTTCTATTTTAAGGTTCTATGCAAAAATATATTAGTGGGCTATTGTTTTTTTGAGCATGGTAGTAAATAGTAAAATTTACATATCACATGAATTATATTTTCATCTTTATCATGTTATTTTACCGACAAAATGCTAGATGCCTTATACGTGTTAACATCTCTCACTCTGATGCAATTTTCGATTGTTTTCCTATATTAGGTACTTATTTTTATTTAATTTGTATAGATAAAATATTGGAATATTTATTTTCTTTAAGTAGTATTGTAGTATTGTGTTTTGTTTTTATGTACATGTGCATTATTTTTCCTAACAAAAAAGACATTTCATCATTTTAATAATTTAACATATTCACTATGGATGTATGATATATAAATAAATCGACATTGTTGTTATTATTATAGCTGTGTTTTATTAAATTGAACTATTTTGTACTTCACAAATATGCATACAATCATCATTATCATCAACATAAGACATCTACTGCAAGACAAGATCTCTTTAACTTGTATAATATTATACAATATCTTATCGAATAAAATACTCATATTTCGGATAAGAGAAGATCAATTCACTTAATACAAAACATTCAAATCCATAATTATTTAAAAACAAATACATATTATCTATCCATTACTATAAAAAAAGTTACTTTAAGATTTCATTCATGAGAAGAATCATTTTGAGCAAACATCAACCTGAATAATGTTCAAGTTTAGGGGCAGGTTAAGGTTAACGATGCACCACAAAATAACAGGTCTAGGTTACTAAATAAAATTCACAAATAGCGAACTAGACACAGTCCTTGACATGATTCGAAAATTTTGCATGGTACCACCTGTACCGAATATTGATTATACGCAACGAATCACATTGCGAATTTTGCTAGTTGAACTTCACTTTCGATTTCGTACAGTCGGTTTCGTCCATCACAGCCGACAATATCAATTATGAATACGACCAAGTGGTTACCGCTGGAGCCTGAGGAAAGTGTCATCACTTACACGCTGTGCAAAGATTTGGAAAATGCCACGATTTCGCTGATAATAAAAATTACAAACATAGAAAACGCTTCCACGTTTCATATGGATCGGAGAATGTGCGGGAAAAATTATGTGGAGAATCTAGATTATATACAAGTTGATATTTTTTTGAAATGGAGTAAATTGTATGTAATGTGTAATTAAAACGTATCGTGTTTTCAGGCGTTAGAATTAGTTCAGAGGACGTTGACGAAATTAGTTAAATGTTACTTCAAATTGAATCCGAAACTGGCGAAAATTTCTACCAGTGGTGAAAATATGGTGGTTGCTTGTAAAAAAAATTTAACCATGGAAGCGTTGTGCAGAAGACGATTTACTTTAGCTTATCTTATAAATAATCTGGTCATGTGTACTTTTAAGTCGTGTCTTCAGCGCAACGAACAGTCCAAGCTTTTGGAAATCGTATTTGGGTAAAACTGCATTTGCTTTTTATTTGTGAACGTTAAATTACCATTTTTTTGTTGTAAACTTTTTTTTTCATCGAAGATTGGCCACTCTTTACAACGAAATGACGACGTTGAGCAGTAAAGGATTCATTTCGAAGTTCAACATTTGCAGCAACACTTGTCCGATTTTGATCCATCAGCTGAAAAAAATATCTGTATCTAAACTTCTTCAAGTGCGTAATTAGCGATTTTTTTTAATCGTGAAATAACTTTTTTTAATTTGAATCTCTCGTGAACTATTAAAAAAATTATTCAAAACATTTTAATTACCAAAAGTATGGAATATTATGATTTTCAGACGTGCATTGTCCGTAGGTTTTAGCACAAGGAAGGGCAGAACTTTGCTGCCATAGTTTGATTGACTGTTTATTGAGTAATTACAAACCATATAATCACAACGAAACGGATGCATGTTCTGAAAATTCCAGTTTGGAAATATATCAGTAATATTTATGAAATCGTTGAAATAATTATTTCAATTAAAATTATTTCATGTCAAATTATTTTTATAGGGCTCTTACAAAGCATATGACTCCACCGACAGTTTCGAACGAAAATATTCCGGAACGAAATAAAATTCAAAATACTGGGATGAATACTTTAAGCATCTTAAAGTCGGATGTTAACTCTTCTAAAAATATAAATAAAAATGTTGAAGAAACTCCACAGACAGACACAGAAGCAAAATATTTGACATCGACTTGTGAACCAACTTCAGAGAGTGAAGCTCCCTATTCTTCCATGAACGAATATTATGACGAAACTGATAATGCATATGATTTAAGAGGTATTTCTTTTTCAGTTAAATGTAAATACCGAAATAATTAACATGAATGATATTTCAGAAGTGTCGTCATTAGAAAATTTAATACAAAGAGAAGAACTTTACGTAGAAACTATATTAGAGTCGGTTTTGAGGATATCGCCTTCGATGTTAGGAACTAATGGAATAAAGAAAATGAAGACCGGTGAACGTTTTCTAATTTTATTTTTTTATTAATCACATACATTTAAATTTCGTAAACTTTACATTTGAACTAATATTTATTTATTCCCTTGGCATTTTTAGGAGAATATCGCATAAATAAAAAACTAGTTGAATCCATTGTCGAATATTATCAAATCACTTTATGGGGAAATGTAGGAGGTTTTCTCGAACATGTTGTACTATGGTGGGGCGCAAGCCCATTAGCATCGAGGTATATTTATGTTTAAAAGAATTTTTATGAAAGCTTAAATACAAAATTAATAAATATATTTCAGGCCACCCCATTCAAGTCAACACTTAAGGGAATGGTTGATTTCTTTGAATTCTAACGGTATTTATTTCGTAAGTTAATTGAAATAAATAATCGAATTGTTATTTACGCATAGTTTTATAATTTCAAGATGTTCCACAACTAATGTTAGTAGCTTTACAAAGCTTAGCAGATGCTTTAGGTTGTCATGTAACTTCGACGTCGTGGGATACTTTATTCAGGTAATATTATAAGATTAAAATGCTACATCAATATATACTAATAGAAATCATGAACATTTCTAGGAAGTGTTTTGTAGCAAGTTTGCAATCAACACCAGTAAAGTCTGATCAGTATGTCACACTGTCTATAAAAGAAGTAATTTATTTTGTCAAAAGAACTATTTTCATTTAAACCTGTCCCTGAAAAAATAAATATTAATTTCAGTGTTCTGAAGTCGGTGCATGTTTTGCTGACATGTTTCAAGATTTGGTTATGTTGAGTAATCGATGTGAAGTAACAAGTGATTACATAATGGGAGCACCTGTAGATGAACTTCCTTTAGTCGAGCAAATCCCAAACCTCCACAGATTAGGTATTTAGTGAAGTCATTTGCAATGAAAATATAAAATATTTCTCTCAAAATTATTAATTTTATGAATAATCATTAATATATTTTGGAGGATAATTTGATTTCAGATCATTCTGTGCATACGTATAGACTATGGTGCCTTGCTGAAACCAGAAGATTATCTAATTTGTGGGATATGGATTGTTTTTTTAGAATTGTACATAACGATATTCAAATGTCGTTAGAACAATTATCAAATTTGAGATTTGCTGATCATACGATTGCGATAGATTCAGGTATGTGTCGAAGATTGTCAATAATTTGGTCGTTACAGTTTTTAGAAATTAAACAACTCTTCAATTAAAAGTAGATTTTATATCTATTTATTAGCTACACTTTTATTATAATAGGTAAATTGGGAGTTCACGAGCATGTATGTGCCAAAATGAGAGAAAAATTAGTTTCAGAAGTGAACGTAAATATACAAAAATTGAAGGTGATTAATATAAATTATATTCAGAAAAGAAAATGGTTAATAGTAAGAATTGAAAATAATTTTAGAAAGCTTCTGATGAATGCGTTCAAGTTCTGGCATCAATTTGTGCGACTACTAGTTTAGCTCATTTAACAATGATATTTCCACCAAATGCGTCATGGAAAATGATTCGATATCCAGTTCAGACCAAACATTGCAAATACGTTCATCACTATTTAGGTATTTTCAGTTTGGCATTATTAAATATAAAAAAATTAAAAAAAATCAAATACTTTTGTTTCATATTTCAGATAGAGTTTTACTGCCCGTTGTTAAAGCCACTAGTGATAAGTTAATAGTGAATATGATATTGAAAATAATGTGTGAATCTTGGCTCCAACATATATATGTCTACAAAATAAAATTTAGGTAAGATAACTACATCAATTGACTGAAAAAATTGAATTGCAAATAAATCTTTCTATCAATAGCAAAGCTGCAGCTGAACAATTACTTCTTGATTTTGATGCAGTGAAAACATGGTTAACAGAATGTAATATACTATCAGATTTAACTAGAAAACAAATGCTGAATAATGAAGTTTTGAGGTGATTTCTTAAAGTATATCACAGAAAATGATTAATACTCAAATTTGTATATATAATTTTATTTGAACTTTTAGAAGATGTGAAGGAGTAGGAAAACTATTATTGCATTCGCCTGGCGATTCGATAACAATGCATGATGTTTCACAAGGACAACCACGTATAGCATCTCAACAAGGTATTTATTTCTATGGTACAATCATTAAAAATTAAAAATCAAATAACTGATCTGAAATTCTTCAAATTATTTTACAGATATGGAAAATATAGATGACTGCGGTGAAATTATGCCAGCGGAAATGTATGTACCAAATCAACAACAATGGTTACAACTAAGAGCAGGAAAAACAAAAAAAAGAAGGAAGTTTTGTTGTGTTACTATGACCTGTTAGAATAATTATATATATACAAAGAAAAGTGAACAAATAAAATTATGATCTTACTGTGAGATAAGAACTTTCTAAGATGCTCGATATGTGAAATATGTGGAAACTGCCTTCCCGTTATCTGTATAGCCACAATATATTGAGGAGTTTTATCACTCTTTATTAAATGGTATGTGATCATATCCATCTATAAATTTCATCATTCATCACTATATTTCAGTGATTTGTGAGAAATCAGTGTGTTCAACAAAACTAATCTATCATAAAATGAAAAATAAAACGTTATTCTGCCATTTATATATCGATTCAACCATGTTCATTGCTTTGATCAAATCTAATAAATTTGAGCAAATGAAGTTATTACGTATCAGAATCAATGACTGAATTTTTTTCGAGGCTATTATCACTATAAACTATATCACTATCCATATCACTTAATTCTATTAAACTTTTGTTTAAGTTGGTGGAGATGCTATCGCTATCATCATCATTTTTATTGTCGAACCTATCTGGTCGATATGCCAAGGGTAATTTATCTTTATCTTTAAAGGTGGGAAATTTATCAAGACATGGTTTCCGTCTTTTTTGTTTTGAATCATTATTGCATGGACTTCTATCTGAAGATGTTCGCCTTTCACGAGAATAGGTTCCACCTTCTTTAGAATGTGAATTGTGATTTTCATTCCTTTCTTTATCATGATCGTAATCCAATTTACTGTATCTACCACGTCTTGTATTATTCCTTTGGCGTTTCATACTTTTTGCAATTACTCTCTTTTGTCTATCTAATTGTGGGAATAAATCTAAAGAAAAAAAATTGTTTTAATTAAAGATAAAATAAATGTTTGGTAAAAAATAAATAAAATTTTAAATTTTATTTTATTTTTTTATTTTTTTTTGGTAAATATAAATTGAACTAACTGTGAGAATTCGTTAATGCTTGTTTAGCAGCATTCATTTCTGCTTCTTGAATACAGTGCCCGCGTGCAGACGCTAATCTTTCTCCTCGGAAATACACCGCTACAGTGTACTCTCTAGTATTTGTTGGGCCCACACATTCTATTACTCTATAAATATAAATAAAAAGAAGTAAGAAAAGTGCATTGTGATTTAGTTACAGCAAATATAGTATCATTAATCGTACATGCAAAAAAAACAGCACATTACGTACCACATTTCTGTTACTTTATTTTAATATCTTATTTATTAAATAACTTTATAACAGAAAAATAGGAATAAAAAAACAAAGTTAACTTAATATATCAATCATCAAAAAAATAATTTTTCTATTATCCAAAAAATTCTTTTACGTATGACAAAAGACAATAAACTAATAATTGATACATTAAATTAAAATTTTCTTATCTACATTTATTTTACAATAAACTATCAGTCACCAATAATAAAGTACCCAATTTTATAAAATTGGTTTATTACAAACAAAAACTAAGACAAAATACAATCGGTACAAAGTAAAAACAATTGTGAAAATCAGTACGATTACATGGATTATTGAAATGTGACCTATATTCCCTATGAAATTGCAAGACCCAAAGCCAAGTAGTATTGTTAAAGTTCTCAATAAAAAAAATAGCACTTATAAATGACTGTGCTTTGGTTTCATATAGTCTTTGTTTTCAATAATTAAATGATGAAATCAAATCAAGTGAATTTAAGGGTCCCAATTATCAGTCACATTATTTATTTTTATGAAATGCAAACATTAAAAAACAGAAAGAGAAAACATATGCATTTCTTTATGATAAATGAAATATCTACAATAACATATAAAGGAATTGATTTTTGATTATATGTATATAAAGCTTTTAATATGTATTATAAACGTATACACAGCTCAAATATTTTTTTGCTATATCGAACATATGTTCATATATGTTATGTACAAGTGAATCAATGAAGCAAATTATTATAAAGAAACAATATTAAGAATGAAATAGTGCTAAGCAGATATCATAGAAGAGCTAGTGCTAAATTGTTTATGTGCATTTATTTTTCTCACAAAATATTTATATTATTGTCACTAAAACAAATAATAATATGAATATTTATATTCTAACAATAATTCACTCAAATTATTTTGTCTAATGCACAGGCATATTACTATTGAGTATTTAAGTGGGGCCGACTTAAATCAAACACTGTAGTGCAATTTGTTTTGATACAACAAAATCAAACATTTTTTTAGACATGAGCATGCAGGATTATTGTATTGGAATTAAATTTGAAAAAAATTGTACATCAGAGTTGGATTAAAAGTAGCCCCTTTCATATATATTATATGAGTATTGATGCAATTCTTAAAATATATCACTAAATATTTCTAGAATAAGTTCACAGACCACAACCACTCTTAAGTTCACATTACTAAAAGGCAAGCATTAACAAGCGTTAATTAGCTTTCATACTTGTAAATCGGGATATCTGGTTCTGCACCGTCCATTGTTCTCAATGTCAAACAGCATTGTTGCAATTTCGACTTTGGATCATTCCATTCTTGATTCATGATGAATTCCCGTAGACGTGGAAATAGGCAAACCGAACAAAAAGCATGACAATATTCTATATTCTGTAACATGAACATTATGGATAAAAATAGATGAATATGGTTATAAGATGTGTTTGGATTAATTTTTACTTTATCTATATACAAAGCGCCCAAAAAGGCCTCTAGTAAATCAGCCTTATCTTTCGTTTTTGGCTCAGCTTTAGGATTATGGTATACGGCATAGGAAGACATTGCTAAATCGTCGCATACTACAGCTTGGGTTCTGTTATTAACTAACGAACTTCGAAGCAACTTGAAAATAAATTTAAAATTTATTCAATGCATAAAAAAAATTAAATGACAAAATATTCGAAAATAAAATTATAGAAATATATTCATACTGATAAATGGCCTTCGTGATGTTCTGGGAAGTGTTTATAAAGATGTTCCGAAGAGATCAACTGAAGAACAGTATCTCCAAGAAATTCCAAACGTTGGTTAGATCCTAAGGTTAAATTTGTGAAACCCATAGATCGATCAGTAAATGCTCTAGCAAGCAATCTGATATGTTTGAATTTGATCCCTGTAAAATTATCATATTTTTTCATATACTGAAAATACCCTTTCGTGAAGTTATGCGTGTAAAAACAAAATATTTAATTACCAATAGAGTCTTCAAATTTCGTTAGATTCTGAAGAAATGGATATTGATCTAACCATCGACGATCTCCATATGGCTCTTGCTCTTGCAATGGATGGAGTCGAGGTTTTCTCCACGCTTCGAGTAATTCCGGTTTATCTTTCCAAAGAGCTATTGCAAATACACGATCAGCTACCTGTTGAAAAAAATTTTTTATTAGACATAAGAAATCATGCTTAACATTTTTGATGCTATATATTTTATATACATCTATTCCACCATCTAGAAAGAGAGCACCCATAAGAGCTTCAAAGCAATTAGCCATTGCGTGCCTTAACTCTAAATCATGACAAAGATCAGATCCATGAGCGTATAGCATATATTGTTCAAGACCTAATTTCTGAAAATTATCAAATTTTGATAAAAAAATAAGTTGCAAGATTTCATAAATAAAAACATATTATCCTCAATATAGATATCATCATTATCAACATAAACATCCAATGCACAATATAGATATAATAAATAAAAAACCTTAGCCAACTGAGCAAGATGTTGATTCTGAACTATTGCTGCTCTGTATGTAGCTAAACCGCCTTCTTCAAGAGAAGGAAACATTTTGAAAAGATGTATAGAAGAAATAAACTCGACAACAGCATCTCCGAGAAATTCGAGTCTTTCATTATGGCTTATTGCCGATTCAGTCTCTTGTTTTTTGCCAAAACGAGACATTATATTTATCAATGTATTTATCCCTGAAAAAAAAAGAAAAAAAGTTGTGTAGAATCAATTGTATTTAACAAAAAAAAAAGATTATATAATACTCACCTCTTTTTCTTATATTCATGTAATGTATTCTTCTATCTCCGTATTCAGGTTGTCTTATTCCACAATTAGTTAAACTATTTCTAGCATGATCAGGATTAGTCCCGAAATTATCTCTATAGGATGGATGTGTTAAAGCCAATTGGAGAAGTGATCTATTCTCAAATTTATAATTCACTGTTTTTTCCAAAGTATTCAGAGAATTGTGAAATCTTAAATGACTTATTAATACTGGTATGAGCATTGCATGCTGCAAAATAAAAGTAAATAAATTTAAATGACGAAATTTAATAATAAAAAATTTGAAAATATTAAATTTTGTAACCTGTACTACATCACACATAACTCCTGTACGATAAAATCCTTCAGCTGATAATGCAACAGTCACATCTCTTTTCATTTTTGTTTGTGTCCTCATTTCTTGTAAACGAGCTTCTTTGGATTCCAGTTTTCTTTTATCTTCGTAAGATGGTTTAGCCATGTTGGCTACTAAATGACGAAATTTGACATAATCCCTCCAAGCTTTTTTGTATCTGTTAAATAAGATAAATATACATAAATCTATCAAAAATTTATTTTAAATAATAAAAATAAAAAATTGCTAACTCAGGATTTCCTGCATAACTCAGTTGAGGTGGTCTAATACCAAAATGAACAATTTCAGGATACACCAAATCAGACTTATTTTGATCATTATTTGTTTCTTCTTTACTAGATTTTATATCATCATCTGCCAAACTTCTATCCAGTTGATCAACTCTAACAGAACATGGTTTCTTGCCAGGGTATGTCACTATCATGCCTTTAATAGTAAAAAAAAAAATATATATATATATATATATATATACAAGATATATCACCGTGATAATTTTAAGAAGAAAATTGCAATACCTCTAACACCATCAACGAATGATTGCCATTCTCTTTGTGAAGCTGCACGCAACGTCTTCAAAGAACTGGGAGGAAGTAAAAGCCCTCCAGATCTAATGAGATGTTTTAGGACTTCTACCATAGCTAAAACTTCTCCGCCACCTCCTCCTAGAGCTCGTTCCCATCGGGGTAATAGATGAAATTGTGAGCAACCATCTTCAGTCCTTTGTCCCATATCTAAATCTACCAATTCTAAGATTTCCCAAAAGAGAAATTCCTCTACAAGATAAGATTCAATTGATGAAAATTAAAAGAAAAAACATAAACAAGAATAATTACAATTAACAATTACCAAATAACTCTAATTCTTCTATAGTATAATTGATTGGTGCTTGTTCTTCAATATACAAGATAGTATATTCAATATTGAACCTTATTACTTTACATGTTGGTAATTTTGTGAGCGGATAATGAGATAACAATGAAAATCCAGAAAATAAAAACTCATGTTCGTCGTGAGTAATAACGGTCAATGTTTTTATTAAGAAATTTGTAGGTGGGGAAATAGTAATTCTGAAATAAAGTAAGTAAATTGTAAAAATGAATCATACATGTTATTTAATAAAAAATGAATAATGAATCTATTGAAAAAAATTAGATAAGATAGACATACCTATAATGATACAACCTGTCAGCGTTATTAGTATAAATATCACATGGGGGAGGCCGCATTTCAGCTGCGTATACACCATGACGAATCCCTTGTCTTCTAGTGCGGGCAGAACATCTACATAGTGGCCCATCATTCATTTCTCCAGGATCATTATACCTATTGATAAAATAAATTTCATAGATTATGAAAGAATTTTCATTAATTCGAAAAAATAGTGAAAAACAGAAGAAAATATCAATGATATTTCTTACCACATTTCAGGGTGTAAGCGTCTAGGATGTTGTTGTTTTCTTTCTAATTCTTGCATGGCATGATCAGCTTCATCATTTTCGCTTCCACTAGAACTATCACTAGAACTCACGTGTTCACCTATAGTTAATAAATACAGAACAATTTTTAAAAACATAGATTTATTAAAGTGCCAAAATCTGAAAAATATCTTACTTTTATGTTTACACAGTTTTGGACGATGGGTACGGGGTGGGACTATCGGTTCTGTTCCAGGTGAAGGTCTTGATTTTTTTCCTCTATCGATTAATTTTTCTCGAACAGCGTCTGCTACTTTACGAGCACGAGGAGTACTTTCAACGACACCTGATTTGCCATCTACCGCAACGTAATATAACTCAGCTGGAGAACTTCGGTACCACCGCTTTAAAAGTGGCTATAAATATATATGAGTGTATAAAATGATTTACATATAGAAAATTTGTTGTTAACAATTTTAATAATGTAAAACATAGAAGAAATATTTTATGATAAAAAACAATTAAAATAAAATTACCTCATCTTCATCATCTGACTTTTCCTCATCCGATGATCTTAAGTTTTCACAAGCTTTTTCTATGCTGTTTGAAATTTGACTCCTGAAATTGAAATTAATGATTAGAACTTTTCCGACATGCAATATACAGTAAGTGTTCAAATAAATACAACAAATTCAATTCGAGAAATAATAAATATTTTAAAAAATAAAAATAAATCACTTAACCTGTTATCATAATGATCATCATCGGGTTTATTTTTTTCTGGTGCAGTATCGTCAACCGTTCTTTTACTTTTAGTAACAGAACATGATCGATATCTATTTTGAGACCTCCTTTCGGGTGAACGAGAACTTTTGGTAGATCGGCGATACTTTGAATCTCTATGAGTTGTTTTTTCCCGGCTGCGGCTCCGAGCAGATTTTTCATTGTAAGATCTATGAGATGATCGAGTGCTTTTACTACGAACATCTCTATTTTTGTCAAAATCATCCTTATACAATCTATCAGTTCTATGTTTTGCATAATCATCATGCGATTTATGAGATCTACGCTTCGATTGATCGTCATAGTAACTAGACGACGAAGATTTGGCACGTCCATCTCTTGCAGAAGAGTATTCTGAGCGACTATAACTATGTTTGCGATGAGTAGATACAGAATCTCCGTTTGACTCGAAATTGGCATATTTATCCTTTTTATCATGATAGTTTTTATCATCTGCTTTCGAACCAGATTTGTTGCTATAGACATAATTGGCGTCGTTAGATACAGAAGTAGACGCTTGATGGCTAGGACTATAAGCATTGTGCAAAATAGGAGGCGGCTTAGTAATGTCTGTTACCATTTGCGAATAAGGAAATGCTGATTGTTCCAATGAATAATCTATATATGGTGGATTGGGTCCAACATTTTGCGATAAATGTCCAGAATACTGAACATCTTGAGTATTGTTATGAGATCCATAGTCCGAGTAATCATAACCAGCAAAACTAGTTTGTTGAGGATAATTGTAACCTTGAAAGTTGTATCCAGGATTTTGATGTACTTGATATGGCTGTTCATAGGGAATCAAATGAGAAGAGTGAGGTAATTGATTATACGATGGATAATTAGGATACGGTGATTGAGATGGATTGGGAACGACATTCGGAGGTGGAGAACAACCTGGTGGATTGATCGGTTCGAAAGACGCAGCGTTTTGAAGAAACGGAGGTGGTTTCGAAAAAACCGATTCTTTATTTGTTTCCGACATCTGTTCGTATAATGATCACATCCGTATTTATTTATTTTACTTTAAGTAACGTGTTGAAATACGATGGCGGAAAATTACCCGCCGAATTTTATGATTATAACCTAGCAACTCAAATTACAGATGTTACTGTCAAAAATGGCAACTATCGAAATAGTCTCTAATTCAACCATTATTATAGAGAAAATAAAATTATACAATAGAATCTGTTTGATAAAGTTTCATGACAAATTAAACTATTATTGATTATTAGGTAATATAATGAAAATTAAAATATTGCATATTTTCACATCATAAAGTTTTTGAAAAAATAAAATGCCTCAAACGAAAATTAAAAATTATAAAAAAACTATGATTATTTAAGTAAGTTTCAATTGAAAAATCATTTTTATGAAAGAAATGCTTATTGAAATAATTGAATTTACTCTTTTGCGTATTCGTTGTAGTGTCGGCGTTGTAAAACAGTTTGACAGTTGCTGTCATATCGGTAAACAGATTCAAAGCGTTTGTAATCTAATTTTAACTAAAAATATGATGGAAAAAGAAAAAGGTGAAACCACAACCACCAATGTTGTTGGTGATGGACGAAGGCGACTTGTAACCGCATCAATTTCTGCTCTTTTACTCGAAACTGGGTTTAATACCGTAGAACCGAACGTTCTCGAAATATTAACTGAGATGTTACAGTGTTGTGAGTATAAATGTTTGAATTTTGAAATGTAACTTTCTTAAAAACACATCAGTGTATATTATATTTTCACGTAAAACTAATTTATTTTCATTTCAGTTATTACTGAATGCGGGAATTCGTCTAGAAGTTATTGTGAACTGGCTGGTAGAACAGAACCTGTATTAGGAGATGTGATAATGGCATTAGTTAACATGGGTAATTTTATTTATTATTTAATTTAATTTATGATTAACTATTCTACATATACATATGTTATGTTTGTTTTGAATTATTAGGAATCAGTTTAGAAGGATTAGAAAAATATGCAGCAAGACCGAATAGACACGTAGTATTTCCACCTGCACCCGCCCAAGCTCCTCGAACACCAGCAATGCTATCTGCTGGACAAAGAGCTAGACCTCCATACCATATTCCAGCTCATTTCCCGCCACTTCCGGATCCGCACGCTTATGTTCGAACGCCTGTAAGCAAAATGAAAATTATAATTTTCGAGTTTTCTTGATAAATGTTATGATTTTTAAATCTGCAATAATTTTGAAATGCTATTTACAGACTCATAAACAACCAGTAACCGAATATGAAGCGATAAGAGAAAAAGCAGCTAATCAAAAACGAGACGTGGAACGTGCTCTTACTCGATTTTTGGCTAAAACGGGAGACACTCATAGTTTATTCAATACAGATGATAATCAAATGTTTCCTTGTAAATTTTTTTTAATTTGTTCTATATAATTTATAATTTATAATTTATGGTGATAAAACGTCCAAATTCTTTGCAGTGATTGCGTGCAAGCCTACTTTCCCAGCATATTTGCCATGCCTTTTACCTACAGATCAAGTTTTCGATTTTGAAGAATTGGAATATCATTTTCAAGTAGCTAATCGTACCGAAGATATGCCACCCACTAAAAAAGGTACTTTGACATTTTCTAATTACAATATGTTAATTTTCACTGAATATTCATGAATTTCGAATAATTTTAGAACCATCCGATGGAGAAGCGGAAGGTGGTGATGGCGAAGGTAATAATTTTTTTTATTCATTGTAAGTAAATAGTTTATTTTTAAATGAGGAATTTTCAAAGTATATGTATTATTTCATAAAATTTATCAGTTCTATAAATGTATTATGAATCTACTTTAGTTTTAGTTTTCAACATCAAAAATATATTTGAGTATTAGAATCAATTTTGTTTTAAATATTTAATTGCGTATATTGAATGTTGTATTTATTTTTTTGCAGGGGACTGAAGAACTATTTTTATTATTGTGGCGATACACAGTACATAAGTAAATTAACGCTGAAAAATTATTTGGCATTCGAATATAAGAATAAAAAAGTTTTCTATGTATTAATGTAATATTGTTTTTCGATGATTGTAAAAAATTTTGTACAAATAAATCTATTTTTGCAACTACATAAAATTTTTAATTTTTTTTCACCAACAATATATGTATATACTTACTCTGATAATAAAAAAAAAACTTGAAATTAATTAAATATTCTTTCTCAAACGTTTGCTGAAACGACACTAGCACATATGACAATGGTACACACTGTCAGGAGCACACACAATACGTTTTGGATCAATTGAAGGGCTTTATGATTTATTTTAATCAAACCATTTCAAAATTTTCACGAACTGCATTTTACGCTCGGTGTTATAATTAGAGCTTCGAACCGTAACCGAAAACCGCTAAAAATTGAAATTTTTGCCTGAATTCATCCGGAAAAAATATCGGTTTATTTCGGTTCAGAAAAAAATATTCGTGGACATATACTATTACGTCTAACGTGAAATTCTTTTAACACAAAAACGCATTTTGGTGCTTTCAGTTTCGTGTTAAACGTTTTTCACTTTAATTTGAAAATTTGAAAATTTTCGAAAGCATGTGAGCTTGCTTCGTGTGAGCTTGCTTCGTGTGAGCTTGCTTCCTGTGAGCTTGCCTCGTTTGAGTTTGCTTCGTGTGAACTCGCTTCGTGTGAGCTTGCTTTCTGTGAGTTTATTTCGTGTGCGTTTGCTTCGTGTGAGTTAGCTTCCCCCCCAACCCGTCATTTGGGGGACCACGGAAAAGCGTTGACCTTTTTTAAGGAAAAATTATTTTGGGTTTCGAATAATTTTAAAAAATATCAAATAATTTTCGACTTGCCCCTTCCCTAGGAAAAATCTAAAATGACGTCCTTATCGTTTACGCAAACGTCTACGATCCTGGAACCGATCACCGTCGTTTCTCAGGCTTACGACTAGAGATGGGCAAAAACGGGAATTTTGAACGAACGGGAAATAACCGGGAAAATTGGGGAAAAAACGGGAATTTTGGGAAAATTGAAGTTTTTTTACATAAAACTGTATTTTTTTAATTGAAAATGACCAAAATAATGCAACAAATTTTAATATATGGTAAGTAGTTAATAATTAAAGAAAGATTACATTAAACCCTATTTTATTTTAATTAAAAAATATGAGAGACTATAGTTAAATTATTTTCACAATTTTATTTCCACTTACCAATACATTCACAACGAAGCAAAATCATAAACTAGGTTCTAAATTTAAGATCCTAGTTTATTATTTTGCTTCGTTGTGAATGTATTACTTAAATAATGTAATTTTTCACTTTTCACATACTTCACAACATTTTTTGCTCTTTCAACCAGATAATCAATTAATTTTTGATTGAAAACGTTCAGATTCATTCAAGTGTTGTATATTGCAATGCGAATATCTAAAAATGTGTCGATTTTAAAATCCGATTCATACACATAAATTTTTTTCAATTTACCCAAAATTTCCATCGAAAAAACCCGGTTTATTCCCTTGAATAAACCGGGTTTTTTCCCGCCGGCACACCTCTACTTACGACCGCGTTCCCAAAACTGCACCGGTCATGGTCGGCCCGTCCCGCGTTAGCGCCTCCGACGTTAAGGACGACTGAGGGGCGAAGAGAGAGGAGGGCAGAGACCAGACGGTCGGCGGGCGGAGCACCGACGTCCGCCTCCCCTCGCCCCCCGCGCCCCCACGTGTCCCCCCACGTGTCGCCGCCATGGGGCTCCCCGTGGCCGTGTCCTCCCCCTCGGCCGAAGTGGCCCCCCAGCGGGCGCAGAACCCCCAAATGGAGAGGAGACAGGTTTCCCGGCGCAAGCACCGCAAGTCTAAAGAGAATGACAGCAAAACGTTTGACGGCGAAGACCACGCCCCCCCCGAGGAGCCTACGCCCCCTTTGATTTCGTCTCTCTCCTCGCCGGTCGAGCGGTTAGCGGAAGCTCTTCCGGCTCTGCATCTAACCAACGGTACCAATGGTGACCTAGAGCACTCTCCCCCGGAGTCTCCGGGGGCCCACTCCCACCCCGAACCGAGCCAGCCCCGTCCGGCTTCGGAGGGGTGCGAGCTCTGCGGGTCCCCGACGTGCACCACCCCGGGGGATATACGCTTCGAGTCGTACCAGTCCGAGCTGCAGATGGCCGACATCATGAAGCTCATCCAGAAAGATCTCTCCGAGCCGTACTCGATCTACACGTACAGATACTTCATACACAACTGGCCCAAGTTGTGCTTTTTGGCCGTGCACGATGCCAAGTGTATAGGGGCGATAGTGTGCAAGCTCGACTTGCACCGGACCGTCAAACGCGGGTACATCGCCATGTTGGCCGTCGACGAGAAATATAGGAAAAGAAAAATCGGCTCCAAGCTTGTCACTCAAGCGATTCTGGTAATTTGTCGCGTTTCGGATATTTCCACGATTAGATCCAGCACGTAGGGTGGCGATTCCGGCGGTAGACCGTGTACCTGTAGTTGACTGTCTTTTAGAAAAATGGAAGAATCAGGATTTTTAAAGATGATAATCTTTCGGAAAGGGTGAAATAGATGAGCTGTAATAAGCAAATTGTTTATTGCACCCTTTCTGAAAGATTATCATCTTTAAAAACCTTAATCTTTATGATTTTAAAGAGACAATGTCAACTACAAGTACATAGTCCACTAATGTTGTTTCCCTATAACCTCGACTACTAAAATGTATATCTCATGATCTAAATCTAAAATTTTTGTCGCATCACATCCTAACAGTTCATTTTGTATAAATTTTTTTTCCATATAGAAAATATGAATGTGCAGTTTTGCATTTCGCGCGTTTCAATGTGATGGATCTGATTGTCGTATTGGAATTTATTTTTTACACAATTTTACAATGTACTGATCTTTTTCCCGTTTATTTCAGGTGATGATATCGGACAAAGCCGACGAAGTGGTTTTAGAAACTGAAATAACTAATAAACCAGCATTAAGACTGTATGAAAATTTAGGATTTGTGAGGGACAAACGGTTGTTTCGATATTATTTAAACGGTGTCGATGCCTTGAGACTTAAATTGTGGTTAAGATGAAACTATAGCAATTTTCTGAAAATTGTCTCTTTTAGTTCAATTTTTAAGCTATTTCTTTTATAAGTGTAACGTTTATGGTAAGACCCCGTTACGATATTAACTGCCGATGAATTTTTTTGTAGCGATAAATTTATATTTGATTAATTAATTATGACGCTTAGTTAATTTTTATAATAAATTATCTGCTTTATGTGTAATTTGTGAGTGTGAAGGGAGACGCGTCCAAATTATTTTAATCGAATGACCAACGTGTATACTTTCTCACACATTTATTTATAATTTGTTTTATTTTTTAAAGATCTGTCGTGAAAAATGTTACATTAAAATTATGTAGGTTCTTTATTTAAACGTTACACTGTAATTTGATGCTGATGAAAATACAATTTCATGTTGCAACTCTTGTATAAATATTTGCGTGGTTTTCATAATTTTGTTGATCTTTTTATAGATTCTATCCCATGAAAATTAGTAAAGTTTCATTTGAGCTTGCTGATATTTATATTTAAACTTGATGTATATAATATACATGTAAAAATACCGTTGTACATTTTTTTCTGGTGTTTTGTCGAACAGGGTGTCAGATGGATTATATACAAGTTTTTTTTCTTTTTAATTTCGTATAAAATGTTATTCATAGTATCACATCAAAATGATCGAAAATATTTTGCGTGATTGAATAGTCATTATTTAATTTATTTTACGTTAAACCAAAGATTATTTTACAAGTCAAATTTTTTCATCATTAACAATGTATGAAATTCAAGAATATCTACGTAAAAATGACTATCTGTTTGAATTTTGAATTTTGTTTTCTATCTCACGACTTTGTTTATCCATTTTGTTTATTGATGAAAAAAAGATGTCTGGATAATCTCGTCTAGTATAATTTGCAAACAAATTTATTACTATTATTCAACGATTAATTGGCAATATTAAGATTTGTTTTAGTATACTTAGGAAAATTGAAAGGAACTTAACATAATTTATTTATTCAATCAAACGATTGACTTATAATGTCAATGGTATATTATAGAAACTATATTTTTATTTTACACTGAACATTCAATGTTCATTTTGATACTAAATGTATGAAAAATATTTTTTTATGTAGTAATTTTTTTCAACGATGAGTAATTATACATATAAAACAATTAAGTAAATATTTCTTTTTTTTTTGTTAAAACTGGATTGTAAGATGTATGGAGAAAAGAGCTTGGATATGATGACACATACTTAAAAAATATAATATTTTTGGTACTCTATGGTGGTGGAATTGGGATGGATAAAATAATAAACATATATTTTTATGTTTTACATCATCAGTATCATAAAAGGCTTTTTATTCAACTTCGTACACATCAAAATCTGTTATAATCTTGAAACAATTTCAAATATTTCATTTATGATGTTAATTACTCTGCATTCTTAGAATTTGTATATCATTTAATTTCATCAAAGGAATGAAGGAGATCACCACTTAAAGGAGTTGTGAAAATAATGAGATGTTAGGTATGAATAAGAAAGATAATTTATTTTCAATAGGACTTTTAGTGATTTTTTTTCATTTATATTTTCTTAGTTAATTTTACAAGATGCATATATCCTTGGTCTGGCCTAATAATCCTGTTATTTTGTTTCTGATAAACTCTTATAGTTCATTTGAAAACAAAAAAAACTCTAAAATTTTACAATCGTTTTTTTATCCCAAAATAAAACGTATCCATATTTAGGTAAAAATAAAAATATATTTGTATAGGAATATGCAATTTGGGTCCAATGGTAATACAAGGCTTAACTTTATTTAGAACGAAATTTTTTGTCGTAATATTTTTATTGATTACTCCAAATATTATATTATTCATAAACTGATAAAAATGTATGATATTCTGTACATCTCAATATCATATCTAGAAAATTTCCATTCAACGAAAACACGAAAGAAATCGATTAGTGACTCGAATTAAAACAAGATTGATTTCAACGTGAACTTTTACATCATCAATCTTCCATATCAAGTATTTTATTTTATTTCGATTTATAATAACATAATTTTACCATTCGAAAATTTGTATATAAGATCTGACACGCTGCGAAAGTTGTATATATTGTTGTATCATACTCGAAAACCTATATCCGTTTCAGCATAATGCAGAAATGAGTATTGTGCGTTTCGGTTTCGAATTTGTTTATGTTAAAGTGAGCTTTTTCTATATAATAAAACGCAATTGGACATGAACTGATGCGACGAATATCATGTACACTAATACGATCCGACGAAAGTCGGACGCAGAATATTTATCATGTGAATACTGTGAATTTCTGTATTGTAATAGATAAATAAAGTGAAACATTATAAATGAAAAGTCAGTATTTATTTATTTTTTTAATGATAATGATCTCATTCATAAATGAGGGTATTGTTTTATAAAACTTATCGCTAATCTACAGAAAAATATTTGACAGATCTGAATGACGTACTTTCAATTTTGTAAGGATTGATATTGTACGTATTTCGAATTTAAATATTAAAAAAAATTTTCGTTCGTTCAATCGTCTGCTATATTACGAAAATATTTATCGAAAAAAAATGTACATATCATGTTCAATTAATTAATTTTATTATATGAATTGTTTCATTGTTTACTTTTTTATATAGAAACTAGCATGGTATTCAAAACGTATATAAAAAAAATACTTTAACCCTTTTTTGCTTCGTTATGTAAAAAGAAAATACAAAAGTTTTAAATATGAAAAAAATTCTATTTAATGGTTACTTTCATTAAAATCACATCAAATATTAGTATAGTGTACAATTTTCTCACACTGACAATGAGTAATCGAGCCTTACTTTTTCGTAAATGAAGAGCGAATCGCAATAATTGTCCCTTCGGATTGCCATGTTGAAACTCTTCAATCTTATTGTAATCGCTTTGAAAAATTTTCCCCAACTTTATGAAACTTGGTACACTACAAAGGTAATCATTGGCAGATACAAAAATTATTTGATTACAATTTAATCTTAAAACTCAGTGTCATTTCCTAGCTCTTAGATCATTGGATTTGTCCGTTGTGACTTTTTTTATGAGGCTATTTCAAAATCGGGTGAATTGAAATAAAAAAATTCAAGACAAAATTCGTGATATCCCAGCTGAGATATTACAGCGAATAATAAATAATCTCAATAGCTGACAGAAAAAATGCACTCTACGAAGAAAATTCTATCTTTAAGACGTAATTTTCAAAAATTTTCAATTTGGATTTCTGTCTCTTAAATATAGTAGTTCGATTTTGTCAATATATTTATTATTTTTTGGGTCTTCTATATTTTTACCGAACGTTTCAAAAACTCCCATTTTTTCTGTGTCAGCTTTACGTGCACTTTCAATATTTTAAAAAGAGCTAAACAATTTTATTTTTGTAAGAATTAATTGAAAATTGTTTTTTAAATCAACATTGATTTGATATGTATTTCGTTAATGTTAATAAACAGTTTAAATGAATTACGCTATATATTGTTCTACCATATTCAGCGATCAATTTAATCACAATCAAATTCGAAATACGAAGCAGCAAACATTAAAAGCATAATCATGTTTTCAGATTGCCATAAATGGCGAATGTTCAAACCGAAATACAGATACATTACATTCTTTCGTTTCCCGACATTTTGTAACTGCTTTTGTTCACAACCAGATTCGAATCTACTATGGAGCAATGAACATCGAAAGCGCTGTTTTTAAGTGACAACGACAATTGTTCAAATTCAAAGTAAGATTTATGACGATTATGTGTCATTTGTTTAAAAAAATTGACTTCGAATACGTTTAAAAACTGAAAGAAATTGTAAACACTATTGAGATTTCAGGTTACCACGATAGTCAGTTGAATTATTTTACAAAAATGTTTAATAACCAATTCATAATAAAATCTGAATCTGATACGAATCAAACTTCAAATAGTTCAACTTAATTTTCCGATTCTATCTTTTCAATTTTAAATACTGATCATAAAATCATCATTTTTTTTTACAAAATTATTTAACAACCATTTTATAATCATAAACGAATCAAATGACATACGCACAAATTTTACTTACAGATCGCCATTAAAGACATTTGTTCAAATTTAAAATACGATTTTATGAAGAATTTTTTAACGAAAATATTTGAATAACCGATTCGTCTTTACTATACTTACGCCAGCCATATGTATTTTATTTAAGTGGGCAACTCTTTATTTCACTGTTCTGTTCTTTAGTTTTATTTATTTTCTAAAATTGCCCTTTTATCCTTTATTTTGGGAAATTGAAAACTCTTTGATAGGTTTTAACAAAAATGGTTTTTGGTTTATGGATTGAACAGTATGTAGCTTATTTTGAATGAATAACTATCCAGGAAAGAAAATGAGCTCTACTAGTGATAATAATAATAATCAATTCTAACGAAACAGAAAAAAAACTGGGTATGGGGGCATTAAGATTTGCGCAATATTTTTTTGTAGTTCACTGTGAATTTTTAGTTTTTAAAATGTCTTTTATTTATTCCAAAAAAATATGGTCACCGTACGTGTACCTAAAAAAGCCATTATGAATGCATTTTTTTTTTTTTTTTTTTAAATAAAACAACATTAATGTACTTTAACGAAGGTGGCTATTCGTACTGGTTTTATCAGAAAAGTGCTAGTTTTTAGTGTACCAGCAAACCAGTACACTTTTTCAGTACAAATCAAAAATGAGAGCTTGAAAGAATAAATCAATAATAATTTAGTGTTGTCAATATTCCTGCGTGTGGCCCTTTTCGTACTAGTTGTAAGATGGTGTTATGTTTGATATTTGTATTTACCATTCACTTCATTTGTTATTATTTTAAAAATATTATAATCGGCTTATTATTTTCACAAATGATGCATACTCATGATTCTTTCTCATATATTTGTATAGTCTCGCATTTTAGGTACGTAAATTATTTATTGAAACAACCATCCTGCAACGCGCACTTGCAAAATCTACACGCAAAATGATCAAAAAACTTAATTTACGGACTAACATACACATTAATACACAAATTAAACATTAAGAAAAGCTCGTATAATCCATTCTTATTCGTCAATAAATAATTTGCGCCCCTAAAATGCAGGATGACTATTTTTTAGAATATCCCGTCACCACAATGGTCAAACCACTCAAAGCTTCGATACAGCTTTCAAACCATAATCAATCTGAAAATCTGTTTACTAATCATAAACATTTAATTAAATCATATTTCATTAAACCAAATCGTAATAAGAATGAAAATAAATAAAACAAAAATACAGGTTGCGAATCGCAAGGACCTGAAAGGGGTGAGCATGTGAAATTTGTCAATAAATTATTTACGCACCTAAAATGAAAAATTACCATATTTTTTTTATAATGCCTCGGTTTTGAATTTGAAAAAAATGGTTACCCTGTCTTTAATACAAATGACAAGCCACTCGAAATTTCAATACACCTTTTAAATTTTAATCAATCTGAAAAACCTAACTAAAAACATTTAATTCAATCACATTTTATCAATCCAACTCTCAAAAATCTAACTCGGTGGTTCTTAACCTTATTGAAGTTGAAGTGCACTTTTAATCGTGAAAAAAAAAATGGCGATGCACCAGAATTAAACGGCGAAAAAAAATGCGGACGTAATTTTTATTGCAAATTAAACAAAGTACATAACAGTTAAATAAAAAAATAATTAAAGAAAATATATACATATATGGAAAAACTGTAACTAAAATTACCCTTAAGAAAATGGAATTTATTTGATGTAAAAATCAAACAATGTGATACCTAAGCTTGTCGGTTTTTGCAGATTTCAGAAATATTAGATCCAATATTTGATATAGCTACCCTCAATTTCGGGTAAACTACGCTATCACCCCGCATCAAATAATATAAGCGACAAGACGCGTTTCCCTTCCACTTTTCTTTTAGAAAAGCTGAACGTGGGGGTTGGTTAGGCAAAGGCCCCATTTAATTTATGCATTTATTTAATGCCGCATGTCTCAGTTAGAGAAAAGTCTGAACGTATTTATTACTGAACGCGTCGATGGGTGCAACTGAACGTATCATATTCAATCAGTTATTCAAATCGAGGTTGTTTTTTTTATATGTAGGTGTCGCTACATTAACATGTACGGGGTGATAGCGCAGTAGCCCCAAAACGTTTTATGAAATACATACTTTTGAAAATTTAAAATTATGGATTTAATAAAAAACTGGAAGGGCCTCGTAAGTAAAATAGGGTCTCACGTCATCTAAATTCGGACACACGTCCAAATTCAACCACCCCCCAACCGTATCATATTCAATCAGGTATTTAGATCGAGGTTGTTAAATTTCTAATTTTTTTTTTAAAATTAAACCCCCACTATTTTTCCCCCCATTTTTTTATAAATGACATATAATTTTTAAAAATTTAAAGATTTTAACGTACGAAAGTAAAAAAGAATAAATAAAATTTTAAAAAAATTGGTTTACCCAAAATTAAAGAAAATAAATTAATTTTTTAAATTTTTAAACGGGCTTTTTTAAAAACCCAAAAAAATTTTTATTTGTAATGCCGGGAATTTGGGATGAGGGGGTGTAGGGAAAGTATAAATATCTTTAAAACAATTCAATTAAAAATTAATTCACGATGGTTTTTAGGGCCCCTTTTTTCCCATCTATTCAAATATTGTTTTAGGGTTTTTCCGTAAAAAAAACGTTTTTAGGGGCACCCTTTTATTTTTCCCAAAATTTAAAAAAAAAATTTCCCTGGGTAGCTTCTTCATTGAGATTGAGAAGATAATTTAAAAAAATTAGTATAACCCAACCAATTGGGTCTTTTTTTTAAATTTCAAAGTCTTTTTTCATTTTTTTTTTTTTTTTAATGGGATTTTAACTGGAAACCAAAAAAGTAAACTAACCAAGCGCTTTTTCCCAAAA
>VTON01000070.1:600000-756412 GCA_009617725.1 Hydropsyche tenuis
GCGTTGTTTATGCATAGTATATTTTATGTAAGAAAATATTCAATTTCGTTCGTGGTGCATCCAATTTCCTCCACGTCTCGTCGCGGGTCGTATAATCTATAACGTACTGCGAATATCGATACCAAAAATGTTTTGTGAACGTCTTTTCAACGTTGCAATAGTGTCATAAAACATGCAGAAGCTGTTACGTGACCAAATAAATATATATTTTTCTGTCAGTTTAATACAGTGTATTGTTCGGTACGAGAATTTTTTTAGAATAAAATATCATGAAAAATTCATTATATTATTTTTTTTAAATGGTATGTGTAATAAAGAAATTATGATGTACTAATTGAGCAATTCAAAGTGTTAGGAATTGTTTGAAAATTGTTTTACGAGAAGAATATGAGTATGATGTTGGCGAAACTAATTGGGGTGTAATGAGGATCACATACTTGTTACCTTGGAAAACAAAGTTCAACATTAT
Source organism: Hydropsyche tenuis (assembly GCA_009617725.1). Classification (NCBI taxonomy): domain Eukaryota; kingdom Metazoa; phylum Arthropoda; class Insecta; order Trichoptera; family Hydropsychidae; genus Hydropsyche; species Hydropsyche tenuis. The sequence goes on from VTON01000070.1 coordinate 600,470, forward strand.
TATATTCTGTGTTCTGTTAATTTACCCTTAGCAAAATCACTGTAATAATTTATTATCATATCAACGAGAATTAAAAAAACATACTGTACACATGTTTTTTTTTTCAAACTAAATATTTGAACCACTTACCTCACTTAAAACATCAAACTCATATAAACATCAAGACCCTTTTCAAAACAAATTATACCACTATGACGAAAACAATTCATCACACAGCCGACATACTATTCGCATTATATATAAACCGTCCACAATCAACATTCGAATCAAGCAAACACAACCTTCACCGACCTTTTCAAGATCAAACTGCGAAGTGCGATGTGCAATGAAACCCTTTCGTTTCCTCGACATCGGTGCTTACGATGGTATTCCTCAAGAAGCCTCCAGCTTCTGGAGCGATCTCGTAATTAACCTTCTCGGAACGAGTCCCAAAGAGCCTCGACCCGACCCACATAGTCCTCCGCCGTGGAATTAATCTGCCCGAAGCTCGAGCACAATGATCGAGTGGTACCGCAGCCAGAACGAGGCAGAGGATCTCGAATTTCCTCGCCAGGAGTGGCTGTAGCTCTGAGTTTTCCTTTGCTGGGGGAAATTTAGTTTTCCGCAACGGAGGCTGTAGAAAGAGCCACCTGATAATTACATGCCAATTCGACTTAGGCGCGGCTTAATTGTTTTCGCGCGCTCCGTTTAGTGCGAACGACGTGATTGTGTTATTAAATGTGTGCGTATGAATATTATGTTTATTTGAGTGAATTGCTTGATTATTATATAATATATTGTTTTATGTGTAGATTGATGTATTCAATTATTAAAAAATATCGTTAAAGTGGGTAAATCAGGAAGTCCAAACCTTTGTAAAGGAGCTTGTCAGCAGACTCAAAGGAACGAAATTTATAAAATAATATATTTTTTTTTAAAATAAACTACTAGATAGACTTTTTGATTAGTTGAAGTATAAATATTCTATTTATTTGAGTGAATTACTTGATTATTATATATTGTTTTATGTGTAGATTGACGTATTCAATTATTAGAAAAAAATATTAAAGTTTGTAAGTCAGGAAGTTCAAACCTTTGTAAAGGAGCTTGTCAGCAGACTCAAAGGAACGAAATTTATAAAATAATATTTTCTTTTTAAAAATAAACTACTACTTTATAGATAGACTTTTTGATAAGTTGAAGTATAAATATTAATAATTAATGTAAATATTTTGACTGAGGTTAAAATATAAATTTATTATTTTGCAAATTGTAACTTTCCACAACACAAAAATAATTTTTGAAAATATTTCATTATTTCTTAAGAAAACAAATAAATATTTTCAACGAAAACTTCTTATTTACGATATTATAAAGTTGCTCAAGGAAAATGAAAATTATGAAATTGATATTTTTCACGATAACTATTATTAAGAATTTTTTTTAATTTTATATAAAAATATTTTACATTTTATATTACATCGAACATACCCATCTTGAAAACCACGAAAATCTAATGAACCTTCAAAAAATTATATTATGCAAACTTCACTTACAACAAATGGTTTTACACAACTTTTTTAAAATTAAAATCATAAATTTTTCACTTAAAATAATATATCAAACTATTTTCAAATTTATAACACAAATTTAATACGGTGTGACTGTTCACATGAAGCAAACCACCAAGCAATCTTTCTAACTCAAAAATCTTCTCAAGCTTTGAACTCAATCCCGTGTAACCGCAAAACCGCCATGCACCGCAATTCCGTCAACACATTTCTCCTTTAGAACGTCACATAAAAATGCAAAATTGCACTTCGTCCCTTCGAGGATTTCCAGACACAAATCAGTGCGGAATTACGTCGGCGTAAGGGCGGCAGAATAGCGACTTCCTCCCCACAGAAAAGGTACATCTCAAGCCGGGTATATCCGTGAAAATATAGGTTTTGAAATATTCACGGGTGTGTGATGTTTACCCGTTTTCGATTCGCTCGCGTGGCGTCGGCGTATAAGGGGTTTTAACGCGTGTAAATATGTTGTAAATCGTGTTTAGGGATTTTTCCGCCGTCGGCTGGATATAGGCGTAACAGGAATTTGTAAATAGAGAGTGAAAAATCGTGATATTTCTTTAAGAAAATTTATTGATGTCGAAGTCTTACTCTTTACACCGTTCCCTCGGCGCGAACTTTGGGGTATATCACACCTTACAACGTATTGGTGTTCGAATAAATATAATACATGTACAATATAAATATTTTTTTAAAGATAAATTTCAAATTCATCAATTACAATAGACTTTTTCATAATAAATATTTCATGTTTGTTGAGTTGAAAAAGAAAATGAGGAGGATGAACTGAGAGATTCGCTTTGATGCCACCGATACGCACAAATGCCCTCCATTGTGGAAAATCTGAAACAAAAATAATTAACATTATTATCGATCATATTGATGATGAAATTTATTACATAAATATTATACACATAATTTAATTGATGTACTCGTTCAAATAAACTACACACATGAATAGAATACTGCGGGAAAATATAAATCAATTTACACAGTACAAACATTTAATATTTATGATCACGACGTCGTACGAGAAAAGCATCTGATTCAAATTTAATTTCACGTTCTCATATTTTATAGATCGCTTAAATTTATTTTCGGCACCGACAAGAGTTGTTTGTACATGAATCACGAAATACATTATTGTTAAAACATCAAACATTTCGAAATATTGATTTAGCTATGCCGCAGACTCCATACAAAAAACCCACTTTCTTCAGCACACACATTTTTATTTTACATAACATCGAACTAAACAATACACTAGGTTCTCTTTTTATGCGGCTTTTTTTATGCGAATTCAGAGTTATGCGGTTTTTTTTAAATACAATTTTTTTTTTAAATATTTTTTTTTTGGACTATATGAACGTACAATCGTTCAATGTAATGTACGTACAATGTAATAACTTAACTAAGAGTACATTGTTAATAGACATACATTTTTTTAATGCGATTTTAGGTATATTTAATATAGCAGTTTCACTTTTTCATATCTTTTTTTATGCGATTTTTTTTATGCGGAACGGAACGCATCTACCGCATAAAAAGAGAACCTAGTGTATATAATTTATAATATACACAAGCACCACTTCAACACCAGAGAACAAACGCAAAGCAGCACACCCTCAAAATCTAAACGTCGAAGAGGTGCTCCGACGTGGGTCGAGTGAAATTCGACTCGCCGATATTAATTTATCCGGAATTAATTCCAAGGCGCAAACTACAAACATAAATTAGGCGGTTTATTTGTGTTTTCCGGTACTTCGGCAAACAGAAGATTGGTAATTTATACACCCACCGGGCTGGGGGTAACATTTAAAATTACAATGTAGCACAGTTGTACGCTACGGTGAGTGTAATGAAAACGCAACATTATGTGCGCGAAATGTAGCTACGGGGGGCACCAAGATTTCGCGGTCGTAATTAAAAATTTGCCTAAATATTCCCCGTTTGGATGGTTCCCCTAATATTTCGGGATTTCGGATCCCCCTCGATATTTAGGGGGATTTTCGCGTCGGGAGTGCTCGGTCGCTGTTGCGTCAATTACCATATTTCTTCGGTAAGTCAAGCTATTTGGCTCGACTTCATTAATTTTTATTTGTGCGAAATACTAAGTGGAGATACGCTGGATTCGCTCAGGTGTTCAAAAAGAAGTATAATATAAGGGGGAAATATGAAAAGTTCTCTGTGCACGTTCTCTCTAGATGCGCGGAAATGGATATGCAAAGTTTTTGTATTCTTCCAAATAATACGATGGTCGAGTTTTATGAAAAATGCAGTGGCGGAAATTTTATTTTAACAAAATAAATTCATTGAAACAATGCGTTATTTATTATGACCGAAATAGAAAATACTCGGTAATAAAAATAGATTACGAGTAAACAAACTCGTTCAAAAGGCATCTGAAATTAGACACAAACTCGCATGTGTACAATGGAAAGAAAATCGACATTTTTTTGTATAAAGAAAATCCCCTCGAGCATTCGTACAACAATAATCGTAGCATAATAACGCCTCCGTTACGAATCGCTCTTTTGAAGCGAATAGTTTAATCTCCGGACCTTGTGCAAAGGAACTCGTCTTGGGGGTCCGAAAATAGTGGGCGGGTAATGGGTAGGGTTAGAAAACACAATATTAAGCGAGCGACAATAGCGACATGACAATTCATATATTCAGATTATATTCAACATTTATATATTTCCTTATTTTGGTTATATAATAATTTTAGTTCATATTTGAAATTATTGGATTGGAATCACGAGTTTGGTTAAAGATAATTTTTAATATAAAAATTTCTTAATGAAAAAAAGGTATAAAATAATGTAATTTTTTTCATTTTTAGACGTTATAAAGATTCAAAATTAAAAAAATTTCATCGTGACCCTTAAAATTTCCGACGCACTCATATTTTTAGAAACTCATCAAGAAAGAAACTCAAGGGTTTTCGATATTGGTCAGCGACGACGGGTGACGATAGTGGGCGGGCAGTGGGCGGTTGACGATGACGCGTCATTTGCGACGACGTATCGCCAATAAATCGAGAGACTGCTAGGGCGGGATTGGGGTGGGCGGTCGGAGGGGTTCTCGATGACAAATGGTCGTCGGATATTGTATTTGTTGGGCCCTCTTTCGAGCTGGTACCCGGCGAAATAAAACCACCCATTGCCCGCCCACTTTCCGCCCACCCCTGCCCGTTTCTTGGTAGTGAACGCGCCAAATCCACCTTCGCGCCAAATTAATGACCTTTCATTTTTGCCGGCACTTCCTTCCTTGACGGTCACGGACGATAACCCCTGGTCTGTGGAATCGGTGTGTATGTATGTTTGTATGTATGTTTGTGGTTTTCAGTAGAGTTCAGTTGATATTTCGGCGAAATTTGGGTTTTTTTTACGACGGTAATAATTCAAGAAATTGAATGTTTTTAAAATATGATTGAAAAACAGATCACGTTTTATATGATGTGATAAAAATAACGAACGGTTCGATCGATCTTTAAATATTTTCGATGTGAAACCAATTCGAACTCGATATTCGCATTATACAATAAATTTCGATAAAAACTGAAATCTCCTTATATTATAAAATAATGATATTGAGCGAAGGGGCGTCCGTTTCGCGCGAATAGCGATCGAGATACGTATTAGGGCTCATAAAAATATAACGTATAAATTTATCTTAACGGTTAACACTATCATAAAAGTAAAGCTTTCGACTTTGAAAACTACACCAAAGTTCGTGATAGAAAAGGGGCTTCGAATACCTCTATTACGGTCATCCTCAAGGGTAGAATAACGTGGCTTTTAGGACGCAGAACTATGCGAGTGTTTTCGCCGTACCTGCTTTACCCTTTATTACTGGCATTATACGTGATATATTCGCGAGATGCAAAATAATTCGGATACGTTGAATGCGATATTATACACCGTTAAAATATAGACTTTTCTCGAAATGAGGGAAACTTGAAGCTACTTCATCCTTTTCGACTAATTATCTTTGCATCGGCGAAGTTAGCAGGTCTGACAGCGAAGTTTTAATCACGACATAATCACAAGAAAATGAGAAGTCTTTGATAAGCGAATAATTCTAAACGCGTAAAGTCATTTCTAAACATCCTTGACTTATGATTATCATAATAAATATGATGAATACCTATATATTATTTTGATATTCAGTGTTGACTCATAGTATTCCCACGTATTCATCGAATATACCAAAAAAATAAACTGAAATTTTTTTTCGCTTTGAAAAAAATGTACATTGAATGCACTGAAGTGAAACTGCGTGGAAAAAAGCATTGGATTAATCGAGGAATGTACTTTTATATATTTTGTATTGTACGAAACGAAACTGAGCTGAAAGAGCGGCGCGCGCTTGTTAATTTCGGCTCGTTCGTTAAATAACTTCGCCCCATCGGCGAACATTAGTAAGCTTTATTCATTAAGTAACTTCGCATGTTACTTGCGTATTATACGCTAAAAACAATTAAAGCTTTAATTACTATTCGAGGGTTTATTAAATTTGTTGGCTGCGAGCGGCGTTCAAAGCGTGCCGATACGCGCGACGCAAACTTTAATCGAATGTTTGCCCAAGACGCGATCAAACGACGCATTATTGCGACTGTGCAAATATTTTTCACAATGACACGTTCACGATGCATGCAAATTTTCATATCGATATTGCTCTTATGGTCGAGTGGAGCTCGGCGAATTCAATTACGCGAAAAACTCGCGTCATCCGATAACTTTAGTCTGGGAAATTTTCGGCGCGTTTTCCTACGTGGAAAATTGAGTTATTGTTCGAAACGGGCTAAAGGAGATGATGGGGGTGGCGAAGGAAAAAAAGACCATTTGTACCGGAGAAATTTTATTATTGAGCTCCGCACGGGTTGCGGATATATACGCGCCTTATCGGCCAAAGGTACCAAGAAACTGAAACGGGCCAGAAAAGGAGGAGGCTGAAAAAATGAAAACTCGCGGCACTAACGACGTTTCCGAGTCTGAAAAAACTTCAGCGCTCGTAAAACCTTTTGTTAATAACTCGAACTTTTTTCCTTTCTTCCGCGTACGAATGTACCGGCGATCGCTAATATGGAAGACGCCAACTTATTTCAGGATTATACATTTTTTCGTTCGGTGATAGAAATATGTCTTAATTTGATTTTTTTGCCGATATTTTTCTATCTGTTGTGAATTCGCCTTTTCTCCTATCTATCGAATATATAGTACTTGTTTTTTTCGTTGTTTTATCCCTCCCGGGAAACTTTTTCTCGGATGTAGCGTCTCTGGATAATGCGATTAGCTTTCGCCGTCAATTAGTGCGCGAGAAGTTCGTTCTGCTTTATCTGCGGATGAAGAATATAATCGCGTTGAAGAAATGATGTTAATCAAGATGAACGAACTATTTGCTTGATAAAGTATTTTTCAACTTCAACATAAGCACTCAGTTAAGAAAGTTTGGGCAATTTACGGTGCACCCAACAATTAAACGAATGTAATGAAAGTGAACTCAAATCCCACAGTTCTTTGATTTTAAAATAATTGAATATACATATATAAAAAGTTATATATTGATTTATAAACAAAAATAAAATTCGAACCCACCCAAAAACCTAATCGATTTAATGTTGGCGCCGATAGAACATAACCACTTTTCTCTGATTGGAAAATCGCGCCGTTTGTTCACACTCCCTATAGGGCGTTCGCTTTTCGTTCACTTCCCCGTTTTCACGCAGATCTATAATTTGCGAAACATAAATTTTCGCCGATCGAAAGTAATACCCCAAATGAATAAATATGTCGAAAAGCCGAGCGCTGCTGTGTAATTGCTTATTCCGCAATCGGCGAACCCATATTTCATCTGTCGTGGCCCACGTCGATATTATATATTCGCGCCGGTTGAAAAAAGTGCGTACCGATAAATAATGAAAAAAATAAAATACAAAAGGAAAGGGAAAAAAACAATTTTTGACGATGAAATATCCGATGGGAGAACGATAAAACATGCCGAAACGGCAATTTTAACATTAGCCACGTACGCGGATGGCCCCTATACGAATTGGTGTGCTGTAACTCATGGGAATGTTTCGTATGCGAATGATTCGAATTTCTCGCGAATTTCGAAGATCGTATGACAAATAATTTGCGACGAAATACATATTTCCGCCGTGCTGAATGTGCGAATAAGCCGACCGAGAAAAAAAGGAAAATGTGCGGGTGTAATGTGTGTTAACATGACATTTCGTATGAAACATGACATTACAGAAAAAAATATATGTATTATTATTATATTAAATAGATTAATGTGTTTTTTCGACCAGTCATTTTTTAATAAAAATTATATAATCGTTAATTTTTTAAGCTTTTTTTTCGAGTCCGGTTTTTGCCTGGTGTTTGGTGGTATTGGCGGATGTTTTTTTCGACACCCATGGAGCACCTTGAGGAGGTTACTACCATTCAAAGAATAATCGAAGTGAAAGGATGTACATCGGAAGGGGAGAGGGGAAGGAGGGTTGATTCAAAACATGTACAGTAAATACTGGTATACCGATCGTTGTCGATCAATTGTAATTATTGTCACAATCACTCGCGACGCTGGAACATTATATTATAGTAATTTGTATGGCGATTGATAGATAGGGCTTTGTAATCGGAACCATTTTTTGGACCCATCACGTTAACGAGAGAATTAACTCTTATTTTCTGGTCGAATGGTTAAATATCAAATTTGAGATATTAAAAACGGAAATAATACTCTAGCCACACCCGCAGCTTGAACCATCATCAATACGATCGATAGTTCCTGCAACATACCATTGTAAAATGGACTAGCTATTTTAAGCTGAAACTAAAGTTATTTTTGGATGAAATAAAAGTCTAATATGAAAATTTGTTTAACCAAATTTAATTTCGTCACAGTTACTCAGGATTCCGAACATCATTTCAAATCACCCTATAGGCGAATATGTGGCTTTTTTCCGCTCGAAAAATAACGCCAACGCCATCAAGCGCTCTTTGCGGTATTTTACAAATTGAAAAAGAAATGGAAATGCGCGGTACAATTTTCGCGGGTTCCATATTTCACGCGATCCTGACATATTTTTTTATTAACACCACCTCCTACAACAGCCACCCGCCCATATAAAGCCTCGGTTTCCCGTGTCCCGCAGGCCGGAACCGGAACCGAAACCGAAGTTCGTGCACGCAAATAAACCGACTTTGCAGCGGGCTTGTGCCAATTAAATTAAATTAAACGAGCGCGCGTTCTCGGTTTGTGCGAAATTATGATTTATCCAGTCGCCGTTTCAATTCTGTTCGAACGAAAAACAACAAGGTTTGTTTTCGGGGGGGTTAGAAAAGGATTATTTATAGATTGATTAAATTGATAAATTTTGGTGGTGTAATAGGAATTTCGTAATTTTGGAATATACAGTTCAATGTTTCTATTGTTGTTTTAAAGTAAAGAAATCATTTTATAAAGACGTATCAATTATTTTGTTGAAATAACGTTTTCTTTTTGTCAAAAGTACCTTTAAGCAATGGCACAGTTAATTTATAAATAATTGATTAAATCACGTCATTAGTCTGATATTGTTTGATTAGACATATTTTCAGTTTTTATCGTTTCAAAAGAAACCTTTTAAAACACACGAAAAAAAAATTAAAATCTACAGTGATATTAAAAAGATCTTATCTTGCAATTGAAATTACATGTTCTATAGTTTTTACACTCAAAATTTAGTCTTTTATTAATCAAATTCAATCTTCTTCAAATCAAATTAAGCCAACAGAAATATATTTTTTTATATACGTATATGTGGAAAAAAGTAATAGCTAGGGCAACATGATCATCCAGAAGACAAGAAAGTTCAAATAAATCGTTTCTCGTTTGAATGTAAATAACTGTAAAAACCACTAACTGAGATTATTAAAACCAAATTGAAGATTGTATTATATTTCATTGATAACTCTGAAAAAAATTTTAATGATACTTTCCGAAGGTTAAATTTGATTTGTTACGAGTTGAATTTGAATTGTGAAAGATTGAATTTGGAGTGTAAAAACTCAACATATTGCAATAAAATTTTGCAAAAAATATTTAAATTCATATGACATATAAACAAACCTATCGATTACATTGTCTATGCAACAACAAAAGCCTTCAGATCCAGATAATTTGTAAAACCCTTATCGAAACCAATACGAAATCGATACTACACATCAACTTTTTGTTCTTCCGAAGCAACAGTTCTCGGATTCCATCACACAACGGCTTATTTCGCCCACAAATAAACTACACAAGCACAAATTCGATATTGCACCAGCAAAGCGGAGTTCGCTCGTCCAGCAAACTCGCTAACACCTCACAAAGCAGAGAGCACAATAACATATTACATCTGCGACTCGGCCGGCGCACTCACACCATTTTTATTACTATTTGTTTTGTGTAGCCGAGGGGATATCGCATTATATCCGCCCCGAGAAATATAACTTTGTTTATCTCGAAAGTTTCCAGACCGCAAAGGGCCGGATTTAATATATATTTCGTCCGGGGCCGTCACCTGAGGCCTGGCTGTGGCCGCGAATCGTTCGCGTGTGTGTCCCCCGGCTTCGATATGTCAGTATTGTTTCGTTAGAAGTTTTTCCCGGGAAAATATAACACGTATCGCTTTTCGCAGTGATGAAAATCCGCCCGAGCGAGGGAAAAAAGCGAGCTTTCTATTGTGTGAGCGAAATCTCGCTCGCGTGTCTGTTGACACGGCTAACTGGTCTTATCGTCGCACTTTCGCAATATAGATGATATAACTCGGATTTTTTAATTTTATTATATTAATAATATGTTAAAAATGTTTATTATGATATTTATACACCCCACACTTTAAATGAGGAAATTGAACGCTATATCAACGAAATTCAGCTATTTACGCGAGAAAGTCGTGGAAAATTTTAACTAAAAAATGCGTATATGCCAATAAAGCCATTTACCCTATATGTTAACATATTTCGCACATAACCTTATACTGTATACTGTATGAATCAATAAAAAAATTACAATTTTTGATTAGAAATCTGTGTTTTCTATCAAAATTATTTCTTGCGTGAATTATGGGACATTTTCCCTTGCGTGAAAATTATTTCAAAGCAAACGAAATTTAATAAAGAAAATTCATTAATTTTCGAATGTAATATAATTTAAATGTTAATAAAAATCTCAACAATTCTCGAAATTTATTTGAAAATAACAAACGTGGTCCCAACACGAATTTTAAAAAGATCCCACAAAGTGATGCAAGAAAATTTGTTTCGACAACGCCACTTTCGAGTTGTATTACTTTTCTGACGAAGCTGCCCTACATTTATTTATATATTTTTTCACTTTTCGTTACGACCCCTTCAACGTCTCTGATGAGCTTGTTAGCCTCGCTTCTAAATTCTCAACCGAAGTTCTTTGTCAACGAGTCTTCAGCGAACGGAGCAAGGTCGGAACACTTTTCCGGCCGGAAAATGCGGCTCGCGCTTTTCTTTGCCGCGGCGCGAATAATGAACGGCGTGTCGGTCCTACCCGGAAAAACTATGATTTTCCCTCGGCCATTTTCATTATTTTATTTTGCTCTCTGTGGTTGCCGGTCGATCTTTGTATCGGCGTCACGTACCGACCATAAATGTAACCCAGTTTTTGCCCATAAGACTTCTCCTAAGACATTTTTTACGGAATTTTCTACTCAGCCATATTCAAGGGTGCGCAACCGTGATGAATATCAATATGTCACGTTAAATATGGCTTTGTCGAGAATGTGATATTTTCCATATTTCGGGACGTGGTGTGAAATAAAACTCCATAACCGATTTTTGAAAATATATATTTTTTTGTTTAATTTTATTTAATGAATTATTTCCCAGAGATTTATAAATTTAAATAATATGAAGATCACTTGATAATAAATAATTTTAATATATCATATAGCCTTATACGTGAGCCTAATAAACAGGACTTAAAACGATACTTCAAAAAAAATGTTATTTGGAAATATTATTATATCTTCTTATTAAAATATTAAATAGGAGGATATATTATAAAGAAAAATTTATAAACATTCAATAGTATTATTATTATATATATTTGATGTTAGATTATCTAATAAATCAAACAACATCTACTATACTTATCTATGTATATGAATAGATAAATACAACTGTGCACTTTTAGCCTTAGATTGTTTGGCAAGAAATAATTTTGGCAATGTTTTTAGTAAATAAACTTCTTGAGTATAGTGTATATACCAGGCTTGTTCAACATTTCGGTGTGCGGGAGCCACTTACAAATTTCAAATTTCAAAATTACAATTGTTGTAAATTCAAAACGTAATAAGTATTAAAATATTGGTAAAGTTATTTATTTCCATTACAAAACTACTTCGATGAGTACATTTCGGAATGAATTCTGTTTGTTTTTGTGTGAAAAGTGGGGGGCTACTCGCGCGAGCACTAGGGGCCACTTTGGCCTGGAAGTGGCCCTTTGGACAAGCCTGGTCGATACTATAGACATTGCCTTTTTAAAAACTAATTTATCGATAGACAATATATAAATTACAAATGAAGGAAATTTTTTTTGAAAAATAAACTTGAATGTTCAAAATATGATTTTATTTATAAATTAATAATATATAAACTGTATACGATAATGATATACATATATTTTTATATATAATATAATACTTAACAATGCGACTTAAGTACGTTTCACTTCAACCTCAAACAGTATTAAAAAATCCTTGAAACGTTAAGAATCCGCCTAATAGAGATTCGCAATCGTCCACAATCAGAGGTCGCAGCCAAAACGCAAACATTTGCACGGCGGCTTTGAGGGCACACACATTCGGGATTCCATTAGACGGGGCCCCGGAGGCCCTCGCAGGGCCCCCATGGGAGACAAAGGGCCCCTCTTCCAGGCCCCATTTGCCTAGGGGACGGGAGTAATGGACGAACGCGCGTGCTTCGCGGATAATGCCGCGAATGTGCGTTGAACGCACGAAAATAAATATTATATGGAAAATGGAAAATTGGCCGTTATCGAAGTGTGCGGAAAATTCGCGATGTGCGGTGGGAGGTGGGTGGGAAAAAAAGTTTCGCCTTAGTGTCGCTGCCGTTAACGATGTTTGCTTTACGTGTGTAACTTTGTTGCGAGTGAGATGTTAGTGAGACAAATTTGTAACAGTCGGATTATTTGCGCTGTTGCTCGCGGAATAAATTGCTTTGTAAATTTTGATGTATGTAATTTATTAGGTAATTTGTTTTTCTTCGTATTTTGATATTTTATAATGTTTGGAGTGAGTAAAAAAAATAAACTATAATGTTGTATGATTTTCTCGTATTCATGAGCTTAAATTCAAGATGGAGTATAAAAACGGTTTTATTAGGTACACGTATTTTTTTCATTGCAGTACTATTTTGTTATGAGACAATATTGTAAAATATATAAAAGCCGAAAACGTGATATCATAATACAGAAAAAAATTCGTCTTTGTACAAAAAAATAATGATTAATGGCTCGGTTTTAAACACAAAACAAATAAATCATAAAACATTTGACACGATAAAAACAAAATTTTGATTTTCCAAACGAAATAATTCAATTTCCAAAATAAAACATCGCACCGGTGCAAATTCTAAGAATATCTAAATTATGCAAATTCCCCGTAGGATTCGCTCATCGTTAAAAGCTTGTTACGAATGCAAAACTGCCGCCGTCAAAAAAAGTTGACCAACACGAAAAACCCTCCACACCCAAAGACGTTTTCATTTATCCATCCGACGCCCATTGAAAAGCGAAAAAACCTTTCACGACCGCGCATCTCGCAATAAAACACAAAAAGCCGACTTCTTTCGGCCGGCCGAAACAAAAATGTCACCGAAGCCCGGAAAAGCTCGGGAAGAGCGCAATCACCTTCTCCCCGCTCGGAAAAGCCTTTTCTTTTCCGCTTTCATCTGGCATTTGCTAGAGGAGGAGCAGCCGCAGCCCCGTATGGAAGACGAGGCACAAAGGAAGCCCATCCGCGCTTTCCGGCTTGGAAGAAATACGGGCGTCGGAAGACAATCTTTTGTGAAAGATTACATAGCTGCACAATCCGAGTTCGGCAAAGGGCGGCCCCCTTGGGTTTTAGGGTGTTCGTCTTCGTCTTGTCCTCGAAGGTCCATTTCGCTAGATGTGCCGTTTCCTGCACAATCAGTGGACGCAACTGTGCGTTACCACTTGACGGATTGATGTTTTTGATTCGTTTGCTTCGCATTCTTTGTATGTGAGGAGTCGTTTTGATTTTGTCCTAATGGGAATGATAGATTGTGTTGGTGAGTGTTTATTTTGTTTTGGAAATAAAATAAAATAAAATAAATTCTGGTGTGATACTAGGTGTGATTTATTCAGAAATTAAGAAGAGTGCCAATAACGGGCTGTGGGTTTTTGTTTTTTAAGAGTTGGCAACACTGAGTGGTAGAGGGGAATCTCCTGACAGAGTGAACATCGCAGGAATACGGTAGAATGCAAACTCTCGTTGTTGTGTCCAGTTGCGTAAAAGACGTCAGTAAAAAATTCCGCTAAATGCGAACCACGCCAATAGCGCCCGCGAGTTTCTTGAGCGAATCAAACTGGAAGGAGAGGATTTTCTGATTTATTGTGATAGGAGATGAAACGTGAAGGGCTTATTACACGTCTGAGTCAAAAAGACAGTCACACCAATTCCCCATCTACCGAAAAATTCAAAACCAAAATTTCGAACAAAAAAAAAATCACTGCCTCAGTGTTTTGGGATCGAAAAGACATAATTTTGTTAGAATTTCTGCCTTAAGTGGAGATCATCAATACACAACGATATTGTGAGATCCTAAAAAAGCTCAAAAAGAGTTTTCAAAACAAAAAATAAGGGAGGTGAGTGAATTTGTTGCACGACAAGGCCCGTCCGCACACAGTCTTGGCCACCAAGGCGTTCTTGGACTCATTTATTTGGGATGTTTTGAATCCCCCCCTCGTATTCCCCTGATTTGATATCTTCAGATTATCATATTTTCACTTCCTTGAAGGCATACATGAGTGAAATTAAATTTTCAACTGCCGAAAAGGTGCAGTAAGAGGATCTGAAATAAGAGGAATAGCTGACAGGAGAGTTCTTCGAGGAGGGCATAAAAAAGCTTGTGCCACGGATCACCACATAACTACATTGAACGGGATGGCGATTTTATGAAAAAATAGTCAACAATTGTATCAATAATATCCTCTAGTTTTGTTTCAAATACACTTTTTCTAAAAAAATATAAAAATCTAGTATTCTTAATTTCTGAACATGCCTAGTATTTAAATTTTAAAGTGACCATTCTTTGCACAATCAAAATCAGGATGTTTTACCAAAAAAATGAAATTATGAGTATGCATTTTTTGAGAAATATTACATAGTTGCACAATCCGAGTTCGACAAAGGGTGGCTCCCTTGGGTTTATAGTTGTTCGTCTTCTTCTTGTCCTCGAAGGTCCATTTCGCTGGATGTGCCGTTTCCTGCACAATCAGTGGACGCAACTGCGCGTTACCACTTGACAGATTGCCGCTTTCGGTTCGTTTGCTTCGCATTCTTTGTGTGTCGTGTGGGGAGTCGTTTTGATTTTGTCCTAATGGGGATGATGGATTGTGTTGGTGAGTGTTCGTTGTGTTCTGGAAATGGCGTGATATTAGAACATGGTGGCCGTTTTTTGCAAAATCAAAATCGGGATATTTTTATATAAAAAAAAACTATGAGTATGTATTGTTTGTGAATATTATAAACTGATTATAATGTTTATTATTATATAAATGTGTTATATTTTATAGTTTGTATAATAATAATATCCGACAAGGTAAAAAGTAAATATGAATAACAATTATAATATAATACCATCTTACAACTAGTACTAAAAAGATCACATGTATTACTGATAACAATAAAAAATATCGAAAATTATTATTTTTATTTTAAACTAATCATTTTGTAGATAAAAATGCATTAGTTTCGTCTCACGATTAACCAGGGTAGAAATCCTAAAAACCAGTACGAATTACCTAATCTAAGGAACAGTACGAAGTACATTATAAATATTAGAATCAACGTCTTACGAAACCTACAAAATGTTCATACAAAATAAGGATGAGGCCCCATAGTAAGCACGAGTATATATTAAAGTTTGTACCCACACGTTTTCCTGCCATTAAACTCACGCTCATTATGCAAAGAATATTTCAATATACAATTGAAATTCCAAATATTTTTAAAAATCACAGTTTGATTACTAAAACGTATTATCTGACAAATATTTTCAGAGTTAACAATAAGCGCAATTATTTGTTGACCGCACCACATGTTCGTAACGTTCAATGCTAGCCATGGTCAGTAAAAATCAATCTATTTGTTAAATTTAAATATTGGAAATGAAAATTGTAACATATATATTAGGAAAGAAGAATATCAAAATGTATTAAAACTGTGTTTCTTCATGAATAAAAAAAATGTGATTCTGTGTGTAAATTCTCATGCGGCGTCTCCAATTTTTTCACACATACAAATTTTCACCAAAATAAATTTTGTATGTAAATCTGGGACGCGTAAATGAAATAACTCAGCGTGGTTTTATTTTATGCAAAAAATCCCGCAGATGAGATTGCATGGGCGAAATGCAAATTTAAAAAAATAACACACTGGCACGTGGCCTATTTTTTCTGTAATAATTCGACACACGTGTATTTTTTATTCAGTTACGTAAAATTCGAGAAAGCTTTCAATTTTTTGCGACGCTATTACAAATTTTGATACAGCTTCATAAAGTATCATCAATCATTTGACATTATCCTTAGTTGTTTGCGAATGAAACGATATTCGCATATGCGGGTACTCAAATGTCGTATTTTATTTCCGGCGACATATTGTGATGTGTCGTGATAAAAAAGCGATATGAAACGTAAACCGAAATATAAGTAGAAAAAAAACAATATTTGTATTATAGAACTGAAAAAGAACGACTAAGATTATAGGATAAGTCGCTCCCTGGGGTAAATAACAATTGAATGTCTGAAACATAAAAAAATATATATACGAAAAAGAAATCGTGACCGGGATAATATGAAGTTCGCCTTTTTTTCACAGATCAGATATTGTCCTTTTCCTTTCATATATAATAATTGGATTTCCTTTAGAATTTTCATAGTGAATTCACTTGTTAAAACGTCACATCGTTTTATTTCCGTTGATACCGAAAAAAAAAAATACGTTCCACTAGACACGGAGAGTGCCATCACATGTCCGGGACGTCGAACGGGATAGTGTCACTTAAAAAAGCGAACGTTTTTGTTTCCGGGTCTGAAACTGCCGAAAAAAATATCGGTTTGCCTTTATCGTTAACCGAACTACCACTGTGTAGAACACGAGGGCGGAAAAGCGCGGAAAAATAAACCTCCGCGTTTTTGCCGTCTTTTTCGAGCGTTGAAGAAGGTCGCAGCCCTCCAGGGCCCGGGTCAAATTATTTACGTCACATTTTGGCCCCGGGGTGTATGTGCGCGTAATATGTGTAATACGTGTATACTGGAAGTCACGTCAGGAATGCCACGTCGGATGGTAATGCGAACTCTCCAAACATCCCTAATAGTCGAAGCGCAACTATTCCCAGAATTTTATAAGGGCGTGTCGGGTGATACGATAAAAATTATGTACGCGAGTATGTAAATGAGATGAAATTTATCATGCGATCTTTTGAAGGTTGTGCTTAAACGTTTTTGTGAGCTTTAGGGTATGCCGGTTATTAATTATTGTCTGGTGGGATGGTTCAACCATGCGTTATATCATCTAGAACAGGCTTGTCCAAAATTTCGGTATGCGGGGGGCCATTTTGGTCAAAATGTACAAACATTAGGGGCCGCTTATAAATTTCAAAATTTCAATTGTTGTAAATTCAAAATTTATAATATTGTTAAAGTTATTTATATCCATTACAAAACTATTTCGATGAGTACATTTTGGAATAAATGTTGTTTGTTATGTTTGTTTTTGTGTGAAAAGTGGGGGTCACTCGCGCGAGCACTGGGGACCATTTTAACCCTGAGGTGGCCCTTTGGACAAGCCTGATTTCGAATATTTTGAAATTATTTAAATACTAAATCCATGAAATGGGAAGACTCATATTTTGCTGAAATTTTCAAAATATTAAATTAATATTTTGAACTCAATCAACAATCACTCAGACTCTTACGAATGCGGAATTCCTGAATAACAATGTCGGAAAACTTCTAATTCTAGATCGAATCACAGTTTATTTTTCCTCCTTTTGACGTTTCCAAAACGATTTTCCATAAGTAAACATTTCGCAGCCCAAATCCGTCAAAAGGGCTGGGCAATTCGATGTCACCGGGCGTCGGAATGTGACGTTTAATTAAGAGTCCGGCACCGAGTCATAACCCAATATATAATATAAGATGGAGCCTCCTTTTCAGACAATTTAACGAGAAATCTCGGCGGTGAATTAAACGACCCAACAATTGAATTAGGACGCCGACGAATCCTGATTGATGGCCCGGAAAATTAGCAATCCGCAATGGCGCCGCTTTTTATTCGCACGAAAGCGCCGAGATGAATATTATAATTTTGTTAGATCGTTTCGATGAAATTAATGTCGTTTTTATGGGTTTTAGAAAAATAAATTTACCACGCGTATGTTGCAGTTTATAATGGAGTATTATAGCAGGCTTGTGCGTGTTTAATGATTGTATAATTATTTTATGCAAGGCGCTGTTTCATTACGCTCATAAAAAGATTTTTTCGTAAGATAGGAGATTTGTTTTGTGATTGCTTTGAAAATATTTAACTTATGCATTTTTAATAATGTTATTTATAATTTTGAGAATATTAAATAAATATAACCCAGAAAATAATAGGAGAATTGATCTATTTTTTTTCGTGGGCCGTAATGGAAAGAATTTTTATAAACGATATGTCTAGCCTATATGTATAATTTTCATTCGTTTTCACGAAAATACGTTATCTCACATTACGGCTCTTTGAAAATGTACTTCGATACCGACTCCGTTTGCAATAAGGCTCGTTTTACCCAAGAGTCTTTCTGCGAAGAATATATATCTTTTCTTGTCTACCAGACATAGACGAATAGCTGAAAGCACCCGATATTTTCCGTATTATATTTCCATCTGTATGCGCTCAATAGTACAAGGTAAACGCCGCACATAAACTAGAACTTTAAATTAGGTTTTAAGCCACATGAATCACATATACAGTTTCACCGCATATCATTTATTCAAATGATATATCATATATTATAGGAGAATCGCAAATATTTATCCTAAAAAATAATATTTCATAGAAAAAGGTTAACAAAGGCAGAATGCCGGAGATACACTTATAAACCTGTGAGGACGTGTCCCCAAAGATACAATAAGGCGTCCGTATATATTTGATACAAATATAAAGAGTTCCTGCGTTCTTTTATATATTTCTCTCGGAGGAAAAGTAATTTTCCGTAATAAAGTTTTATTTCTTCGAGTCTTAAGGGAGCTGTCGTTCCGTGGAGCATCGGGGACATATCGGTCAACTGGAAACGGCGGATATATCATAAGTGATATTTTTACGGCTAAACAGAGATACATTTTGGTCTAAAATACAAAATTTTCACGCAGGTACCAATATTCGAGTGACACGTATCACGTTTTGAACAACAGATAAACGTGCGCCATATTTGTATAAGCGAGATAAAGTTTCACAATATCGTTAACGTAAAGCGACAGCGCAAATACACAGAGCGTAATCACACTTTGTGTGTATAGTTAGTTACCTTCTGACAAAGTTTAAAGAACGTTCTATCCATAGCTGAACGATCTATAAAAAAAAAAATAACAAATTAACCTCGTGACTCGTGGCCTTTGAAAGTTTTTATATACAGTGTCTTGATCGAATATAAAAATGAGTATTGCGGTCACGTGTGCGACACACCGGATAAGTAAAACGTTTCACGTACTTATATATTATATTACATACCAAATTGCAACTTCGCTCCTTGGCCAGGGGAAGTTTGCTCGTTTTGACCGATCCCGCAGGACCATCCGAATTGTTACGGGATGATTTATGCCGCGGAAGCACACTTTTTGATGATGCCATTACGAGGATGTGGTTCCGTTTTGTGATTCGAATATGTAAGACGAATTTTTCCCATGTCGGCTTTTCCTGAACATGAGTTCAAAGTGCGGCCGCGCTCTGTGCGAGATCATTGAATTTTGAGGGCGCAATAATGTCTTTGTTTGATATTCTATTGAGAACGTTTCCGTGGATGGTCTCCGGTCAAACTATGGTCATATTTCGTAGGGAATATTGTTGAATGTAGAATTTGAACGATAAACAAGGGAAGATGGTGTGGGTTGAGCGAAAGCTGTATAGTTCGCCGTGATCAATTCCGCAAAATGGAACATCGTATAGCGTAAATTATTATGCAATTCCACGACTTTGTGCGGTAATTCAAATATCTTTTTTATGCATATTGAACAGTATAGAATGGAAAACTTATTCAAATGGAATATTCATAATAATAAAAAAGCCATTATGAATTTAATTCGAAGGTATATTGTATCTTCGTACCTACAATATTTATATACATTCGTGAGTAAATACTGTCTGAGAAAATTTATCTCGAAACTAAATTCTGAACTTATTTTCGCATTATTTATTTACGCAGACGCGCAAAAAATTCACAAAATATTTTTTCGCCGAACCAATAACTTATTCGTAAAATTACAATACCACAATCAGCCATTTATCATTCTCCTTTTATTCGAATAACATCTATATCGCAAAAGCTACTTAAACCAAAAAAAAGAAGACATCAGATTATCCTCAAGTATAAAACATCATTGCATAACAAAGGCAATTTATTATACATTAAACTCATGAATATTTCCCCGGTCGGATGCGTCTGAAACGTGCATTTTTTCATGACAATGTCAAAGCACACTTTCGATGCGGTTCGTTATGGAAATCTTCAGATGGCAGACCAGACCTCTTCAGGTCGGGGTTAACGGGCGCTCGAACACCATCGTTCTCCACTCAGCAGACGGGCAAAATTCCTGCGTAGCTTTTTATTCTTTTTTGCCGACCTAATGACGCACATACACAACAAGCATGATGTATATATTCGAAAATATACCTATATAGAGTCCTAACGACGTCTGCGGCAACAGGAACCACGTAAAAGTGCCGCCGAGGGGATGTTTCTTTCGTCCTTTAGCTACTCCGAAATGTCATTTTCCGATACTGTGTACTCCTTAGATATTCGCAGAAGGCACGTGTATTTATAAATATATTCCGAGAAGTTGTATAAATTTGTATAATTCATAAATAATTCGGGCTTTAATAAAGGAACGCGCCAGCGTGAGTTGATTCTGTTGTAATTTTGTAATTAATACGAAGCGGAATAATAATTTTCTTAATGTTCTCGATGATTTATGTTCATCCTTTATAATCTCTCGTTATATTCACGGAATGTCGCGTCATATGTTTTTTTCCGAAATTAGGGTGCGTCTAATTAAATTTATTTATTCGGAAAGACCTCGTTTGACAAACACGTCGCCCGAAGCGAAACGGGTCACAAACGTATTGTCTCATAAGCCACGAGACATTATTAAATTTTATATATATAAAAATATTTTTTACGGAGCTTAAATAATATATATCACCAATGACAAATCTCTTTTGTTAATATTGTATTGTTGAAAGGTCTTAAATTGGAAAATCCCGTGATACTTTCTATCTAAATAAATTGCGTGTCGCGAAACGGCATTCGATGCAAATTTTCGGCTCATCCGATGAACGAGATAAGGGGAATTCGATCCGAAATGGGTTTTGGATCGCATCTGATAATTCGATTTACGATGCCGAAAAAAAGGTACATATCTGCAATACGACAAACAGAAGAAGCCATTAAGGGGCACATTAACGACGTATTCACGTTTTTCGCTGAAATCTCCAACTGCCATTCGAAACGGCAACATTATACAAACACGAATATAAACCTATCGCATTAACAACTGAAAAGCGACATTTGTTTTATTAGATTGGAAATAATGAAACGAACGTTGAAAAAAATAAACAAACAAAAAGCTCTATTTTCCACATTATTTATAATATTTAATCCAAGTAACTTCCATTGGCATCTACGACATTCTGCCAAAAATTGGGCAAGTCATATATGCCTTTTCTGAAATAATCTTACTTTTTAGAATTTAATAAATATTTCAAAGTCCTTCGTTTTGGTTATCATTTTTTTTTCTCATAAAAATAACTCAATATTGTGAAAAAATCGGTGAAATGTCTGATATGAAGAGGATGTGGTAAAAATTCATATTATAAAAAAGACAATTTATCAATAGTCATCGAAGCTTTATTTGGTCACACGTTATCGACCATCTGAAGAAGTGTCGGGTCATGCGGCACAAAATGAGTCTAATTTTTTTCATCTTATTTATGCATGCAGATATTTTAAAACAGCTGTATGGCTAGCTCCTAGTTTAGATCCAAGTCAACGAATGTATGTTTGTGAATCGGATTCTACAATCGCCCGTAATTCCTCGTTATCAAACACAGACCTGTGGTCTTCCTCGAGGTTTATTGACAATACTCAAATTGTCAGAACGAAATTTTTGAAACCAATAGTAAGAATTTTTTTAATTAGCAGATCCATTTCCGAATGCCCGATTAATGTTTCGTGAAGCTTGAGTCACGCTATAATTTAATTTGAACTTGTAAAGAAAAAATAAGTATAAATCCCGTTTTGTCTCCATCTGGTTTCGGAGAAAAAAAAATTGAAAACGAAATGCAAACAAGCAAATATTTTACAAAATAAAAAAGATACCTTTAAAAATTCCAAATAAAAATATTGAGCACACATTAAAACGAAATTCTCTCATTGTCAGGCGCAGCTGAACACTAAAAAAAACGCTCGTTTCATAGTTTTCAATCTAATATATTTTTTTATATAGAAAAATCAGTACAATTAGATTATTTTATCGATCACGCAATCGCAAATATTCATCCGTTTCATAAAGTCGCCATAAGAAAACGCTAACGTATGGCGGCCGAAGTGCTCCCGAGGAAACTTTGGTAATTGGTTCCAGTGGCCGCTTCCCAGGGGACGACGCGATCGCTCCCGAATTACAAACAGGGAAGTTAGCCCTTAACGAAGGCGAGGCGCCATACTAAATTAGAGGCTTTTCTTTACGATACGGTCGCACTTTTAAACGAAACACTCCGCGGAAATTGTGTCGATTGTCGCAACTTCGACTCCGCTCCGAATCGATTAATGCGGATGGTTTTGAACGTGCTATACTTAAAATTCACTTAAACGATTCTCGATGAACCTTTTTGAGTTTTTATGATATCATTATTTGAAATTTATCAATGACCATTTGGAATTTCATACTAGTGCGAATTGGGGAATTTATCGTATCGTTTACATTGGTTCATTTCGGTTCGAAAGTTGAGAGCAATCGAATTAACACGAAACGAGTCAATTACGGAATACAAAAAGAGGTATAGCTATTTAAAAATTAACAGTTTTCGTGTAGCAGTTTAATGTTGAAATGGGTGTTAATTGCAGTTGGTTTTCTCTTGGCCCTCGTCGCGTAGTGAATTACGACCGCTCGCTACCCGAGAGTTTGAATCCCAACTAAGCGATTTTTTTTACGGTCGAAGACCATTAACGTCATTTCCACGAAACTTTGTTAATATATGTCATTAGACAATCGATGGCCAGGTAATTAGCCGAAGTTCAACTCTGCTTGAGTACCAGGACGTTCTTCGGACGTCTTCAGACAGGTTGTTGGAGAGTTGTTCAGAAATGGCGTCCACCTCAATTATGAAGCATTTATCTTTATACAATTTATTTCGCTCATAAAATTAAAGATAGAATTATTATTTCACATTTATATATAGATGAAGGTAATTAGAATATGTAAATAGAAATAATTATTAAAATTAATTACGTACTGAATATATCAAATTGATATCTAATGGAAATGAAAAGAAAATTATGAATATTTCATATTACAAATTTACATTTGAGGTTCTATCAAGGCAAAGGCTTAATTTTAAGAGCCTTTTATTAAAACCATTATTTATAAACAAATATGAGCCACACAAGGCCAATTGAGCAATTCAACGGTATCTCATAATCAACGGGCGGGCTTAATCGCGCAACTTCGGCACTTTATTTCAAGGAGAATATTCAAGATTACACCAATGGCCGGCTTCGCTTTTTCGTCGAAAATCCTCCATTTTTTCCAGCAGAGCTCGGACGTCTCATTCGGTGGAGGAGCGAAAATCATTTTAGCCGTCGAGGCGTCCTTTTTTTATGATTATTGCAACGGTTCCGGAGCAAAAAGGTTTTTCTGGAGCAGCTATGAAGGATCAGCCCTCCCGAAGCGACGGCAGCTGGGAGAAAACTTCGGCATCAGTATTAAAGGTTAAATGGACCCTTAATACAGAAGTTCGGTAATAAGCGGCCCTCCGCTAACGGTGTCATTATCGGGTGCCGGATTTGCACCGATAACAACGGTCCAACTTCGGGCCTCCGATAAGATTAATCGACGACTTCTGCTGCTTCGGACCCTAGAGGGGAAAAATAATCGAAATGGCATGGCTGAAGTTTCCCTAGGTGCGAAGACAGCTCGGAAAAAGGTAATGCATACGCTTAAAAGTGCTGTAGGGGAAGGTTTTGGGCTCAGGTGATGCGAAAGTGCGACGAGACAAAAGTGTCCTCGGGCTCTTTCCGATTTCGATTCATATTTTTCTGGGAGGTGTTTCGTAGACAATTTACGACCTCATTTGTGCGAGGAGCTCAGATACGGTTTTCCTTTCGAATTTAAAGTTTTCTCGGCGACGGTCACGGTATAAATTTCCGAAGTCGAAATGAAACCGGAATTCGATACCGATAACGAAAAAAGATGTTTGCGAACGAGTCGTGCTACCGTTTTCTCTGACTTAAATACTGAAACACTGAAGTTGGAAAACATATTGGAATTTTTGCTCGAATGAGATTTTTTTCGAAAGGAAACGTAAAGAGCACGAAATTAATGAGATTCATTATATAATAGAATTTCAGAATCAAAGCAAATTTTTTTAACTAATATTTTACATTTTGAATTTTTAAATTAAAAGCAATTGAATGATTCAGTGACCTTATTTATTCGTTTGATATGTTACTTTTTTACACAAAAGAATTCTAATGGAAATGTACGTTTTCATTTTGTCCAACTACATTATGTCAGTAAAATGAATCCTGACTAATATTACGTTATTGAATTTGAAATGTTTCCATTGAACGTTCAACGCATTTTGAAAAGCGATTAAATAATATATATTATATAAATGGAAGCCACTATTACACAAAACTAGTCGACGTCGATAAGTTAGAATCCCCTTGTCGAAATAGATAAATGCCGAAATAATTCTCCAATAATGAATAGAGGTTTGCTCCCATTCAAGCAACTCATTATCTCTTCAATCTTCAATCGACCAAATCGGATCTAAGACCGATTTACCCTCTCCCAAACCCATGAAGGAAATCCTCGTTGTGTACGCTATATTGCATCCCCATTGAAAAGCAAGCTCATCCAAAATCGTGTTTACATTCCCAAAGCACACGAAACTCATACAATTTATACAATTAAAAGAAATCATTCTCACTTATAGTTAGCATGTTTTCCCGCGGCGTAGTTCATCTGAAACAATCAAAATGTCAGCATTATTATGAATTCATCGGATTCGAATAATCACGGTAGTGATTTATTGAACTTGGCTCAAGTCCATTAGTGACCATGAATAATTGAGATCGTTAAGGATTAACAGTTACACGGAACTATTTGATCGTATAATAGTTATACCGAATCTGAAGATAGATTCTACGCTATTTATAAATAAATAAATAAATAAAAATTGGCAAAATATATACAATCATTATAGGAATTCGCGCGAGAGTATCGTAACGAACCAATCGAGAACGTATCGGGAAACCCTCGGAAAACCCCTCGGAGACGCTTCTCAATGGTTCCAAGAATCGAACTCAACACCACATCCGAGCAAAATCCGCAATCCACCATTGCCAATTAGCGATCGACGTCTATCAAAAACGTCTAAATTCGCACACCGTAAATAAACACGGATGGCGGTACACCGTGGCGCATTAATTACGCGCGGACAGGTCCCGGGAGTTTGGCTCCCTTGACCTATCCAGTGCTGTTGTATTAATACGTTCCAGGCTTGATTAATTACTGAGGAATTCCTCCACGGATCGTCGTATCGCCGAGGGCAGGGTGGCCCGACACCTATGCGCCTTCAAGGGCCGATATATCACCGGTGTACGTTCGATAAATATCCGGTGATGGCGGATCGTGGAGGTTTCGTGTGTAAGGTTGTTTTTTCGAGAGATAGGAGAGTTTTCTTTTTGGAGGAGATGAAGGTTTTTTTTGCTGTGAGGTTGTAGGGTAGGGTTGTATTATATTTCAAATATTAATGAAAGGTTGTTTGGAAAAATTAATGTGTGGAATTTTGAAAATTACACAGGTATGCAAAATTGACTTTTTTGAAAATTGTTTGTTTGAATTAAGTGATTTTTGGGTGCTAAATTTGAATATGGTATTTGTTTTTTTCAATCACGTAAAGTTTTTTAGATATAAAGAAGATAAAAAAATCCTTTTTTTATCGAAATTTTGAGCTTAAAAAAATTATCACTTATGAAAACTGCACCCATTAAAAAAATCCGTCGATTGTATCTTAAAAAATATTATAAATAATATGTTTTGTAAATTTTAACAAAGTCTGTTGGGTAGATCTTGAGATATCTTGTACACCAGATTTTCAAAAGAGAATCCTATTTAATACCTAATATCTCTGTCATTTTAATTTTTTTTAATTTGTTATTATTTTTAATTAATCATAAAACTACTATGTATACGTATAAAATAAAACTTATTTTAAATATGTAAAGCTGCGTCAAAAAAAAAATGTTTATTTTATACCTATTTTTCGGGAAGGTCGTATAACCCTTTAAAGATTTGAAAGAAAAGATTTTTAAAAGTTAACTACTCTCTTACCGACAAATAAACTACGTTTATTTTATCACGTTCTAGTGCTAAATGATGTTTAAAATGACATTGATTCACATTTTACTGCATATTTTTGATAACTTCCCTCAAGTAAAGTAGATGCCGAAAGTGAGAATTTTTATAATAGCAGCTTGGTATTTGGGTAGTATTTATTAAGATTTTGAAAAAACCATATGTGATAGATTTTTTAAATTATTTTTCCGTTAATTTGCACCTTAAAGTCTATAAGAAATCATTATTCAATTTCAGACAATTTCACCCATGCATACCTGTGTTATCGATAGTTTGAATAGTTAACGGTTTGCTATTGTGTTACTATTATATAAACAGAAATTGGATATTATAATGATATTACGAAATTTTATTGAATAATCAAACGATTATATTTTTAATGAAACCGTAAATCATTTTGCTTATTTTCATTTCATATTCATTCAGGCTAATATTGTATAATAATTATATAATATAGCTTGTAATGATTCTTTTAATTTGTTGAGGTTTTATTATTTTATTTACACGCGGCGCTTTCCAACAAATTAATTTACTTTGTGTACAGAAATTAATAAAAAAAGTATTCTAGTGCTTTATAAAAGAAAAATGTTTACAGAATAAATTAAGAGTGACTTTCAGGATTTTTTTCCAACGGCCGCGATTAAATCCCGTAATTAATATTAATAGTAACGTATTTGACTCTCGAGAAGCAGGTGTCACGTTATAAAAAGTAATTGAATTTACTCCACGACACTTCCACATAATATAAACCATAAATCTAGTATTTTTTTTTTTCAAAATCTCCGCAACACCGTCGAACGAACCCATTCTCAAAAGCATTTAGAAACCCAAAGGCACGCGAATTGCGAAATTCGAATTTATGACCGGGTAGATAATTTTGAGGGACAGCTTCACGGTCTGAGAGCCCTGATGGCCAATTAAAGCGTTTTCAATTAAAGTTTTCATTTCAGTTTTCGTGGGACAACGGAGAGCCATTCTGTGCAACCGCAACGGCCGTTATACGTTCTGGGACGTTTTCGAAATGCTTCCAGAGTCCCGCAACCGCATACTTTCCCGCTGAAAACGACGCCAAAATTTATCCTGATTCTGAATTTTATTGCCGTAAAAGCGTTTAAATGCGTTTTTGTAATGCGAATTGTGATATCTTTGGTAAAATATGCTGGGAATTTGAGTAAATCATCGCGAGCGTTAATGGTTTTTTGCGGATTTGATGAAAATTTATGGTTCTTGAGATTTTTTATTGTCAATAAAATTGTAGGATGTTTAGTTTGATTGAATCAATGTAATAAGTTAAATATTTATTATTTTTAGAACAGAATTCGATTTGTAGGAAATAATTTTTCATCAAAAACCATCGGCGGTCGCATCGTCGAATCGAGAAGTTAACGCTGGCTACTGGACAGGAAAATTTAATATCCTCGCCCTTTTTTCATTCACGATGGGGGCGATTTTCGAATTCTTTATCCCATATTTTCGCCCCCTGGCATCGTGTGTTGGCTGCCATATTTCGCGTGTATTGTACATGCAACATAACAAAAGTTCGCGAAACATTTTGCTCCGTATTGAAAATTCCTTTGAAAATTATTTCCACACGTGCGTATTTGCCTTAATTTCGGATTAAAGCGGGTCGGATAAATGTTTACGTTGACCCGAAGTCATGTAACATATACGTTTACATAATATCCCGAGACTTTACTAAGATTACGGCCCCATATAATAATCTAACTTTCTAATTAACGCGCTTCGCCGATTATTTACTCATTGTTATTAAGTTGTATCGATATTACAACTCGATGTGTTTATTTTTATATTGGATAACATGCATATTATTCAATCGTTTTTGTAGAACAAAAATTATATTGGATATTTGAGAAATGATGGTCTTGTAATGGTATTATTTTCTAAAGATTGCTGAAGTTAAACGACGAATAGCTTAGTCGGTGGATGGGTGTGATCATGTATCGTTAACCTGAGACTAAGTGTAATACACGTACTTGAAAAGGATGGTTTTTCGATGTTGAAGCTTTCAAAGTTATTTCCTCTTTATCTTTACATAAAGGGAAATACTTAAACTTTCTTTGGCATCAAAAAGATTTTACATGTAGTAGACATTTTATGTGTTGCAATCTGAATATGATAACGATGAATACTTGAATGGACGTTCGCAGACTTAGAAGTAAAAAAACGTCTAGACAAATTTTAAATTGAATAGAACAAAGTCACCGAACAACAAGTATAATATTATACTTGTACAAGTATAAAGAACGAAACTTATCGATGTTCTTACTCGAGCATTTGAAAAGCCTCGTCGTTCGCGAGACATGCAACAATCGCGAATTTCGCAAAAGCGTCAACCTCGCAAAACAAAATGGGCCGAATGGAAGCCGTACGAGACTGATTGTGTCAATTAGCCGACGGGCGTCAAAGGACAAAAGCCCTTTTGTCCGAATCTCGGCGAAATATGCGCCGCTCTTCTTTCGTCGCTAATCGCCGCGCCTGGAATTTCCCTTCGGGATTCCATTGTCTTTGTGTCGGTTATTTATCTGGTCTTCGGGAGAGCCCTCAGAGATCCGCCCTTTGCTATGATAATGGTCGCGCCTCGTAAAAAGGGCGAAAACCGCCCTTTCCGAGCGCCCTTGTGCGCTCTTCTGGCGTTATTTCATTATAACCCGACCGCTGGGGTGAAAAGAATTCTTTTAGATTAACAAGATATTCTATTAAATGGGGCGGGTAGAATCAAAGTTCGCAATCTATGCCGTTGATTGAATATTAGATGATGGTGTACTTTGGTTTCTATTTGCGCGTTAAAGTACTATGATTTATTCATGAGAGATTTTGTGCAATGATTGATCATTGCTAGAAATCGAATGTGATATGCAAACAGTTTTCGTTAGAATTTGAATTCGGCCGATGTAGCTCGCGGATGATTGCTGTTTAACATATATACATCCAATCGAATTGTGTTCGTTACTGTTCTGTGTATAAATTATTTATACAATACAATCATAATATAAAACGGTTTCGAATTGAATTCGGCAAAGTTTCTTTTAAATCAACCAAAGTTGAGGCGAACGAAGTGATTAAATTTCCAACAACGGACGAGAACTTTTTCGTCGCGATTCTTTTTTAATTAAAAAAAAACACCATATAAATTAACACTGCTTTTGAATATACACAAGAAAAACTTTTTTCATATATTTGTCGCTTATTATGCCCACGCGGGCATTATCACATAACCATTTGTGTGAACAAGCGTTAATAAGGATTCGCACGACGTCGGCTAAAAATTAATATTTGTTCTCGTAAATTTCGTCCGTAATAGGAGATAGTACTAATTTTATCCTCGGCACAGAACCCGTTGGGAAAATGTGTCGGAAAATTCATTTTCTATCAAGGCTTCGCGAAACGTGTACGAGAATACCGCTTGTTAACTCTGTATTCAATTTGCAAACGCGTACACACGTACACACTCCAATTTCCTGCGCGAAATTCGATTAAAACACAAACAATAATTTATTCCTGAAGAAGTGCTTCGAAGACTCTTTTTCGCACGTACATAAACGCGTCCAACCCCCAAGTGTCCCTCGGGCAAATATTAAAATTGAAATGCAGATTTAAAGCTGCGAGAGCCGTTTGAGAATATTTTTTAATTTTGCAGAAGTCTTTTGTTGTTGGGCTTGTTCGCGGGGCCGTAAGAGAGAGCCAGACGCTACAACAGCCGTCTGCTCATTGTCTCTTGGACTTAATTGCTACGACAAAGATCTCTGTCTGGATCCAGGGCTTTTCAATCTGCACAGATGTGCACAATGAAATTTTCAAAGTCGCACTCCAATAAAAATGAATGGGACCGAACGGGAGCGCACTCGTGCATCCGAGCTGAATTATTTGTATTGGGCTTATTGTAATATTCGGAAAACGAAATCGAAAATTGAAATTTGAAGATAATATGAATATTTTTCGATATGTCGTATGAATTTAATAAAATTTTAATGTTTTCTGTTTGAGGTTTATACGCTCTGTTCAGATGCGACGGATTGTCTTCTTTTAAGTCATCTCTTGCTTTTGTCTGGAGGTGAAAGTAGAGGGTAGATTTACGCTTTATATAAAGTGCAATATATTACCCTCCCGCTGTCTGGACACCGCTGTGAATCTAATATTCCGAAAATGCATACGACACAGAGATGCACTAGACCGCTCACTGTGCAAATTTCATGCATAATAACATTAATTCAAAGTTATTTTAAAAAAAAATTAATAGAACAACGCATTCTTTAGAAACACAAAGCAATCTCAGAATACAAAACGATACACTATTTATACACGCAAAAAATTTACATATTATAATATAACCTATCACATCAAATACACGTTATTTCAGATTCACGAAAACTCCGACCTACATATAATTTATATTCAAATGAAACACATCGAATCGAATTCGATCAGCGCTTTCTATCTCGGGCATAATTACGTTTGCCCGAATCCCGGAGAGGACTCTCTGTTAATTTTTCGTCTCCGTGGAAGAATTTCCCGAAAGTCAATAATACGCACTTCCATTTCCCTCGGCAGATCCACTCCCAAGCTTTGGCCGAGTGCAAAAAGTGAATTGGCCGCGCGGAAAAATCTCATCCATTTTTTCCCCCTGGATGAAAAAAATAGGAAAATGCGCAAAAAGCGAAAGGCTCTCATTAGCGGACGAGCTCGGGTCATTTCGCAGGCGTCAACCCGATAGAGGTGGAGCGTTTAAGCTGGCTTTATTCTGAAATTCGCAGAATTGCAAGCTTAACATGTTTTCGTCTCGAGGAGCCGTTCGCAAATCCTCGGGCATTAAGGACTTTGATTAAGAGCAGCTTCACCGCAAAGAACGTACAAACACGGTGAGCCTCCCATTAGGGGATACTCTTCGAAAGGATTATATCGATGACCGATTCATTTTCGTGTGCTAGTTTCGTAAGGTTGATCTTGTGAATGTGAAGATTTTAAATTCAATGAATTGTTAATAGGATCATAGGAGAGCGTATCAATTTTTTTTCAATATAGTCCATTGGTATGAAATATAGATAGGCTGACCATACGTCCCGTTTTTGTCGGGATAGTCCCGTTTTCGTCATGTCTTGCGTTCGTCTCGTCGTTTTTGCAAAATTGTTTGATTTGTCCCGTTTTTCGGTTCACATATTTTGATGGACATAAGATGACTGAATTTTTTTTTATATTTATCAAAATAATATTTTTTAAAACATTTTTCTTGGATCTTTTTTGTTCAATAATTTAATTCAAATTCAGTACCCCAAAAAGATCTGACCTAATACCTTTCAAAGAAAAAAAATTACATACCTGTGTTATTTAAAAGTTATTTTGAGTGATAAATTCGTTAATAAATGTATGATATTATAAAAAATATGGGTGAGCAAATATATTTTGTCGGTAGTGTATTTCTTTAACGATATTAATTGAGGGAAAATTTTTGAACGTGCAACAATTTTTTCATATTTATTTTTTGGTCCCGTTTTGGGTCCTGGGAAATATGGTAACCCTAAATATACATAGATGATCTATAATATTATGAAATTATTTTGTTTTATTTAAGTGAAAGCGTATTTTAAATGAGCCGAATATAGATGAAATTCATAATCAACTATTATTATGAACGATAATGACGAAATTCAATTAAATTCTTGAGTTTTCATCGTAAAGACGCTAAATAGGTTATTTATATAAACTTTTTAATTTGGAGCGCTCTCGACTGTCGTCTTCGTCGAGATTCGCGAAATAAAATTTCCTGAAAGCAAAATCGAGTATAAAATTCATTGAAGGGATAGAAGAGGCTTTAATTAAGGTAATACTGAATATGCATAGCTCGAATGAAATTATCAAAGCCGGAAAAGTCGCCTCGAAAGGCCGTCCGTCCCGTTCCCTCGACTTTCGGGGACGGGCAATAAGCGAACAACGGCTCTCGAATGATCACGGTGTAAATTTGTTATTAAAATTTGATAAAATGGGGGACGGGAGACGAATAGGTGAAACGAATTAAAAATTCTGCCGCGTCGAAAATTAAGCCCGAGATTTTGATTATGGGCGAGGTGTTTGCGAGACGCAAAACTGGGACGCGGACAAGAAATGTTTTTATTAAAATTCGGCGACAAGAAAATCGTGCTCGGAGGAAAATTAACTTTTGCGAAAACTCGAAAACACGTTTACGAAATTAACTGCGAAAAATCATCGAGTCGATCCGAGGTTTTCGGCGGGCGGAATCGACGAAGGTTTTTCCGTCCGATATAAAAGGGTAAATACATTTTTTTTGTCGTGTCGAAAGCACTAGGGCATACCATTGTCCAGCATCATCTGATTACACACCTGTCATTCCCAGATACATACTATGGACGAAGGCCGCCGACCAATGATCAAAAAATCACAAAGCTTTTCCGGCTGCGTTCGCAAAGTCTTTCACGTCAAAGCGACGTCGTTTTGCCACCCCAGTTTTTCCGACAAAGCACTTTTCCCACGCGAGATTTAAAAATAAGCCTAATGGAACACGTGCACAATGACTAAAATCTGTATAAATTATTCAACTGTTTGCTCGGCGGTGATGGAATCTTTGATTGTGCATGCTTGCTTAAATTTTGTTTACTTCATATGATATTTCTTTGAATAAAAGTAATAGAACATTGCATACTATTTTTATGTTTTTTATTTTTTTATTATTTATCATACATATTTTGTTACTTGAATGAATCAGTATCATATAAAAAAAAACATTAAAAATTTTTGAAGATTATAAAGCAAATTTATATAACCATACAATAAAAAGTTCTTACTTCGAAAACATAGAAAGATATTTCGTAGGCAAAGTTTTATCCTATCTTAAACATTTTTTGATTGATTCAAATATTATCGATCCCTAAATCAAAAGCAGACGCAAATCTTCAAATCCACCACGATTCGGCAATTTGCAACATTTACAATTCTATAAAAAGTTTCAGTGCGGATTCGGCACCTGCCGCAGGTAATTTCTTTCATATAAAGCTGCGCCAAAGTCATAAAACTATCGTTTATCTTCGGCGACACATTTCGAAGTTTGTTTTCTACAGCGCGCATTCATCTTCTCTATTATAATATAATGTTCGAGCGTTTATATATCTATTTTTTCACCACATATCGTTCATCGTTCACTCATCGTCAGTTATTATATATCGTTTCGTCACGGAACCGTTGAGATTTTGCGTCGGAGGATTTTCCGCTCGGTTTGCGCCAATATTGAATATCGCTTTCACGGCGCGCAAACTTTCCTTTTGGTGACAATATTTCACGTGCGGAAACTTTTATGAAAATTTTCGCGTTTTCCGAATCGCCGGTCACAATCAATAAAATAAACAAATCGTTGTTGACGCGTAGTGGCCGAAATGTGACCGTTAAACCAACACTGTTCGATTGAACGTTCGCGTCCAAATATGCCTTTTCGCGTTTATTGACAGTTATGACAAAAACAAAACAATTTTCGGTGTTTGCTGATTCATCAGTTACTTTGTAGCGATTGTGACTTTTTTGTTTATTTATTATTTCTGTTTGTTGTGAATTCTTAATAAATTTCGAATGAATTATTCAATACGTATAAAATATCATGCGTTCAATTCGTTAAAATAATGATGAAATCTAATATTACGGAAAATCGTATACATATATTTGAAATAATGAATATCTGAATATTATTTATGTAGAAATGATACCATGAAGTTCTCGATAAATAAATATTTTTATGATAATTTTCGTGCGTATGCGCAAAAATTTCATATTTTGTGTATAGAAATTCTTTCGTATAACTGAGTAATAACGAACATGTTCATAAAAGGTCCTTTTGTATTCAAAGAGTGAATTTTATTGACATGTAATGCCACGCACGTTTTCGTATCGTCTTTGCATAGAGATTTCTTCATTTGCCTTCCACAGAACACCCCGCCCATACGATCAAATTATAACAAACATTTCAAAAATGTACGAAATAACTTACGACGGCGCCGATGAAAAGCGCAAAAATAGGCCTCTACAAAAGTACAAATTTCCGTTTCCTTATTAATTTCCGACTTCGTTTTCTTTGATTTGTATCACGTTTCCTTTTGCATGCAAACGATCGAAGCACTCACTCTGCGGCCGCATAATTGAATCTCGAAACTCGACGTTTCAAAAATACAAAACGTAAAACGCGATACGAGAAATCTTACTATCGCTCCGAGAATTACTTGAGGAATTCATTTTCTTTTATATATAGGGTCTTTCAATGGGGACATTCGAAATTTTTTAGGTTATAGCAGCCATGTTGTTAAAGTGATATTTGTCAATTTGTTGTCAATTTTACGGAAAATCACCATGGAATCGTTGAACGAAATGTGAAAATCATCAAATTTTATTATTTAAGTCACTGAAGGGTCTTTTAATAAGAACGCTCGATTTTAAAATGTAAATAAAACAAGTTGTATGTGAGATTTCCAATCAATTTTTTTTTATTTCTAAGTACATTTTATGGCATTAAGTGTAAAATATAATATAATGTTGTTCAAATATCCACCGTGATTATGCTTGGTGACACGTATTCGCGAGGTCTAATTTTCAATGACTTTTTCGAATAAATCTGTCTGAATTTTCTAGATGGCGTTTGTTATTATGACTTTAAGAACATCAATTGTTTTTGGTATAAATAATTGATAACAAATTTGGCAGACATCACTTCAACAACACGGCTGCTATAACCTAACAAATTTTGATCGTCCCTATTGAAATACCCTATACAAACGTCCGCGGAACGGGGAATTTTTGCGTTCGCTGAAAATTCCCAACGTAACTAAAATGTTATCCGAATACGCGGTTTCGCAAACGGGTATCTTCCGCGAAATAAATACGAACACAATTCCATGAATATTCAAAAACGATCCGAAGCGCAGGGGACAAACGCGAAACGTCAGCCGGCGCGATCCGAAGGAGTCGCGATTTTCCGCGGGAAAACCGCAAAGCTTCGCATAAAAAAGCCATTGTCGCAGAAATTTCCAATAATTTAACGGCCATGCTTCACCGCCTTCGCCGCAACGACGATGGCCGTCGGACGATTAATTTTATGTTTATGCGAACGCTTTCGTTACGCGATATAGTGGCTGGCGACCGCTTTTATTTTTATTCGATGTTTCCGTTTATTCTGCGTGGTCGTTATACGAAATTGTGCTTTCATAATAAATATTCGGTTAACGCGTACGTTTTATGTTGTTTTGATGCGATGCGGTACGTGTGAAAATCGGAAGCGGTCCGCGTAATAAACTCGGGTACATTATCGTATATGATCGTATTGGTAGTTTAGTAGTAATTATTTTAATTGAATTTTTATTAGATATAGTTAATATTTCTGAGATAATCGATGTTTTCTATTAAGGTGGCCATATACGCTACGAGAAATCGTTACGATCAGACTGTACAGTTCGAACGGTACCGATAAATCGCTACATGTATGTTATAAAACTGTACAATTTCGTCCGATTTTTTAAGATTGTGCAGTCGAACAGAACAATACAAAAATTTCAATTGATTAATCTGAATCGAATAAACTGTGCCGACTGATCGTAACGTGTATAGTTTGTATGCCATATACGATAAACTGTACCATTCGAACTGTACAGTCTGATCGTAACGATTTATCGTAGCGTATATGGCCACCATTAGATACATAGTCGTTCATATTGAATCGTTACGAATTGATGTTTTCTAAAAGATTTTTACGTAATATTTTTCGGGAAGATTAATACTGACAATTATATTGAATCGTTCCAAATCTCAAGCACTAGTTTATGACGTTGCTAAAATATATATTGCAGCAATAAAGAATGTTGTCAAAAAATACTATTTTCGCTCTTTCATAAATTTTCTTCTTTATAAATGGACAGAGACAATTTTTTCCGGCGGAAGATTTCGATTCGCCGCGATTTCTCTCGTCGGACATTTTCTCTTTTCACTAAGCAATCAAGGGAATGTTTTCCTCACCGGAACTCGATAGAAAATAAAATAGACAATCGCGAAATTCCAATTCTCTTCGACTGTGTGTGTATGTGTGCCTCTTCACGCGCGTGTTTGTCTTTATCTTTCCGGTTCGCGGTGCGCGTTTTAGCGCGAAAATTCGCGCTTTTCCCAAACCCGCCGTATCCTTTAATGTTTTCCCGCCGTTATTTTTATTTTTTCGCGAAAAATCCAAGAAAACCCTCGACGATAATTTTGCGAGCGTTGTTTTTTTCTACGTTTCAGCTCATCTCTGATTTTATTGTCTGGTAAAAGCGCTCTCATCCGAAAAGCGTATAAACTAAAATAACGCTAAAAGGTAATGCAGCTTAAAAGCGCGCCCACACTTTCCGAAACCCTTGTGCGTGTTTTACTGCAAAATCATCGTTTACTTTACACGATGGAGTGAGAGCAACCATCGTCAATGTCTCCGGTGTTAAATTCATTTTATTTCGAGCGTGAAAAATTGAACAAACAGCCCCACAAACAAACGACCGTAATGGGGACCAACTCGTCTTGTTCGATGTTGACAATCGACCGTCGAAACAAAATAAGGTATTTGAAAAAGGTAAAACCACCATATCTGTTTTTTTTGTAATATTTTTTTTCAGGCAAACCAGAGACACACCAATTTTGTTTATTTCGTTTGCTTTTCGGTCCGTACAAATTTTCTAATAAATACGTAAAAAATAACGTACGGACGAACCGCGGCCGTCTAGATAAAGGGGTCAAACTGAATTATACCTTTTTTTGAACGAAATACTTATATTACATAAACGGTACCTAAAAAAAATCCAAGTAAATCACATTTACGTATATGTACATACTTCTTTTCAAATTTATTTATATTCGAGAAAATATTAAATTTAAAACAGCGATTTTAATATTTAAGTTAAAATTAAAAAGAAAATTTCCACTTGAAACGTTGTTGACTCGTCCATTTAAATGAAAATCGTTTTAAAAATAATGAAAAGTGTTCTTCGGAGTGGCTCTATTCATACAAATATAGGTCGAATCCAGAAATAAATATGACCCGTACGACGTAGAAAACTCTTTTCCTTTATGTATCTTTATGTGTATGGGAGCTTTTGTTTCCGTTTGATTTACGTATTCTGGCACTATTGCCAATAAGTGTAAATTGAAGGCTCCTCTCCCATAAAACGATTTGTTTAGCTCGTTCGCTCCCATGTGGTCGAAGGCTTATATCGAATTCGGAACAGTCTCTTTAGCCACTTTTCCAATACACGTACAAGAAAATACCATTTGTGAATGAAAAAAACATAAGAGTATATACACGAATTTAGATTGGGCACCGCTGAAAAAAAAAGAATACACAAACTCTGTGAAAATTTTGATTTGGTACACTTTTTATATACATCAAAGGTTCACGCCGAAAATGGGGTTTTACGCGATGAGTAAAATTCGCTAAAAGCTTTCCAGTCAAAGGCTAATTGATCCGAATGCGAATTTCGAAGTCGACTAATATACACACACATACAAACACGAGTTCGCTCCAATTTTATTATATTGAAAGCAGGCATTTGTGCAAAAGCGCCGCGTGTGTTTATTCGAATAAATAAATTTGTCATTGCTCGGCTGAAACTATTGTTCGCCGCTGAATAGAGACGATCATAAAATTTATTCAGGTATTCACAGTATTATTTTCCCTCATCAAGGTTTCAAAGGGACAAATTTGAAATTCACTTATTCTCTCGGTCCTGCCCCCCGTGCTGAATAGCTCCGTTGACTAGCCAGTGAATGGAACAAAGGAAAGGCCAGTATCAGCTCCTGTGTGGATGAAATCCGGGAACCGGGAACTGAAAACAAGGATGCATAATATACGAGGGAATTTTTTTCCCCTCACATACCCATAAATTCTATGTATAATATTAAAATAAATCTAAATCTATTAATATTCCAAAATAATCAATTTTCAATTCGATAAGATTTAATTAAAACGATATATTTTCGAATAAAAGAGACCCTTTATCAATAATCCCTTCTCGTCGCTTTCAACACAATAATTACATCGCATTATGGCGCGAAAATCGCAAACGCCTTACATATCTCGACGGTTTATCAAGGCAGGATTAACCCAGACGCGATCTATTCAAATTTCAAATTTCGCAAAGAATACCCGCCTAAATTCGAGCGGATCGGTACACAATGGCCGAAAAGTTAAATTAACTTTGTCGCGTTTAACCGAGAAGACGCCACCTAAGGATCGCATTAATATTAAGCATGCTCCACTCGCTCGGCCTTATTAATTCGTACGTATTATGAACGAAACGGATTTAATCCGACGAACGGCGGCGTTCAGTGTGTTAAATGGAAAAATAAAATGCATTGAATCGTGGTATGAACTGGGGCAACGAGACTTTCGTATGTGCGGATTTGTATGTATGGTGGTAGCAGAATGCATTCAATGCTAGAGTACGTGGGTGGTGATTTAGTTAGCGGAATTTTCGTGTTTTTTCGTTTGTATGGTGAAAGTTTCGAATTGATATAATGGTTTTTTTATTATAATTAGTTATTGAGATAATAAAAGTCTATATAAAAGTTTCAATATGAAAAACTTCGAAATTTTTATTCAAACATTGATGATAGCACAATATGATATTTGAGTGACATAAGAAATTAAAATGAGGATAAGAAAATTTGAGTGATAATTTCAAAATTGACAGCAAATGTAAAAATTAACATGAATAAAGAAAATGATAAATATATTAGATAGGAAATAATGATACGGTGAGAGTTTTAATTAAAAATGTTGAAAAGATTTTGAAATTTAGTTCTGAAGAAAAAATCTGAATTATGATTTGATAAATGGATCAATTCATCACGAGACAATATGATAAGAGTTTTTGCTAAAAAAAATATTATATTATATATAAGTTAGGTCATTCTATCTATTGCTCATTAAATATGTGTTATTTAATGAGCAATGATTATTTGATTAATGAGCAATGATTATATCTTGTAGTTAATATTATATTCAGCGATAAAAGCGATAGAAATTTTTTATAATTGCTAATATCCAATGACCAAAAAACTAAATAATAATCCAAAAATTGGAACCAAAAAATAAATAAATACACAAATAAAATATTTTAAAAATAAATTTACTATTTACTATTTCGTATTCCACGAACGAAACAGTCGCAACACTATATCGCCATTGTGTCGCGTAATGCAACCGTAATCAATGGACACTCACCGAGTTACCGAGTGGTTCGAACTTTAGAAAATACGCTACCTTGCACACACGACTCCGATACCATCTTTCTTCCTTTCTTCCAACTTGTATCTTTCCGTGTATATAGTGACGAACGACTCCATTGCGGTGCAACGATGCAGAGAGCTGCATTTCGTTCGATTATTTCAGGGGCAATGGAGACGCATCGCGGGCGATAAACTCCGCAGATAATGCAAATGTCGACGGCGAATATTATTCGTAGGGGTTCGAGACATTCGCGATACATAAGTCAAGCGAAAGTTCACGTGTAAATAATCTTTAAGACCGGGGAGCGAGTATTTAACTCGGAGTCTGAGCAAACTCAGATAAATCCCGCCGCTTCGTTCCCCACCATGTTGCGTACCTTTAAACTCTCTTAAAGTAATAAATTTACATCCTATTGTGCAAACAAATGAACTAACGTCAAAGAGAAAATTCTCCCCCGGCTCTGTTTTTGTTACGACGGGCTCGATTATCAGATTTTCGCGAAATTATTTGCGCGTGCACGCTCCCTTTAAAAATATCGGCTGTTCGAGAACAAGATGTCTCCCAACTTTTACCCCGTTCTCGTAAAATCGAATTAAATTCGCGTAATCTTCACTGTAAACATGTCGTAAAATGCGATTTTCTTGCGTAGCAGTAACGTATTATATTACGTCGGCTTAAAACGGGGAACGAAAGTAGCAACAAACATGTTTGTTTCTGCCCAGTTTTTATATGAAAAATCTAATAAAGAAACAACTAGAAAAAAGACATTCTTGGGGGCCTTTTTATTATCAAATAACGAAAAACATTAATGTTGCCCGAATAAAACAAAATATTTCGCGAAAACAATAAAATGGTCCGAACACAGCGCGAGGTCGTTACATGTATATAAAATGTATACGAAACACGATCTACTACTACCGCTGAAAAGGAAAATTATTCTCATTTCGGCATTTTCCCCATTTTCTCAAAATTCTCCGTTTTATTTTGTTGTGTTTTCCTTTTTTTCGGTCGGTTTTCATCCGCGCTCTCCTTTTCCCTCTCACCTCTGTGGACATGTTTGAAAAACAAACGTTAAAAATTAAGTGTTAAATATAAGCTTTTAGGACACTCTGTATTTATTATGCTAATTTTATGCTGCTCAAACATCAACGTGAGCGCATTAAAAACTTTTCCGAACGAACGTACCGTAATTTTTCTCTTTTTTTACACACGCATCGACACAAAGGGGTATTTTCCCCGAAAGCGGCCTTTATTGCTCACTATTTCGAAAACGACGCATTCGTTCGAATAAATCTCGCCGCAAATCCTTGATTCGACACTTTGTACTTTCCAAAGAGATGTTTATCTTGCGCACTCGGACTTAGACTTCAGAGGTGTCCCCATAAACAGTATTCGAGCAATATAAGGGTGGCAGTGATATATCAGACAATTTACTTTTACCGATGCCCTCGTAAAACTTCAGATTTCGACTATTCAGCTTAACAATCTACGTGATGTTCAACATGTACTTGTTGCATAGGATGTGCACGTTTTGGGGGTGCAGGATGCGCTTAATTGTGTGACTACTGTAACCATGGCGATCGGTGCAAGGGAGGCTTTATGGGAGATGGATAAAACCTTATACGACACGTACTTGACAAGGGAAAAACGAAAGTGTCCCTCCTGCGAAACGATCGTCCGTATAAGAAACGTACGGGACAGTTGTAGCGACAAATCCGGACACCTTATATAAGATATATACGATGTTCTTACATATGCCAACTGAAAAGCGTCTAAGAACTTCTTTATACTTTCAGCATACTTTATTTTTCGACATGTCTTTCCGGGGATCTTCTTTAGAAGTGACAGTTAGCTGCCATTAACGAAGTATTCCATTTTCAAAGATACTTGAAATTCTCAGAATTATATTATATATTTTTCGTAAAAAAAAAAAATGGATTGATCACTCATATCCAAAGCAAAAAACCGATACAACGACCGCGCCGTACCATGTTACAACGCTACCCTTCACTATCATCGAATAAAGGATTTTTCCGTATTTTTCGAACAAACATTAATCAGACTTTGCGATCTGCAAATGACGCTTCGGCCTCGATCCTTTCATTCGGCGATCTAGCCGTATTCATCCCGTCGAAACGGACATCGGATCATTTGTTTCCGATCGCTATCAATCAAACTCTCCAATACAACAATAATAGACGTGCTTTTCGCCTTTCCGAATCACGGCAACGATAATTGGAACCGAAGTCGTACGATTTTTCCGCCAATTATTTCCGTGTATTATTGGAAAATGATCCGAATTCAATTCACGAATTTTCATGAATTTTTGGCATTTTTGAATGAAAATTTTTATTTTTCGTATTGAAAAAACTCGGAATTTTAATCTGGGGTGTTTTGCGATTATTTTAGTCTTTGTAAAATTAAGGATGGTTCAAGCAGAGTGTCAGAATGATGTGTTGTGCTTGCGCCGTGCCGCCCCTACTGATTGCGGATATACTCTTGGGCCTTGCTAACGTATTAATGCGATATGTCAACACGTCAACGAAGCCGAGGGGTTTCTTCGCATATTTCAACTCGAAAACTTCACTCCTACGTTTATACGTGCTTCAGTGAAAGCTTAAAGAAAAGTAAGTTCGTGCGTTTACTAAATAATTCGAGGATCCGACGCACAACTCTGGAGATGCGTTCATATTATATTTACGGCAACCTTTCATAGCAAGGGTTAATAATATTTAGACGATTCTACAAATACGGATGTTATAATTTTGTTAATGTTCTTCTACCTGTGAACGATTCTGTTTAAATATTTAATAAATATCCGCACGTTCCAGTCAACTTTCCGACGCTACCAAATATATAATGTAAAATCGTGTAAATGTGCGCGTACAATGTCAGTATACGTGTTCGTTAAACTTGGCGAAAGTTTAGTCAAAGTCGAAAAGGAACTCGGATGAAAATTGGAACGGTTGACCTTGCCACTTTTCAAAGTTGTCATAATAATAATATTACTATAAAAATATAAGTACGAGGTTTTTCGCGAATATATATTTTATATAATGTGAGTGTATTATATGGAAGTTGAGGAGCGAAAAGTTGGGATGTCGTTCAATCATTGAGGAAATGTTTGAGGGAATTGAAATTGAGTGAAATGTAGGTCGTGACGTCCCTCAAATATTTTTTCATGTTTGTAATTGGAAAAATGTATGAAGTTGAGTAAATTCGAAGGAAACTTTGTATTTTTTATACGCAAATTGAGTTTTCGTAAATACGCCGAAATCTTAAAAACTTTTACCTCGATATTTATCCTAATATAAAATTTCATGTTTATAAAAATATAAACTTATTCGTTTGATGATAAGAAAATATTTAATTTAAAAAAAATGGACTTATCCAAGCGTTTCAAGAACGTCCAAAACATACGATACAAAGACCATACTTTCAACATACACAACAACATCTACATACACATGATAGTAAAACCATACATATACGTATATTTGATACTAAGATATACATGATACTTAGTATCAAGGATATAGGACAATACATATTATATATATGATATCTACATACATATATATGATACTAAGACCATACTTTTAACACACACAACATCAACATCTACATAATACTTTTAACCCACACCATCACCAAAGATCAATTATTTAAACAAAAACTCTCACACACCACCCAAA
The DNA here is from genome assembly GCA_009617725.1 of Hydropsyche tenuis. Classification (NCBI taxonomy): domain Eukaryota; kingdom Metazoa; phylum Arthropoda; class Insecta; order Trichoptera; family Hydropsychidae; genus Hydropsyche; species Hydropsyche tenuis. The sequence continues at coordinate 644,140 of VTON01000070.1, forward strand.
TCGTCGAATCCATCACACTCCCACTCGATACCCAAAACTGGCGAAACCTCCCATACAACCTTCCACCGCACACCCAAAAGGGTTCCACAAAAAGCCCTCTACCATAATAAAACACAAACGTATAATAAAACACATACCCGAAGCAGACACGCCGCAATGTCGCGCCATTACTCTCTTTCGCCATCGCGTTTACACGCCTCCGAACACGGACCGAATTCGACGTAACATCGATGTTCGAAACGTGAGACATTTGTTTTTCACACTTTGCCGATTAATTTTGCCAGAATTGGACAGGTCTGTGTACATTCGGGAGGCGGGACGTGTGCATCGTTTTGTGTATGGGGCCGTTGTTGCTATGCAGCCGAGATAAATGGTGCGGTTAAGATGGATGATAAGGGATATCCTGGGCAATCTGCGCAAATGGTGGGGCATTGTTATAATTGCATATGCGGTCATAAACGCATAAATTTTGCGGGTGATTGAAATATAGTCCGGTAATTAATTTGACATTAGCGATTCTATTCAATTAGTGCGCTCGTTCGTTAATGCTGGTTTCGTGATTGGAAAAATTATTGAATCAATTTTGTATCGTGTTTGTGGTTCATATAATCAATTAGTGATTGTTTTGTATAAATTTTGATTAGATATATAATAAGAATATATTCAAATTTTTGATATTTAATTTAAAAAAAAGCCCCTAGCATGAAAATGTAACAATGCACAAAGTGAAGAACATTCACCCGCATTCTCGCCCTTCACTCAAGTAGATCTCGTTCAAATTCAAATTCATTGACTAGAAAAACTTCTATTTTTCACGAGCTTTTCACCGACTATATGACACGGAAAATATGGCCTGTTGAATGAAGTGGCCCCGCTCCCCATCAGTCAACGTCCCTGAGACGTGCAAATTCGCCATTCACACACTCACGGGACTGTGAAAATTTAAAATAAAAACACACACACAGAAGTGGGGGAAAAAAACAAAAAAGAGGGTAGCCCGTCCCGACCCTTCGAAAAGCTTAAACTAGAAAATAAAATCCCTGTTTTTCTAAAAAAAAAGTGACGGCCTTAACGAGTTTTTAATTCGGACCGACGCAAACTCACGATCTTCGCGTTTTTCCAAAGTCCCCACAAAAGGGACTAAGTTTATCGGTTACTTTTTTGCAGAATCCCAAAAAGAGAGCGTTCCGATTGGACAAACTTTTTCCTTTCTGTGTGTGAATCTTATTTTCTAATTAAACTTAATTAAAAATCCGCGCGTTTTCGCTTATTATATAAATTTGCCCGTCTTCGAGTTTTGTACGCTTTGTATTCGAGACGTTCTCGTTTCCCGTCGTTTTTTTCTTGTCTTTTCTAATTAAGATATTAAATAAATAGTCACTTTTACAATTTATGAAATTAGCTCTAGGATAAAAAAAAAGTTAATTTTCATTTCGGACGAAGTACGATGTATTTGTGTGAAAGACAAAAACGTTTTCATCAAGTGTTATTAAGAAAATTTAATTTTTATATTATTTATTAATTTCAGGGAAAAAAATTGTATTTTTACTCAATTATCGTTTATGGAGTTAATAAAATTAAATTCTTTATGAGAAAATTAATAAAGCTGGGTACTTATCTAGAGAATTTTCAGAATATAAAAGCTAGAAAAAAATAATTCAAGAACACCATTGAGATAATAAACACGCTCAAATTCCACGATTTCGTCTCCCATTTATAAATGCAGATAAACAAAAAAATGCATTTTTCCACACGAATGACTCCCCTCCGCATCATAGTGGAACGGCACAATAGAAGAAACAAAAAAAAAACAGAAATAAAACACTACACAGAAACGAAACGATAAAAACACTCGACGCGAACGACTTTATGAGATTACGTCCTGCGGAAAGGCTTTCGCTGTGGAGTTTTGCAAATGTTTTCCAGGTCTAGGCAATCGAATTAACCTATAAGGGACCGTCGCCACCTGGCTGATTCGATTAGACGGCAATTAGCCGACGCTAACGAGTGCCGACTATGAGACACATCAATTATGCTAATCGAGAGCCAAAATGACGAACTGGCTGAAACTGCTGAAACGCGTTTTCAGACCCGTCCCGGCTAATGAACGACGCGTCACTATTGTTTAGCGCGGGCTAATTCGATACGTTTACGTGATCTAGGTGCTTTATATCATGCACGTGGAATGTTATTGGAATTAATAAATTATTTATTTAGACACCATGCAAGCTTTAAAGCGCAAGATGAACTTTTTCATACGCCCGTGAGCGCGAATTTTAGTTTCGTTTCAAAAATTATCTATATGGTATACCTTGATGCTCGAATTTAAAACTTTAGATAATGAGATATGTCATTTTAGTACAAAAAAAAAATGCGTGGCATGCAAGGGGTTTTATTTGAAGATTTCTTTATAAAAAAATAAGGCTGACATTGCATAAAATTATATAGATTATTGTTTCGATCCCATGAAAAGCATATTTGTGCTAAGTAGACTGGAGTGTATGTAATTTATTTGCAGAGAATCTATTTGAACAAGAGATCAATACCCTATTTGCATAACAATGGAGTAGTACATAACAGCTTCTATATTTAACGGTATTTATATGGAAATGCGAGTTTATTTGATCCCAAACATGGATTTATAAAACATGAGAAACTTTTTAAAAAATAATGTCGCATGAAACGAGTTAAGCGCTCTTTTATGTTTATTTTTGAATTCCGAAACAAACCATAGGAAAAAAACCCATATGGAGCGCGTATATAATGAATTTGCGTAAAAAGCGCGGTCATTTCAAAAGCAGTAAAAACCTCAAACGTTGCACAACAGCTGAAATAATTCACACTAGCTAAATAAAAACCGGGCTTTGCACCCGTACAGAAAAAGCACGCACGCAGTATTATACAATTGGGGAAAAGTTTGATAAATGGTCTCGGGTTTGAGACACATCATTAACCCCGGGATAGAGCCGGGAGCGGGACCGACGTTTTTCCGACTTTCCCGAACACTAATAAACGCGACGAATGAAAAATGACATTTTTCATTTTTAATTAATTTTCGCGACGGACACTCGCGTCAAAATAAATAATAATCTGGCGTGGTATAAAAGAAAAACCTTCCTCTTCGAGATGATAAAGATTTTCATTGAAAATTTTCACGTCTAGCCAACTTGTAAGCTCTTGTGTTAACGTCATCGCGTAATAAATCGGCGTTGCAATCGATTTTTTTATTTTATATTGTGAGCAACTCGACGTTATTACGTTATGCCCTTCAGTTTGGGACGAGAGAAGGCTTCGTGTAGGGTGACCATATTTCCCAAGACCCGAAACGGGACAAAAAATAAATGTTCCTCCTCTATATACAAAAGTTGTTGTATGTTTAAAAATTTTGGCTCAATTAATATCGTTAAAGAAATATACTACCGACAAAATATATTTACCCACCCAAATTTTTTCCAATATCATACATTCATTAACGAATTTATCACTCATAATAACTTTTAAATAACACAGGTATGCAATTTTTTTGTTTGCAAGGTATCTATATCAGATCATTTTGGGGTGCTGAATTTGAATTAAATTATTGAACAAAAAAGATCCTAGGAAAATGTATAATATTAAAAAAAAAACCTAATCCTCTTTTTAAACGGTTCCGAAATAACACGGTTCAAGGAAGATGAACCAATTACATTTTTTACACGGATTTTCCACTTTAACACGGTATAAAAATATGTATTATTATGCCACAATGGTAAGATTCGACGCAGGCCAGTATACTGATATAATTAAATGTATGTAATTATAGTTTTTAAATAAAAATTTCGATATTTTTTGATGATTTTTCACATCGAAAATTTTTCACAAATTTTTTTTATAAAGTACATTTAGATGGAAGTTCTATCCAAATACAGTGTTGGAACCTATCTCCAATTTTTGTATGGTCACGATACATTTTTTTTTACACGGTTTTTTATTTACACAGTAGTCTCTGGAACGTATCCCCCGTGTAAAAAAATTATTATTGTATTATTTTGATAAATATAAAAAAAAATTCAGTCATCTTATGTCCATCAAAATATGTGAACCGGCAAAATGGAACTGTCCCAGCGAAAACGAGACGTATGTTCAGCCTACTTCGGTGGCGTCACACACATAAATTATTTTTGCGCCGTTAAACATTATTACGGCACGAAAGTGTCTGGCGAAAGATTAATTTGTCCGATACGGACGTTTCGTCGACGAAAGATGAGTTTTTAAGATATATATTACACGTAACAGTGGCTCCAAGGGAAAAGCTGGTTTTGCGAAAGCGTGCCCTCCGCCACGGTTTTCGCAGCGTCGTCGCAACGCGATAACGACAATCTGTCATCGTAATCGAATATTTTATGCGTGTCTTGTGTTTATAAGCGGCTCGATCGTTAGCGTATCTTGACATCGTTGTATGTCAAAAAAAAATTGATATCTGTCAAATTGGTACATGATACGTAGGTACTTTGTGAAATGACATTGAATTGTGACAGAGTAATCGAATCAGTCGATTTTTTGTATTATTCATTGTGAACATGTGTAACTTAGGCTAATATTCACTAAAGGATAAATTCTTTTTGAAATATAATATATTTAATGATAATATGTTAATAATTCATAGAGACTATCGTTTTCGATATCGTTTTTTATATGCAATTGCATCCATTAAGTAATATTTCTTTAAGTTTAAAATCAATTATTTCAACAAAACTAGTGATAAAAAAAAAAAAATTTTTTTCGACGAATTTTTATACTAAAACAATTCAATTACTGCATGATTCATTTCCTGGTCGTATAATTTCCCGTTTTGTTGATCAGAATTAGACGGATCATGCGATTTAACGCTTTTGGTGGTTTTTGAAGTTTAAGGTTTATGCCAATAAGCCCATGACCACCCACATCTTGAAGGAGGAAATCGAACACTATATCAACATGTATGGAGAAAATTCATGGAAAATTTCAACAAAAAAGTGTGTATGGCCAGTAAAGCCATTTACCTGATATGCTATTCTACACGTAATCCTATACTGTATGAATCAATAAAAAATTACAATTTTAAATTATAAACCTGTGCTTTCTATCAAAATTACTTCTTGCGTGAATTTTGGGACACCTTTATCTATAAATCACATTACTTTTCACTTAACTTCAACGAAAATGACATTCAATAAAACAAAACTATACATTACACAATATACACAAACAATTAATCCATCAAACCCGAATAAATACCGGAATGTATTCATTAGACATTCATTACGCGAAAGCCATTACTCACGCACGCATTACAAGAAAAGCGCGCAGCCCATAAAGGCCGGGTCCTCTCCGTACAATAAAAAGCGTTAATTTGCCGGATATTCGAGCAACAATCCGGATCGAGCGACTCTTCGGTCATAACCGGCAGAACCGTCGCTTCCAGCAAGCGGCCAGGCGGTCGTAAATCCGCGACATTAAGAGTTTGTAAAACGGGCTTTATCGCCCGTAAAAACCGCGTGTCGATTGTTCCTGGGGAGGGATTCTGGATTCGGAACCTCTTTTGGCTTTGGCCGGAGGGACTTTGGCGTTTTTACGGAGGGAAAACAAGCCGGGAAGAAAATCTGACGATGTTGAAGGGAGGGCCGTTTGTGCAGACCGCGCCGTAATAGAATCACATGAATAATTAAGCCGTTGAGACAGAAGGACTCAACCGTCATTAAATGGGGTATTGTGCTTGATTTTGTGTGAGGAAATGTTTTGAGGATTGTTTTTTGTGAGATGTTTTTGTGTGTGTACGAATTGGTTCGTGAGTGTGTTTGAATTTTAAAATTTTTGATAGAGTTTCAAGGAAAATATTTCTGTTTATAATCCCCGCAACGGAAATTCGGTTGCTCGGAACATTGTTCGCCAATATTCGACTCGCGAGCGATGATCTTTTGATTATGAGTTAGAAAATCTTGTGTACATCCGATCCTCTTTTTTTTATACAGAGGATACGTTCCAGAGACTACCATGTAAAAAAATGTATGATGTCCATACAAAAATCACTATATTTGGATAGAACTTCCGTCCAAATGTACTTTATAAAAAAATGTGCAATGTGAAAAATTTTCGCCTTGAAAATTAATCAAAAAACATCGAATTTTTTTATTTAAAAACTATAATTACATACATATAATTATATCAGTATACTGGCCTGCATTGAATCTTACCATTGTGGCATAATAATACATATTTTTTTTATTATTATACCGTATTAAAGTGAAAAATCTTTGTAAAAAAAGTAATCCATTCATCTTCCTTGAACCGTGTTATTTCGGAACCGTGTAAAAAGTGGATTAGGTGTTAGTAGGTATTATTCAAATGACTTTTATGAATTTTGTATTTTAAAATTATTGATAGAATTTCAAGGAAAATATTTCCATTCAAACGATTTTTATGAATTTTGTGTATAAAAATAATATTTAAACACATAATGTTTTGAATGTAAACACTTCAACGAAACAATTGAATTAATCGACGCTTTCGTTTACAATAAACGTCTTGATTGAAATTTAAAAAGCTTTTTTATTAAACGCTTTTTACTTCATATATTTTTTCTCGCGTTTTAAATATTAAACATCGAGAAAAATGTATTAGTTTGAAATTCATTGAATTTTCTTTCAACTGCATTTATAATTGATAAATTATTATTTTTTTTTATTTCGTTAAATATGAAATATTTACCTGCGATGAATTTACTTTCGTATTTATATATGAAAAAAAGTAGCAAGTAAATAAATTAAAGAGAAAATTGCGACGAACTACAATTTATCCAGGAGTAAAAAAACAACGCAAACGCGAACATAAAATAAAATTTTTCTTTTCGCAACCCACCCCAAATTACAGGCAGCATCTCCAATTTCACTACGTTTCCAATTTACAACTATAAATTTAAAGGCAAGCGAAACTGCTTATACGATTCGTTTTCACAGATCAAAGCATACAATTCCTTTCGTATACAAAGCGCGCTCCCGAGAACTAAGCAAACGTAAAACCTTTATACGACACATCTCATAGATTCGCGGAATTCGCAATAATGAAAATCCTGTCGCGAAAAAATGCGATCGCACATAACGCGATAAACAACGGGCGCTCTCGAAAATAAACTTAATATGTGTCAAGTTTAACACGTCTGCAAAATATAAGGCGGCGCATGCATAATGTATGGCGAATATCCACGGCGGGGAGTTCCATGGGGCGAAGGTACCAGGGACACAATCTATGGTGAGGTTATAAAAATGGATGGAAATGGAAGTCTCGGTGATAAGGATCTGCCATGGGGTGGCCTCTAATGGATGCTGAATGGATTGATGTAGCATTATATTGCGTCTTTGATATGCGCCACCTTCGTTCGCGGGATGCGCGCTTTATTTCTATACCTTTTTTGAGGGTATAATGTTAAAAGTGCGGGTCGAGGGTGAAAAAAAGGACGTCATTTCATTATGTCGATTTTTGGATTTTCGATGAAAGGCCCGACGGTCTCGATAGAAATTCGTTTGAGGGATTTCGCTACTTCAATCATCGGGATTATATTGAATCATTAGCTATTTGATTTGATGCAATCAATTACATAAAAATTTCCATCGATTCTCAATATTTTATTTAAAAAAAAAATTATATTATACAAACACGTATACATCAAAGAAATGAGTTTTCGGTGGGGGCTATGTATTATTCATACACAACGTCGTGCCTAATACGAAATTCGAGGTAATACGATACTTCAATAGTTAGCTATTCAAACGCATTACGAATACACGAAATATAAAAACACAAATCATATCCATCAAAGCGAGAGTTGACGCCGACGAAATGGCGTCCAAAAAAACGGCGATATCCAAAATGCTGCATATAAAAAAGCTTTTAAAGTAACGTCAGTCGTTCGCCCAAAATACACGACATTCCGTTTGTTTATTACGAACGTGAAAAATAGTGAAGATAAATAGCCTCCATGGGGGCTTTCGTAGGCGGCACATACTCCTCCATACGAATACATGAATGTATTCGAAAGCTTCGCCAACCCCTTCTCTGGTCCGATGATATCTGGCTATTCGTACATTATGCGTTGCATTAGAGATGAATTTGTATTCAGCTCAGGGCTGGAGCTCAACACGCCGAATATCTATGTCCTCTGCTTCTCGGGGATATATTTTATGCGATATTTGTGTTATTGCCTTGTGTACGGGCCGACTGTACGACGCCGTCGGTTCGAAGGGGAGGCTTTTTTTTATTCGGTTTCGGGACACTTTAAGGAGGTGATTCGATTTACAGTGGCGACAAAAGGGACGACAGACGACGGGGAGTCTTCTTCTATTCGGTAGAAAGCCTTGGGAAAATCTTTTTTCCAGGAAAACTGTTCGAAAAGTCGGACGGTGACTTCAGATTTACCACTGCAGTGCTCTGACTTCGGACACGTGTTTATGTGTTTTTGCTTTTTTTGTATTTCACGCTCCGTTTGATCGGTGCGGAAATTAATCGAAAGAAAATATTTGGATATCTGAGTTTCTTTCGATAGTTTGAAATGTATTTTTCTGAATAATAATAAAAAAGATATCGAATTTTCTATTATTCGAATGAAAAATTATTCTTTCTTTGTGATGACGAGCATGAAAAATGGATTCTCGTTTCGCTACCTCGCGGGAATGAAATAATTTTTCAATAAATGGAAAGAGAAGTTTTTTAAAACATTATCAATCTTTGTTTTATTAGGAATCTGAAAGAGAGAGAAATCGCAACAGGAAAAAGCGTCCCCACCCGAAAGAAAATCCCAAAGAACAGAAGAGGAAAAAAACACAATAAAATTCATTGTCTCCGCTTTTCTTCTCCCAGATTCAAATGTGTTTAATGTAGCGAAAGACAAATTATTTCTTTTGGAGTGACAAAGAAAAATAGAACGATCTCAGCTTACATTGGTCACCGAACGTAAAAACACTTTCTACATATTTTTCCCGAACACCGTTAAACATTTTCACGACACACCCAATATAAAATTGATTAATATTACACGAGATAAAAACGACTTTTCGATATTACGAAACTTGATAGCCAATCTTGGCATTATTTTTATGACGCCGTGTTGTCATAATATTTAATAAGGCTTTACTTATTGTCATTGAATTTCCAATTTAATCGTTCACAACCCCGAGCCTCAAGAAGGGGGGCACGATGAAAAAAGGGACATTTCCCCATTCCATCCCTTTGAACAAACATTTTCCATAACCGCCGATATACAAGCCTGTGCACGGAGGACGAAATGGATTTTTCCGACATCAAAGCTCCTGGCCTGGGGTAATTACCGAATTTATTACGCAAAGTGTACGACAAGGAAACGCGGAACGTTCGACGCCGGCAAAACAATCACCGGAGTGTCCATAAAAAGGAATTTAAACGCAGATAATCCTGCCGGGAACTGTAAAGGAGTGTGCGGTATCATTTCCCCGTAGACCCGAATTAAATATTCAGACAGTGCTCCGCCGACGAAGACTGTAAAAACGGGAACACTTATCCTAGGACTTTATTAAAATAAAAGGGCTTTTGGCCGATCCTCGGCGGGATTCGGCGAAAGCTCGGCCTGCAAAGTTTGCAAGTCGAAAAGTGGGCTTCGCGAAGTGCACTGAAATATTGATTGGGCTTTGAATGCATGAATTCAATAATAAACGAGGCGAGTGAGCGTTGTTTGCTTTTTAATTAGAAATGTTTTCGTTTGAACAGCGCCCGAGGAAAACCTTTTATAGCGGTTGTATACTTCTATAATTTTATATTCAACATTGCTCGAACTAAAAATTTTTCAAAAGTACATTTTGTATAAAAACTCAATAAAAATTTAATTTTAATATTTCGTGTCTGAAAATTTGGAGAACGTTACGTTTTTATAATATATAAATTTACTACAAAATTTATGTGTTAGTTAAAAAAATATAAAATTTTTACATTTGCCATAGTGGAGTGATAAAAGTTTTAAAAAAAATTTATAAAAGTTTTCATATTGAGCTTGAAACAATTTCGGCTTCTTTTAAATAAACAATGATGCTCAAAAATACACGTCCGAATTCATAATACTATATAAGTTTTATAAAATAATGATAGTTAGAATATAAAAACTACTAAAGTGTCCCAAAATTCACGGAATATGTAATTTTGATAGAAAACACAGGTTTGTAATTAAAAATTGTAATTTTTTTATTGATTCATACAGTATACAGTATAGAGTTATGTGTGGAATAGCATATTAGGTAATTAACTTTACCGGCACTTTTTTATTGAAATTTTCTATGATTTTTTCCATACATGTTGCTGAATTTTGTCGATATAGTGCTCAATTTCCTCCCACAAGGTGTGGGTGATTCAACATTTTTTATATACTCAAAAATATCATAATTCAAAATAAAATAAAACTTTAATTTCAAAAATATTATGGCGGCTGAAAATTTTTTTACCAATGGTATTGATAGATATCAGCTCTTACCGAATTAATTTGATAAATAATTTACGAGCTTTCTTTCAAATTTTTATCATTTCATTATATTAAATTTTAAAATATACTAAAAAATCAGACTCACCAACTTCGAGACTTTTATAATAACACATAACATTTTACTATACAACATCATATTCTCATCGTTTTTTTTCAATAAAAACTTCAAAGAACCAAATTCGAAACACAATTCCAATAAAACGCGATTCTTTAATAAAAAAAAATTCAATAAATCATAAAAAGCAACATAACCACGATATTTATACACCAAAGCCTCGCGCATCTCACGCCCAACCGATTACGCCTCTTTACGTAAAATTTCGAGTGCTAATAAAACGGCGCAACATAGCTTATATTTTGACGTTTAACATCATATCAAAATTCATTTATTCGCATCCGAACCCCGAATTAAACCGAAACGTTTTCGAAAAACGGGCCCGATGAAGGGCGAAGGAGCGTCTCTCGTCCCCATCACTCAAGTTCGCATCGAAGGGCTTCGGAATAAATTGGAATATTTATTTATCTTGGGACGGGCGTATCTCTGCTATAATATCTTCGGTTCTCGCTCTCTAACTGTTTGTGCTTTGCGATATTATATTTAGGGATAATTCGCCTGCCCTTGAGAATATGTATTATGGAAACTTTGGCTGTTGCGTATTTGCGACAATTTGGATTTATCTTGGTTGAATGTGATGTTAGTTTTTGGAATGTGTTGGTGTGGTCGATAGAATGGTTTTCTTGATGAATGAATTTGATTATGGTTTCGTTATAATAATATTTGGATTGCATGTTTTCTGTTTCATTTATTTTTATTTAAAAAAATATATATAATGCGATCAAAAGTATGTTGGGAATTCATTCGTTTTTTAATAATTTCGAATTGAAATGTAGTATCAAAAAATAAAATTGTAAACGCAAATATTGATAAATTCATATATTCGGTAAGAAAATTCTTCAAAAATTGAGCTTTTATTGAAATTGTTGAATTTAAAAAAAAAATGAAAGGTAAACAAGTAAGAGTTTGTTTATATTTATTTCAATAATAACTTCTAAATATAAGCATTTCATTGATTTTTCTGAAGATGAAAATTTTTCTTTCCTCTTTATTTTCATTAACAAATTGATTTCGTGGAATCTATTATAGATTCATATTATTATAAAATCCTGAAATCCCAAGACTGAAAATATCAACATCTCAAAATTAAAAAAAAAACTTATCCAACCCCAAACCATTTCACAGAATTTTACTAAATTAACATTATACAATCCAATTCCAAAGTCTAAAAACTTAAACTATACACATCCATAATAAAAAAAAATCCAAATCACTACCTCCAAACATCAAATCATTAAAAAACCAGCTCAAAGCTGCCAAAAACATTACTACGGCTCAACTGCCATTGATTGTTGGTATTTCATTTGATTAAAAAAATTTGAATTTTAGTATTTTTAGGTGTTATTTTTTTTACTTATTTACATACAGTATTACATGCTCTTTTTTTTGAGTACTCATTCACTGAGTGAGTGGGTTCATGGCGGCTCTTCTTGTAGGGCTGCGGAGTTACAACCCTCCCTGGATAAAGTATATGTTTTTTTTTTAAATTCCTATATTCATCTTGTACAGATGTATAAATACATATTTTGATGTATTGTATGTATTGATGATGACGTTTTCGTATTTCATACATGAGAAAATAATACTATTTTCATTTTCATTACTTCATCCCCTCCACCAAATATTTTCTCGAACCACCTTCACAGTCAAAACCCACCAAAATTTCGCACACCCAAACCAAAAAAACACCCACAACCCCCTCAAAATCGGCCATCCCTCACTCGCCGAATACAAAAGCTCAAATTCGAAAGTGCCTCAACCGAATATTAGGACGCGTCCGAGTTAATGGAGCGTGTCCCTGTACGGGGGTGCGGCAATCAAACCCTAATCGAGGCACCCCCACGGGTCCTGTGGGAACTTTGACACCGGACAAAGAGGACTTTGTGGTCGCTGAAACGGACGACGATGTTGCGACGGGGTCGATAGTGGTCCTGGAGTGTTGTTGAGTTTTTCGCGATGGGTGGAATGTTTAGCGTTTGGGGTGGAATGTTTTGGTTGGTGGTGTTTTGGAAATTGGTTTTTATTCGGTCGTTTTGGGGAAAGTTTTGGAATATTTTTGTTAGAGGGAGTTTGGGTTTGTGATGAATTTAAATTTGATATAGGTTTGGTAGGAATTTTTTTTAATATTTTCGTTGTAAAAATTTGAAAATATAAATTGTCTATTTTGATTACGATACTGATATTCTTAGAATTAAAAAAAATTTGTAGTGATTATTTTTTTTTATCGTACTTCAGTTTATTATTTATCCTCTTACTAAAAATTACTGAACATAAAATAATAAATAACTTTTGTATTTATAAATATCTTAAATATGTAGATTAACAAGATCGTACTTATTTACACAAAGGACTGCCAATTGCTTTTCTAATGATCTTTAGTCATGAAAATTTAAATATTTAAGTAAACTCAATCTTCTTTTTACACGGTTCCGAAATAACACGATTCAAGGAAGATGAACCGAATACTTTTTTACAAGGATTTTTCACTTTAACACGGTATAAAAATAATAAAAATATATATCATTTTGCCACAATGGTAAGATTCGATGCAAGCCAGTATACTGATATAATTATAGTTTTTAAATAAAAAATTTCGATGTTTTTTGATGATATTTCACGGTGAAAATTTTTCACATTGCACATTATTTATAAAGTACATTTGGATGAAAGTTCTATCCAAATATAGTGATGTAACCTATCTCCAATGTTTGTATGGTCACCATACGTTTTTTTATTTACACAGTAGTCTCTGAAACATATCCCCCGCGTAAATAGAGGATCGGGGTATATGTATTTATACGTTACTAAAATATTCAATGGTATAATTTTCATTGAATATTCTAATAATAGTATTGTATTGAATTACTAATTTCAAATTAAATATACCATCTCAAATACATAAAACTAATATTCACTCGGTAAATTTAGAAAACGATGAAATTCCTCACCATGAACGTTTTACATCTCATACAAATTTCAACAGTCGATTTCCCAATTCCACCAACCCCAAAATACCTTTAAACACCCTCAAATTTATCCAAAAAATATCAATATTAATTAAAATAATCATTCCAGCCTAAACATAATGTGACATCGATGAAAAATCACCGAAATCTCGAATCTCCGACGTGCAAACCGTGTTCGAGCCGCCGCCATCGATTAATCATTCGATTTCGTCGGCCGCGTTGACTGAGTGACAAATGAATATGACGATAATGGAGCCGAACCTTTACCGGGCCAGAATAGTTTGAGAAACACCCTCGGAAACCCTCCAGGGGTGTAGGTTCGACCTCTTGATTAATAGGGCAGTCGCAGCGGGCGGCTAATGATGGACGAGTTGACGTCTGTTTGCTTTTAAGGGATAAATACTGCGGCGAACGGTACCAGATTAGCCGTTTGTTCAGACGAGAGTCCTCGAAGGCTGAAATATCTACTGGCCTCACGTACTCGTATAAATTAACGGGGAAATGTAGTCTAGGATGGCCGATGGGCGTTTTATGGTGGTTTGGGTCGGGCTCGATGGTGCGGTTCGGACGAGACGAGATATTAAATGAGATTTAAATGAAATAGTGAATTTTGTAGAATTTAAATCGAAGAAATCTTTTATATTATAGGTGGGGTTTAGATTATTTGGAATAAATGGGGATTGAGATGGAATGGATAGCGAAAAATTTGGGTAGTCGAAAAAAAATTATGAATTTATTAGAAAATTAATTAAATTATTTATAGACATTTTTGTTGTGATTGGTGTGTATGAACCCAACCTATAAGTCCACCTAATCTTCTTTTTACACGGTTCCGACATAACACGGTTCAAGGAAGATGAACCGATTATTTCTTTTACACGGATTTTTCACTTTAACACGGTATAAAAATAATAAAAATATTTTTTATTATGCGACAATAGTAAGATTCGGTACAGGCGTATACTGATATAATTATAAGTTTTAAATAAAAAATTTCGATGTTTTTTGATGATTTTTAATTAAATGATGATTACACATTTTTTATAAAGTACATTTGGATGGAAGTTCTATCTAAATATAGTGATGGAACCTATGTCTAATTTTTGTATGGTCACCATACATTTTATTTTACACGGTTTTTTATCTACACGGTAGTCTCTGGAACGTATCCCCCGTGTAAAAAGAGGATCGGGTATATCTTTTAAACGTATTTACAGTCTATTAATTTTTACTATTTTTGATTATTTGATACTGGCGAAATTCGTGAATATAATATTAAAATTGCCATAGTAGTGAATTCATCGATTCCCAAGATGATAATTAATGAAGTCGTAATTTCTAATGCCATTTGTGAGAACATTTTGAACATTGAATTTTTTTTAAATAAAATTCATGTCAGGTTTTAGTTTAATCATCCCCATAGTAAGTAATCTGTTATGAGTCCATATAATTTTGTTACTCCTTGTAAATTTTTGTAAACGTGTTATGTAAAAAAATCATAAATTCTGCTATTAAAAAATTTATTAGGTTTTTTATCAATCTGGATAATTGAGGTACCTGATTATAGAGATTCTACTGTACTGATATTTTTGTTATGAAAGAAAATGGTATATAATAATAGGCATCGCGTCGATCCCATTGACGTCTCACATTTCAGTGACATGGCGTTATCGCGAAACGTGCTATCACAAACGCGCAACAACACAATTAAATTCATCTGGATAAAACACGAAAAGGTAAGCTTTGTTTTATCCTCGTGTCTATTTTCGGGCGCGTCATATATCAAATTTGTTGACTCGCGCTTTCCCGACGCGTAGGCCACTAGAGAAAACTCGATAGGGCGAAAGCGGCTGGAAAAGGGGATATTTTCTCTATGTGCTCGAATGCGAATGTGTTGGAGAATTTCCCGCTTTCCCATTTCCCACGTCGATATTCCAAATATCGAGTGTTTCACAAACAAAGAGATAGAAAGCGGCTCCCACTACCGCTGCGAATGAGCCGTCAAAAACGGCGTCGATCATCAATCGACAGTCGACTATCAATCATCGTGCCGGAGCCGTAAATCACGAAAATCGTATTCTCGACGAAATTGTTAAAAAAAAATTCATATATAAGTTGTGGATGGATGAACGCAGTATCGGGAGGGTTGGAATTCGCGCACACGTGTCGGCGTGAATCTTTAACAAAGGGAGTGCATGAATAATATATGCCGCTCTTGCTTCTCAGACGTACTAGAAAACCACTACTCTATCCTTGCGTCGTCCTGTCATTAAAAAGATGGAAGGCAAGCAGAAAAAAAGAAAAAAATGGTAACAGACAAGAGCTTTCATGGGTCTAGCGAAACCCTCCTCGCATAGTCGACGCGTCGTCGTGAGCGCTGTTTTGCATGAAGAGATATGATATTGAAAAAACGAGGATCCGTCTGCGGATTACGCAAAACAAAAAAGGACGTTTCTTTTGATAAAAGCAACAATAACGATTCCGTTTCGTACTAAAGGCGACTTTATCCATGACGCAGTTTCGTCGTTTATGATACGCGGATTTTCCGTACAAATCGGGTCATTATATTTCATCTTGTTACGATAATGCCGGAAAATAAATAAGTACTGTATTTTTATGTTTTCTTTTGATCAAATTGATTATATATAATACAATTCTTTTAATCATTTTAATTGAGTTTAATCGAGCTTAATTCTGTAATCCTCCTTTTTTTATATAAATCAAATTTAATTTGTAATATTTAATATTGTTATTCACAATCGAATTTCTTAGAACGATACACTTGGGTCTGTTTTTGTGCGATAGATAACGTACGTTACGTTACGTTACGTCTGTTACGTTTGCATACGTTCCATTATTTTTAAAAGCTGCATAACTTCAAATCAATATGATAGAATGTACCAAAAATCGCATTTAAAAATCTGTCAGCATACATATTTATGAACATATATCTGAACTATCATCACTAAACGATAATAATCAGCATGGTTAAGATATTTCAAGAAGGGAAAATGAAAAAAGAATTCAAATGCGAGGATGCGAGATTTAAAAACAATTCCGTTTGCCCATTGCCCTTTACACACTTTAACGGTTATAACTTGCATTAGTGTTAATTTTAGATTTTTTTATACGCATTCGCATAAAAAAAGCTTTGTCTTCAATAGAAAAATTAGAAATAGGTTCCATTATTTTTGAACCACATAACTACGAAATCGCATAAAAACGAACCCAAGTGTAATTGAAATATTATAGATTAACCTCTCACGGAAATGAACTATACTATCAATCCTAAGAATATAACTTACAGATTAGAACATATAAATTCTATAGGTTCATCAAATGATACGTCATAGATTGAGAATTATATTCCTGAATACGTTAACGAATCGATCAATATCTCTAATAATTCATAACATTCAATGACAGCTCGATTCCAATAAATCACTTACTAGATACACAACCATTTTATTTCAATTTGATTAACCTTGAAGTGGATTGTTTAATATTAAATATTTGAAATTAATTAATTATTTAAACTTTAGTTGCAATATCAAATTTCCGTAGGTTAGTTGATTTTATTTTATTTTATTATATGTTATTAACGATATATTGTGTATTTTTCATTTTCTTTTGGCTACCATCGCGATGTAGGGTGACCTGTTATGCTATGGTGGTATATTTGTACTCATATGATTATGTATTTGAGAAAATAAATTCAAAAGTTTCCATAAACCAAAACCAAAATTACTAATCAATATACTGCAAAATTTTTGCACGTGCAGTTATAGTGTTGAATGCGCGTGCGTTGTCGAATTGCACGGGGGACGTACTAGAGTAATTTATTTGGTCACGATTGCAGAGGGCGGTCGCCCCCGCAATATGTGGACGATAAATCTGGATTCGGACCCTGGCGGACTCGTAAAATGGCCTCATAGAAAGTAATCAGTTTTACGAGCCGACTATCCATATGCTTGGGGTACGAAAGAGAGTTCGTGACAAGAAACAACACCTACACGACGACCTGTTACGCATCTGAACTTCCCGACAATGTGAGAGGGCCTATTTCGGAAATTGTGTTTTCGTTTTGTTGGGGTTTGTGTTGGTGTTTGTTTCGAATGCAACTCGATGCTCGTGTCGGTGGGTGTTAGCGCAAATGACTGTCAAAATGCATGCGATTCTCACATAAAGTTTTATCGATGGATTTCAAATATCGAATGTTAACGCGAAATGCAAAACAAACATGGTGCATTCAGTGCTGTTCGGAGCGTTATCTTTCGGATGCCGTCAACTCGTGAAAACGATTTGCTTTTGACGTTATTTCGATATGAAAATGACTAATAGTTTGATGTTTCAGAAATATAAAAAACACGTTTCAATCAATCGATTAATATTTATGAATGATCATGCGAATAAAAATTTTCAACTGCTTTGAGTATGAATTTATTTAAAAATTAAACCATTACTCAAATACTCTTTTATAAAAGAAATAAAAAAAGGAATAGATTGGATGTATATAAAAAAAAACAACCAAATAGCGAACTCAATATAAGGAAAGCCTTCAATGTACGTCCATTCGAATTGCATCAATCGAGCGCACTTTCCTTATTTTCCCTCGCCTTATTACACACACGGTGTTTCGAGAGTTTACGGCCGTCGATGAGGGCCTCAATAAGAATTTACTACCATCGTTACTGGGTCGTGTGTAGGTGCTGGGCTTTTTTTTGTCTGAAAGCGTACCTTAGTTCGCAATAATAGCTCTTCTACGTACGTCCCTTCCAGGCTCACCTGAAATAGAAGAATCGAAAGTTCACCCCTTTCAGACACATGTGTATACGTCGGATCGGAGTTTGTACGTTACAGGGGCATGGGGCAAATCCAATTAGAACCGATGGAGAAAAATTTAGATCGTTATTGAAGCTAACCGCTCTTTGGTTAAGTTGTGTGTTACTATATACGAGCTCGGCGAATAGAACGTGTCTGGTCTTAACGGCTTTCGTATCGATTTCCTCTAAATGCTTGTGCCTATTAGTTGTTCTGAATAGAAAGGACGAATACGACTGTGGAGATTTGTTGTGAAAACTTTGTATCAGAGATTTGCAATAATGAAACCCGTGCCGTTTATTGGATCAATATTGGCCATTCATAAAATTATTTTGATATTTTAATTCGAATTAAAATATTTTCAAAAATAAATGTTACATAATATCCCAATTAAAGCGTCGTGTGCCGTCACCAACAAAGCCACTTTTGTCGCACGCAACTGCAAAACGGGCGGAGCGGCTCATAATTCTTAGGAACATATTAATAAAGCCTTTCATAGGGGAAATTTTTGTTGGTAAACTGCAATTTATTTACATGAAGAGCACGACAAGGCAGCATGACTAAGAAAAATTATGTATTCGAAATACGCACACGATCACAACTCAAAGCAAACATACCGAATTTCTACATTAATTTTTCGGGACCGACGTATTATACAAAAGCTCGCCCACAAACTAGCAATGACATGCGCTAACTTTCACACATTTACATACAAGTACCAACGAATAATTTCCGTGTTGCTACATGATCAAACGAAGGGGTTGCCGTGTAGATTAATAGCGGTGCGACATGTTTGTCGAGGATCTCCGAGCAAATTAAGCTCGCCCTTCCTAAGAGTGACGAGCTTTTATGAGAGAAAACTCACGGTTTTGACAGCTCGAATTATTAATATTATATTTATTCGCGCAAGACATCCGAAACGTAATATCGGGCTTAATTAGAGACGGGATATTAACGCCACTATGATTAAAGTTCGCGACATTCAACGCTCTCTCGCCCCCCCTGTAGCTTAACTTTATCCAGTTTGACATTTCGCTGCACTTTGTATGTAGCAATATTTGTACGTAGCATATATTCAGCGGGATCCTGTTTACGTCTGTGAAAAGGGATGTTTTCAGAGTTTTCCGGCGTCTAGGTATTTTCATGAAGCTCCGTGTTCAGTTTGAATTTTATTGATGTGACGTCAACAGGGAAATCATGGCGATGTTCGCTTTCCGTTTTTTTTTCTCGGGATCGTATAAAGGTTTTACAAGTTTTCTGTGTATGCGTAGTGAAACAAAGGAAAATTCGATTTACAAGTATGTCTTTTTCGTTGAAAGTTAATTATTTTTCGCGTTTTTAACGTAATCCTTTGGCTAAAGAAAATTCGTATGCTGAAAAATAAATTTCAACTGTCACAACGTAAATTTATCATCCCGATTTATGCTTGGGAGGTGGAAAAATCCTTTCCTTTTAAATTAAAATAAATGAAAACGTTACAAACGCAACGAAGCTTTTAAGCGTATGTACCTAATATTTTTTCATTAAAACTCTGATTTGTTGCCATTACTATGCATACTAAAATAAATCATGATTACCTCGCACTCCACATCAAACTTTATTAATACCAACGCGCACTACCTCGAAAGTTATACACTCAAACCCCTCATACACACCACAATCATCCCCAAACCAATTCAAACACCCGACAACAAACCAATTTGAATCATAATTCGACAAAAAATCGCCAAATTGGCGCCTAATCGAGACCGACCGTTCGGCAAAACGCTTCCACAAAGGCCCACAAATGCGTACAGAAACGGAAACAACATGCAATCAATTTAAAAGCTTAAACACAGGGCCCCATCCCGGAATGGATGAGTGTGAAACCGCTTAATTACTCGACTTGTTGTCGCCTCGTTAGCGCGAATGCTGGCGCGCAATTATCGGATCCCGGTTTAATTTTTCAACCGTCCCGGCGATAAAACTCAATTTTGGCGGGAAAAAAGGCTCTAGGGGCCGAAAGGAGGAATCGAGTGAAAAAATGCGGCCGCTGTGTCCCGGAGGATCGAAAATTCCGCATTACGGCTCGAGTTTTACAGCCGGTCCGTAATAAATGATGGTCAGTCTTGGAATTTTTCAATAGAAGTGTTTCGGTTCGATTCATTTTTGAATAGGTGCTTAAATTATATATTTTGCTTTTGTTAACAATTTTTTTTTGTTATGATCGAATAAGTTATGAGATGAATCTATTATTGATTGCGATCGTATAATAATTGTATAAGAATTTTTAGAAGTGATTGTTTTTATTCTTTTTGAAAGTAATCTTTTACGTATTAGAATAGCGAATTCACACAACAAAGAAAAATACTTAAACTTTTAATTAGATATTTAAAAAAACATTTTAGGGTAACAACACCAGTGGTGGACCATGCACTTATAGTCGACCATCTTTCAGAAAAAACGCAAAAATTAAAGTTTTTATATGTGATAATCTTTCGGAAAGGGTAAGCTGTAATATGCAGGTTATCTATTGCACCTTTTCCAAAAAAATATCATTTTTTGAAATCTTCATTTTTACGTTTTTCTGAGAGATGGTCAACTACAAGTACACGGTCCACCATTAGTGTTCTTACCTTTTAGGTATAAAGATAGTGGAATATCTAAAAAATGTAAATATGTACATCAATAGCTTGATTATATTACATGACATCTAAGACGTCGATTTCAATTAAACAAAACATAATATGTATATGGTCAGTTTAAAAAAATAATAAATGATGTATACCCTAAAATAATTAAAAAGAGATGTTTTTTTAATATTCAAACTCTTTAAAAGCCTTCCTCCCCTTATTCGAAAAATTCCCGAACTCCCCAAAGTATATTAAAAAGCCCTCATCCCGCAACGAACATTACATAAACTGCACACACCACCCACTTTTTCCACACTAATTTATACATCCCAAAAACCCACCCAATCAAATTATATTAACCACACACCCACAACACAACCACCCCCTCCCACCTCCCAAAACAACACTTTCTTGCACGTGCCCATAAATCGCATTGAACGATAGAGGGATGCAACGGTCGCGCAACCGCCGCCGAACGGGGCGCAAGATAAATTGAAACATTAGTATGGCCGCAAACGGGTTTCGAGGAATTCGCTTAATGATAAAATCGATCCGAATGCCGCCCTTTTGGGCCCTCGCCTCGAATTCGGCGCTTCCGATGCGCTTCATTATCTGCATACAAGTCTGAAGCTTGGCGTCGTGAAGCTTTTGTTGAATGGCGGGATGGCGTCGGTTTGGCGCTGGGATGTGTTGGGCGTTTGATATTTATGGGTTGCGTGTTTTGGTCGTTGTGTTTGTTATTGATTAAGGGATTAATTCGATTTAAATCAAATTAAATGGTGGTGGACGGTGTGTTTTTCATTAGGACATGTTATCGAAAAAAAATGTTTTAATTTTATTCTACGATTTTTTTAAATCATCTATAACCGTATTATAGTACCTCCCTATATAATCTTTTTTTTATACGGTTCCGAAATAACACGGTTCAAGGAAAATGAACCGATTACTTTTTTTACACGGATTTTTCATTTTAACACGGTATCAAAATAACAAAAATATGTATTATTATGCCACAATGGTAAGATTCGATACTGATATAATTATATGTATGTAATTATAGTTTTTAAATAAAAAATTTTGATGTTTTTTGATGATTTTTCACGGCGAAAATTTTTCACATTGCACATTTTTTATAAAGTACATTTGGATGGAAGTTCTATCAAAATATAGTGATGGAACCTATCTCCAATTTTTATATGGTCGCCATACATATTTTTACACGGTTTTTTTTTTATTTACACGGTAGTCTCTGGAACGTATCCCCCTTGTAAAAGAGGATCGGGTGTACTTGTTCTTTTTTTATTAAGTATGTATAAGTATTATATAATAATTTTTCATTAGATGTTAAAGGAACGTTTCGCATCTACCGCTTCTATGGACCGCACACTATTGGATTATGAAGGCGTTAATACGTTTGAATATGTTCAAGATAAATTTTTTGAAAGCTTTTGTGAATAAACTGTTCGTCAATTATTTTTTATTTAATATATTAATATAATTAACTGTGGCACGTGTGTGATATTTCTGTACATTACATTATGCTTTCATAATCAATCATTTCACAAAATTCATTAACGATATGGCTCTCGATACGGCAGTCAATGTAAACATCCCTCAAATTCATAACTATACTATCTAAAATATAATATTATATAACTACACACTTATTATTATTTCATCATCACTCTATTAAAATTTCATCGAAAATTCAATTCAATAATTTTCACACAAACAACACATCAAAAATTACATTTTGAATGAAAGGCGAAAGCATCGCAAATCACGGTTGTGATTATTTTATAATCCTATAATAAAAATCGAACTTTTAATTACATTTCCATACAAAATTGACACAACATCCATATTTGATTAATTCACTTCCGATCCGACATTGTCGCAGTAATTGCGCGCGAGAGCGGACGGAAACACGCGAAGCGCGAACTTTTTTTCGCCGAACCCCGAATGAAATATTCAAAATGCGATACTGGAAAAAAATGCAAATTTTCGCGAGCGCAAAATTGAATTCTCGATGAGCACCCGTGGGAAAACTGCGATGCGAAATCACATTCGCATTGTCGTCTGTTGGACAAATTTCGACGCGAACACAATATGTGCACCCATTATAAATATTTTACATAATATTATATGGGAAAATCTAGGATAATATGCATAATGAACATGCATATATTGATATGCAAAATATTATTTAGATTTGTTGAATGTGTCAGTTTATATTCGTTATTGAATGATAAGTGGGATGATTGATGATTAGATATGATCAGGTGTTTTAGTCTATAGGTACTTTGAAACAGTGTTCTAAAATAGAAATGTTATATGATGATGATTGTGTGTGGTAGATACGTTCCGCGAAAATTCGCGTAAAAAAAGTGTATGTACCCATATAAAAATATGAGATAAATTCCAGGGCAAAAAAAACGTGTAAATTGAGACGCGAAGTCTTTACTAAATGGGAAGATTGATTCAGAAAATTGCGTATAAAAAGTATAACAAAAAATGAAGTTAAATAAAATAAACATTAAAAATATAATTAAATTAAATAAATACGAAATAAAATATCATCTCATAAGCTTTTACAACAGATGACACTTTTTCTCCTTTTTGTAAGCGATCCAAAATTTCGATCTTTGTTTGTAATGATATGACTTTTCTCTTAACCGGCAGCTTTTTAGATTCGTTCGACATTATAGGGCTGTATTAAAAATAAAAATATTTCTTATTGTTAGTGAAAATATACTACAAATGAAAAAAAAACAAATAACATGTAAGTATTTTACCATTTGTATTATATGTATGTATATAAAAATCACGCGAGAGAGTATTGCGATACGCTTACACGACAAAGACAAACCTCATACTAATTAGCGAGGTGCACTTCTTAAGGAAAACGGAAATGGGAGAGGGGGAATAAACGATCATCGATACCGACGTATTCCCGACCGTTATTTTTATCTTACTAAATAATTTTTATTTAATTAAATATATTTCATTATGTAATATTGTAATTAATTAATTTAAAAAATTGTTTGCTTGACCGCGTTAAAGTGAAATCACGTAAAACAAGTACCACGTAAATCGGAGGATATTTGTATAGCTAAAAATAAAAAAAATAAAAACTATTATTGTAAGATAGAGAAAAAATATTGTTAAAATAAGATATGTGAAGATTGTTATGTGCGAAAATCTAGGACGAGCGCGGTGTATCGCTAATATTTGTCACAGGGCTCGATTATGCTAGGTTTATACAGCCCCAGCTTTTCTCGGTCGAGAAAATCGCTAATCGAAAACGGGGAAATCGCTTTTCGCGGGAAAAGTGTGTCGCGAATCCCTTCGGCGCAATGTGCGATGCGAGTTTTCGCGTTCGCGAATTAACCCCTCGGGCGAACTAGGTACGAGTTTTCGCTTAAGGTACTCTTCCTATTCGATAACTGGGTTGCGTGTATCAACGCCGAACTGGATATAATAGCCTTCATCTTATATGAAAAGATCTCGTATGAATATGTATTGTGAATGTAATTATCTTTCCCTTTTATTTGATCTAATATAATCAAATTTATCTCAAAGCGTGATACTTATATAATAAGATTTCGATATTTAATTTTTTATATAACTTGTTTTGATACGTTATGATAATATACAGCGTTTATATAATTCATTATAGAAAAAGGCCTTGTTATTTCGTAGGAAAAATATGAAAACAAATTTTTATATTTAGATATGACTTTGCGAAGTTTGGTTGTTTCATTCGTTTCGTTCTTATTATAATATGCATTACATCATTCCCGAGTAGCATATTTCTATTACAATTCTTTCAGAACATTGCATAACAAACAAGTAAAAAATTCTGGTGCCCAAAGCAGTTTTATATCAAACGAGATACAGGCGTTCATTATTTGATAAGCGAAATTGTTATACGTATTTTTCAGTCTCACAAAGCGAATGTGACGCCAGTTTCGTACAAATTTCACAAGCCCGGCTCGCTTTGTCGTAAATATTAAAACGAGAGAAATTTCAAATTAGTACCCAGCCTTTTAATACGGAAAAGCTCGCGCCGAGCGAAAACACAAGTTCGACGTGCTGTAAACACGAACCGATTCATATTCCTTGCAAAATGCATTAGTGCATCCACCACACTACAAACACAATTTTCTAAAGAATTTTCGACCGCAAAACGGCGGATGCATTAATAAAAAACGTCCATTTATATGCGAAGTCGCCGCTAAACGGGGTCCGTACGTATAACGGGGTCATCGGAAAATGTAAATATTTCCCGGGAATTTTCCCGAGCTTGTTACTATTCGGGAAGGCTTTCGCGCAGTCGATAAATCACCGGGGCTAAACGACGTGGGCGCAATCTTTTTCCCCATGGTACGTATGTGCTGGCTCGAAATTTGAATGGTGAAAAAAACGGCGCCATATTTCACGTGTTTATTTATTCGAAATATGACACGTGACTGTTTGCCGATTTTAATTCGGGTCGCCCTTGCGATTTTCGGGACGACCCTTTTGTGGTTTTCGAAGGGATTGTTGTGTTTCGTAACTGGATAGTTTCGGAACGGTTCGGTAAGCGATATGTTTTGAATTATATACAAATGGGTCGCGTATCATATTTTGTTATAAATGAGAGTTACGCTTTAATATGTATTTTTACATAATATGATGCATCGCTGAACTTTCAGGATATTAAAACGAGGAATATAGTATGCAATATGCGCTAAAATAATTTCAAATCATATTATTTTGATTAAAAATATACATAATGATCGAATATATGAAAATATTATTTGTATTGTTATGATTTATACAAAATCGAAACTATCTTTGAAAACACATTCATTACACGCTTCAGAAACGCCGTCGTATTTTATGCGTAGAAATAATAATGGCATTTTAGCGCTTGAATAGGCTCAATTACATCTCAATTGCTCGCAGTAATGCGAGTAAACGTACACCATAGACGCAAACGACAAACAACGGTTACGTATCGTTGATACTGTATAAATTATTAGCACCACATTATACGCCTACGAAATTATAATTAACTGCTTACCCTAAGATTTCAATTTGCAACAGCGCCCGTAGAAATTAATGGCGGAATGAATAACGCCGCAAGAGAAGTTGTTAACGCACGAAAGGGACGCCGCGTATATTATTTCGTATGAAAAACGACGATGGTAAAAAGGGATGGATGTACAAGGTCTAGGGAGTGCGTGTTTGTTGGTTAGTTAGGTGTTGTTAACATTTTTTTGGGGGTAAAATTTAATGTTTGTTCTAATGAAACTGTTAACAGAAGCGTGGTACTTTGGGGTGTTGGAGAGGAATCTTTTTTTTATTAAAATTTTGTATATTTTAAGTGTTTTTTTAATCGATAATAATAATTTTAGTAAGTGAAAGTTTTTCATTTTTTACTACGATGTTATAGTGCAACGGTTCCCAACCTTTTTTGACTAGCGTACCACTTGGTAGTAAATTACGATAAACTGTACCACCCAAAATCGTAGCAATTTTTTTGGCATCCCTCTATTATTTTTTTATTAAAAAATATTTTTTGTGATTAATTAAATAAGAATTGTCGTCAAAAACTAAAAAAAAAATTTTTTTCTTACTATTATATAAATGTACGGCGACAAGGAAAGTAACGAAAGAAAAATCATGCTCCGGAGAAAATTGTTATTGTGAACCCCCTCTTTTCGATTTTTATATACCCCACGATTGTTAAATATGGAAAAGAATCTAAATAGTTTAAAAATAATAATTTGAAAATTTTATGGTGAAAATTGAATGTTAATTTATGAAAAAAAATTTAAATATTAAAATATTGAAGAAAAAATAGCACCGTAGGCGAAAATTTTTTCGTTTTTTCGGATTTTCGATCTTTGACGGTACATATTGACGTCGATTACGATTAATTAAGATAATGTTTATTAAATTACAAAATATATGTATATTTTTTTATATTTGTAAATCATTCATTCCTGTAAGTCCGCCATTACTGATATTTTTTTCGCGTACCACCAACTATCAACCACGTACCATCAGTGGTACGCGTACCACAGGTTGGAACCCGCTTACTATATTATAGTGAATTAATACTATAAGATTATAAGACTATATTATAGTGAATTAATAATAATTAATAATTAATAATAATAATAATTACTAATTAATCTCAAAATAAAAAAAAAATCATATTAACAAATTGAAAATGTAATACTAAAACGTTCAAGCAATTTTAAACAACTCAACTGAGTTACTATAAATTTTCAACTCATATTTATATTTTAAACTCGCATAAACATAACAGACATCCAATTTTCGAAATTGGCCTACCACATACACCACATAACTATTTTTCACAACCCATAAACGGCACGTGAACCGCAAGTTTACCGCCGGCGAACCCGCGCGGGCACGATAAGCCCCGGCTTTATGCGTCGTCAAAAGTCTTTCATATGCACAAAACACAGCATATTCATCCATTATTTATCACGAATTATATACAAATCCCGGCGACTCCGATCGCATCCGGCCATTGTTCGCGCGATAAGCGAAAGCCGGGACGGCGCTTTCTCGGGAGGGAGACTCCCCGGCGGCCGAAGGGAGACTTAATTGCATTATTTGAAGGTCAATAAATAGTGGTGTTACCTTCGACGGAGGGCTGCAAGAACGGGGACGAAGGGACGTGACCGAGCGCCGAAACGACAAGGGGTTTTTGCTTGCGTACGGCTTGCCAAATCTGGCGAGACCAAGATTTCTTCGTTGAGTAAAACGAATGGGCGGTCGCAAGATAAATCTGTAAATTTTCATCAAGGGAGACGTGATTCTGTGCTGCTTCTACGTTTATATATATATTTTTTTATTTATTATAAAATTGTAGGGCGTATTTTTGGAATTTCGTGTTGAAAGTTGATAGTGAACGCTTCGAGTATGTGCTTTGTAATGAGTGCGTGATGGTGACTCATGTTGATAAAGGGGAAAATTTAATACGTAATTTGATGATAATTTTGGGAAGTTGTATGAAAGAATTTTAATTTTTTTTAAATAAAAAAACCTAATCCTCTTTTTACACGGTTCAAGGAAGATGAACCGATAACTTTTTTTAGGCGGATTTTTCACTTTAACATGGTATGAAAATAATAAAAATGTGTATTATTATGCCACAATGGTAAGATTCGATACTGATATAATTATATGAATGTAATTATAGTTTTTAAATAAAATATTTCGATGTTTTTTGATGAATTTTCACGGCGAAAATTTTTCACATTGCACATTTTTTATAAAGTACATTTGGATGGAAGTTCCATCCATATATAGTGATGGAACCTATCTCCAATTTTTGTATGGTCACCATACATTTTTTTACGCAGTCTCTGGAACGTATCCCCCGTAAAAAGAGAATCGGGTGTACCTTATGATAAACGACTTCTAACATTGAGTTGAACGAAAATGTGTCGTTATAAATGATTTTTAATGAACAATGCTACTTAATTCAATTTATAATGAATAAATAAGAGGAATTTTCTGAAAAAAATAGTGAAAAATCTTTTACGTGATTACAATTTAAGTTTCAATAATTGTAATACAAAGAACATTCAATCATCTCGAAAGAATTAATATCTTTTGTATTTTCGAGATGAAATTCTACGAAACAGAAAATGAAAAGCTAATAATAATATTTAAACAAAATTAATATTTCTCGCAATTAAATTAATTATACAAAGCACACAACGACTTGAAAATTTCACCGAAAATTAAATTCGTCAAAAAATTACCGAAGCACCCCACCGAACCGAATCGACTTCACGAATCGCGCACTCCCCGAACAAACAATCGCTCGAATATTTAATCAAAACACGCCTTTGTTCCTCGCAACGGGGCTTACTATCCGAACACGTGTGACATGTCGCAACTGTTACGTGCAAAGTCTCCAAAGAAAGTGACCACGTACGCGTAAACGTCAGAAACACGTTTAATCTGTCGGAATTATCCTTTCCCTTTGCCCGGGCGCGGGATTCCCCCTTTGTCCCTTTTATAATCCGGCGATTATCCGACGTCGTTACACGGCCAAAGTATCCGATAACTCGACTTGAATATTAAAGATGACCCACGAATCGGACGTACCTCGTTAACTCGGACCCGATCGGGACTCGGGGCCAAAAATAGGCTCGTTAAGCGACATATCGGAGAAATGCGGCCCGTATCGTAAACATGAGTGAAGATCCGTCCGCAGGAATGAGATTTTTTCCATGAATAATAAAAATGATGAATAAATAAAATAGATGAAAAGTCGGGTCGGGTCGGCCCTCCGCGTGGAGGCAATAACGCAAATGTACTGAGCAAAAGGGAAAACATCTTTAAGTTAATGTTTGACCATTTCTCGAGTAATATCATGATAATTTTTTACAACCGTAAACGGCGTAGGCTCGGCCGCGATTTTACGAGTAATGGATTTCGTTTTCGTTGCGCTTGCGTAAAAAAAATTAAATTTTTTTATACCCGAAAGAGGGGAGTTGAATAATACGGGAGATAAAATTTCGCACCGTGCGAAAATTTATTAATCGAACGCGTTCGGAAAATCGGCCCGAAAGTTATCGATTGTGTGTTGCGCGGCCAAACAGATGCGAATTAATGCGAAACGCATGAATAAATATGGGAGGAATAATTTATGAATCTGTTCTGGCGTTTTCAGCACAATCGACGTGATATTTTGACGGTTGATTGTGGTGTTGTCGTTGCGGTTTCAGTTTTGCGCTAGTGAATAACGCTGAGAAAGGATAATGCCTCGATGACACTTGAAAGGGGCGACAATGAAGGGAAAATGTCTCGAGAATCCGCAAATGTATTAAGTTGTGATAAATGATAGTTTACAATGTTATTAAATGACTTTTGACAGTGTTACTGAGAAACTTTTGACATTTGAATCGAAACATTTTAACAATAATCAATGGAAATTTACCCTACAACTCAACAGATATGAATAAAGTTTAAAAAAAGTTATATTTATAGAAAGAGAAAAAGCTCTCGATAAAAATATAATAAAAAATTCAGAACCTTAAATAATCCTCCATTCCAGGAAATGGATGGTTATACATAGCATCTACATTAGCATTTTCGCACCAGACGAAACTTTCCGTTCGCGCACCTTACGCTACCGGCATCTGCAAAAATGAATATTTGCCGAAAGGGAAAACTTTAGTTCGTCCTCTAACCCGAATATATCCAGAAAGATCTTTTCGGATCATTTGCGTCGAATCGCGGACACTCGAGACCATCCTAAATCTGACGGAAATAATATTTAACCGCAAAGTCGTAACTTCTAACGCTCGCGACATTTCTTCTTTCATATTCTTTGAGAACATTTCAATTTCGAA
Source organism: Hydropsyche tenuis (assembly GCA_009617725.1). Taxonomy (NCBI): domain Eukaryota; kingdom Metazoa; phylum Arthropoda; class Insecta; order Trichoptera; family Hydropsychidae; genus Hydropsyche; species Hydropsyche tenuis. The sequence goes on from VTON01000070.1 coordinate 674,562, forward strand.
AAAGTTAAGCGACTACGTTCGTAAATATTGTACAGTGCAATTTTTGTGCGCATTTCGTCGGGCTTTCTTCGACTTTTCACATCCCTTGAGAAAATTGTATTCATTTCTCGGGTGTATTCGGAACGCAAGCGGGTGCTCTACGAAAACGCCGTTCAAAAAACTCTTTTATAATGTATTATACGTTCTACGTTGAAAAAAATCCCTTTATATACCTGGGAGCATTGTTGGAAGATAAGAATGAAATCTTGCAATGATTGCACGAGACTCACAATCAGTCTTCGTACAAACGGCGAACTCGACGCTTCAAAGAATCCCTTTATTGAACATTCTCGCACCAAGTTTACTCAAAGATATTATGTTATCAAAAGTGAAGTCATTATTATGAAATAATAAAATATTCTCAATATAATATACGTAATGATCTGAATCGATTCCCGCATCACATAAAAGTTAATAACGTTGTAAATGTTCAGTGAACCGCGAACACGTCTACGGCGAGTCGAATCGACGAAAATGAGCGCAAATTCGAGAAAATCATCTTTCAAGACCGTGGTCGCCTTCATTACGACTGTGTCCCTAGGGTGTCCCAGTTATACGAATAAATCATCTCTTTTTTTCAGAACTGAGCAATTTTTCAGCGGGTCCGTTCAGTCGCCTAAGTACCGCAGCCGTCTTCGCCTTTGTTTAATTTTGCTTCGGAATGGAAAAACGCTGCGTGGCCCGCAGGGATGCGTTTTTTGAACCGCTTATTGTTATTTTTACTCCACCATCTTTCGGTGGAAAAATCGCGAGCCGAAAGAATCTTCTCCTTGTTGGTAATTGTACGCGCCGCTCGAGTAAATTGGATTATTTCATTAGCGAGGTAATTAAAATCGAGGCGAACCGGCGGGACTTTGGGATTAACGAAATTAATTATCGGCGAATACGATTCCTGCCGACGGTGGAAAAAAAATGGTGGAACGGATGAAAATCCACGGTTCGCGCGAAAGCTCATTTTTTTCCTTTTTGGTTTTCCCTTTCGGAAGAAATAAATAAATCATTCAGCGCACGAGCGACTCCCGTTATGGCGTCGCGCATGAGAACAGCAGATTCGAAACTCGCAATCTCCAATTGAATTAATCCACGAAATTATATTAAAAATATATTTTTTCAAAACCTACAGTTTAGTAAAAGCTTTAGATTCAAATTTTTCAGAATTTACCATTTAAACATACCAAAAGTCACGACTTCGCCGAACTTCGCAGACTCGACACCGAATTTCCGCGACCTCCGACCTCGGCGGTTTTCGGGGCTGCATCCCTCATATACAATATATATTATTTTCATCGAGATTTTCAGGATTGATTTCACGGCTGCGAAATAAATCGAAGGCTCTAGCACACCACCATTCAACGCGAGAACTCGACGCGAAGTAATTTAACCGGCGGTGTTGGTTCGTCGGCGCGTTGCCGCCAACGCATTCAACTTTTTCGATTATTCAACGCATGAACGGGGAAATATTCAGACGTGTTTCATGAATCTTATCGGCCGTGCCCATTGTCGGGGAATTCATCTTCGACAAAAGGGCCGCCATTCACTTATTCACTTACCCAGGTCGGTTCGCGTGCGCCGACATTCCGGGGCCGCTTTTTGATTTATTGCATTTTTACTGAATATTTTCCTCGCATAGCTGCCAATCCATATTCGGGTTTACATCCCCTGGCCGGGCTGAGTTTAATTTATGTGGGCGAAATTCTGAAGAATCGGTTATTGTCGGATGTTGTCGAAAAAGTTACGAGGGCTTAGCGCGAATTAATCATAAGTAGGAAATTTTCCGATTGTTTTAGTTATATAATATTTTTGTTGAATCGATTCGCATTCTTTTGAATAATGAATTTAAGAATTTCGAAGCCGAGTTTGATAAGTATATTATTTCTGAAAACCTTTCGAGTGCGAAACTTTTGAATTGAGACGTCTTTGATTATAAAGTACCGATGTATATATTACGGGCAAAACATCAAGTCCGTTAATATAATACGAGCATTCTCTCGCAAATGAATACTTTGTCTAAATGGTTCAGAGAAAATATTCACGGGAGTATGAATGAACATGTTAACTAGAGAATGTATGATTCCGACGTAGATAACGTGCTAAAGAAATAAATAAATCGCAAGTAGGGAATATGATAGGGTATATTTTATTTTAGGGAAATAGGAGAAACCCAAAATATCCAATTTACGCTAATTTGTTTTTGATTTACGTATTAGAAATTGTGACAGATAAGCGCTGCGGGAACGGAAAACGGTTGGTAACACATAGAGACCCATACACGCTTTGTATTATAGAATTCAGTTCTCATATGTTACTTTCACAATATGTAACGAAATAAAAAAGTTATTTTTATTGTTAAGATATTAAGATACAGAGAATTGAGTATAATAAATGATAAACATAATAATAATATTAACACAATAAGTATTTCTTCGTACAGATGACAGCTATATTATAAAATGCCAAACGTCTTATGGATTTCAGTTGGCGTCTTACGTATTGCCAACTATCAATAATGAAATTAACTCATTTGTTAAATCTCTCATACGATTTGTCTAATCGATATCGACAATTCGATGCATTCTCTCGTTAATATTGTATGTTATTTCTAGAGATAGCGTATGCGGAATCTCGTATCGTGCGTTTTCTCTAAAACTTAAAGCGCGCGAATAAAATCTCTAGATAATGTACGTATTAACGACGATGAACGCTCTGACTGTAACATATACAAAAAAAAATTTAATTATTTTTATTTTTTAAATAAACAATTGCAAACTCGGACAATAGCCGCTGCAGACTATAACGGAAAACCCATAAAAGTTTCAGTATTCCAAACACTAAAGATCAACGAACCGTCGCGATCCCTCCACCTACGAAACGACCCAGAGAAAACGGGGGTTCGGGAACACCGCGATTTCGCCTCTAGCCTGTCAAGTCTCGAGTGTTATTCTGTTTGTGTCTCGACGAGACATGTCGCTGAATGTTTAATCAGAAAACAAACGGGGAGCGACTACGCAACCCGGTAACCAAGGGGAACGGGTCCCGAACGTAAGTCGAATTCAAATCGGGTGGCGTAACCGCATAAGCAAATGGAACGGTCTCGAGTAGCAAAAAAATAACCGCGGGTAATAACAGACGAATCAACCGTGAAATGACACAGATGAAAAGTAAACCCGGCTCGGTAGGCGGAAACGAGCGTTTATTATGATTTAGGTCGGCTGTTTCGTTTCTGGGCGGGTTTTAAGGTATCCAGGTTTCGCGTGTGTGGGTGCACCTACGTGTTACTGGGATGTGTGGGTTGAAGTCCATTAGTGAACCCCTTTTAGTCCCGATTCACCGGAAAAGTCTGCTTAAACTACAGCTCGAATTGCGCTTCTCGAGTGCATGCGATATTCCCTCTATCTCTATTCTGATTGTAATTCTCTTCGGTTGCGAACATTTTCTAATTTGAGAGCGTTTATTTATTCGGTGGTGGAGCGTGTTTCGAGTCTTATTTCGTTATTTAGTTCGTAAATTCAAAACGCGGTGATGAATATAATGAAAATTCATTATTAATTGAAAGCGTTTTGTATTATACGCTCAGCGCTTTCCGATTTGCTAAGTGATAAGTGGCTCAATTAGTAAATGATTATATTTGCGCATTGTTGATCGAATATGATTTTTCATATTAAAATTTTATATAATGGAAATTGCATAACAATAACGTTCAATTATCAACCCGTTTATCTATTATGATCTGACCAAACTAGAGCATATGTAAATTCCAAAAGGCTAAAAAATATATCGAATTCCCCAACCGAACATTGAAACATTCACGAATTTCGCTCACGTCAAAACCGCATCCGCGCACGACAAACACTACAAAATTAAAGACGTCTAATGTTAACCCAGAACTCCCTATCCTCAACCCATAGATCCCAGACTAAAGCTATAGCTGATACTCCAGACGACAATAATAATTAACGCTAAGCCTACACGCGGTGCCCCATGAATTAAACAAGGCCCCCGAAACGAATCCGCGCACACCGCCGAAACAAACAAACACCCTCGAAGGGACGAGGCAATGTGCTTTGACCGTAATTAAATTCGTTTGGTCCAATCAAGGAGTTCCAGTGTCTGGACTCGAATGAAAATTGGTTGTGTCAATAGGAGGAGCGCCGGCGACGAGGCTCGAACGACGACAATTATTTGCTTTGTTCCTCAGGATAGGCGGCACCCCGTTGGTGTGGTCGGGGATGGGTTCGTGTCGAAGCTAAACTACCCCCTCGGGTTTGACAATGTGTGTCATCAGTGGGTGAGATCGCTGATTCGAATAAATTATGGAAAAAGCGAGAGCGGATGGAGCGTGGTTGCGCATAAGTTGGCGGAGTTAAATGTAGGCTGCGTTGGAGGTTCGGTGTGTTGAGGTTTGTATGGGAGTTTTGTCGGTGTAAATTATTTCGGATTTGGTAGATTCAATATCAATTATATGTTGTATTTATGGTGTTCTACATGCTGCTCAGTTACGGCTTTGATAAAAGTTAAATGTAGAGTTTCTGGTAAATGTAAATGTGACGCCGGTAGTTTTGCCTAGTGTTGCTGGTACCGAACTAAGTCGGCTCAGGAAGCTCGCATAAAGTGAGGTGCATGTAACAAGCAGAATTATGGTTTTTCCTTCGATATCGTAAATGAAAATCGTTAAAAAAAGACTTTGAAAAAGACTCGATTGGAAAAAGATGAGAACAGAAATTATACTGATAATATGTTAATGAATTACATCAAAAAATTAAATAAGTAACACTATGAACATTTAAAAAATATTCATTCATATTCAAATAACAAAATAATTTTTTTTATGTCGATATTATATAAAATTTTCGTTTTCTGTTTGTTCATTAGAAATGGTTTGAACCATTACTATTTTTAGATTAAGATAGATAACTTTTATACTCATAATAATATGGATTCTAGGAAAATCTATTACATATTGAGTTTTTAATATCATATGTAACTTATAAACCACATATAAAAGTTTGATATTCTGATGAAAAATTTATTTACGGTTTATATATAGAAATTCAGTGTTGAAACCATTGAATAAAACTCTCGTGATTTTAATGAATGAACTTCAAATGAACATTTTTTTTATTTCAAGCTTTTTATTATTATCATTCAAACCAAAGCATTCTGTACTCTGAAAAATTAATTCTCTGAAATATAAAATACAAACGAAACGAAAATATCAAATATCATCAGAACTCAATTTGTTCTATTTCATTTTATCTGATTGTCTCTCGGAAAATATCAATTATTCGATTGAAACGAAACCCATACAACGAACAAAAAGCGGAAATTCCAAATATTATATAATATTTTTCTACGACATACTTCCTCACGCTCGATTCGACATGATATCCAACACACACATCTTTCCACAAACGACCGAAAAAACTATCAAATTTCTCCGCAGCGAAACGTTCCATATTTTACATTCAAATATCAGCGAACGGTCAGCACAAATTTGTAGCATTACGGACGTCTTTCAGGATTTCGGACGCCATATCGATTTTAGATTCCAGAATCTCAAGAGGCTCTTCATTGTCATTCATGCTTCGACGTCGACGTAATATTTCCAGAGCGGCGCCGAGAATTCCGGACAAATCGCAGATCCGACTATACAATATACACGGAAAAAATAAATAAAACGGAAATTCTTCATCCGATTTCATTCAATTCTCATATTTCCGGACGCGCCGTCTAATTTCGCGCCCTTCTGCGAAATAGAGCTGATACGTGAGCGAAATCGCGATCTGCAATTTTTCACGAACTCCGCCCATTATATATTACTTTGTACGTAAGGTTCATCGTTGCAGCCTTATGAAAAATTCTCTGGGCGAAATCCGGGATTCGGCACAAGTCTGGGCGAAACTAATTCGATTTGTCGCTGGCTAATATAAATGACGAAATCAAATGTTGAGCGACGCTCGGAATCCGTAATGTCACTGTGTGAAATTCAATTAGATGGTAGTTGGGGTGTATACGTACCGTTTTGAGCAATCGTATCGAACCCATCTGCAACAATAAAATATTTAATCAAGTTTTGAATGTTGATAAGTGGAGCGCGATTGCCTTTCTTCGTCTATGAGCTGAGTGGGTTTTGGATTCAATTATTTCGGCGAAATTGAAGTCAAAACATTATGTCTGAAATCATCCGTGCGTATATTTTTGTAATGTCTCGAATCTTATTTCTTTTTAAAAAATTTACAGTACAATTAATTCGAATTGAATCAAATAATATATTTTTTTCGTGAATGTATACATTTTATTTTTTCCATGTTGACTCGAACTTTTTAAACCCACTCACAAGCTTTGCAACTAATCCTCTTACGAACTTTTCATGTGAAAAGTCGAAACGGAAACGCATTCGTCTCAAATCGAATCGAAATAAACTAGCTAGGAATATAAAATAAGTAAACTTACATGTTGCATCGGCGCCCATCAAATCCGCTTCAAACTCGAAAATTAAACTGGGAATTAATCACAATCCTTATAAATATATATACCACATTTATATTTGTACATATATGCTATACGTATTTCAAAGCGGTCATTTTTTTAAATTCGAAAGAAAAAACAACGTCAAACGCGGCAAAGTTTTGGCACACATTCATAAAAAGCGTCGCGAACTTCACACCTTACATAGTCAAATTTTCATAGTCCTCATTGCCGAAAAACTCGTCGTTGGCCCTCGACTTGTACTCGTAATCGTGCTTCTCGTCTTGGTGCCTATGCTTCTTGTCGTCCATTATCCTCCTGAGGCTCGAGTGCTCGTGAAACTCGTGCCTTATTGCCACGTTCCTGCTTATGTTCTTGAAAAGTATCTTCCACAGGGCTTTATCTTTATTTTTCCACAGCAGCGTCCTGGTACGCTCTCTGACCCGCTTGATGTTGTCCTCCAACCTCCTCGCTCTGATTTCCATCGCTATCAAAGTCCTAGAAGCGTTCGACAATATATTGTAAACAACTTCCTTATCCCTGTGCCGCTTGGGAGCAGTGGTGTTCTGGACCTGCTCCGAGTTGACGAACCCTTTGGTCCTGATCCTGTTCAGGATCTCCCTATGAGTGGGCGACGGGTAATAAATAGGATGCTTGACAGACAGCAGGATGCATATGGTGACAGCCAAAGCCAGAATGAGCGGGATGAAGATCAGCCTGTAGTTATGGTTGAAGTACGTAGGCGGTATGTGTGTCATGTCCGTGTCTTGTCAGTGGGGCACCTCTGCTCTACAACAAACCGTTGTTGCGGACTCGTCACGTGGCCGAGGTCTCATGGTGGAGCACACGTGTGCCCAGCACGACCGACTCGCAGACACTGACTGAGTTTTCAGCCACCCACCACCCACTGCCACCCTTTTGGGCGGGTGAGGACTTAGGGGGTGGCGGGCGAATAGGGTGGGCCCCTCGCAGACTCTCGCCAAGTGTATATTGATTCCGCACGGGGGAAAAAAGTCTTTCCGGGTGCAAGCTTTCCTCTATTTTTTTCCTTTTTGCTTGTTTCGTTTTTCCGACGCGTGTTTACCTTCGGTTGTCTCTCTTTATTAGCGGATGCTAATCGACTGTTAAAAAAGTGTCGAGTTCATTATGCAGCGGGAGGGGAAGATTCTGTGCAGTTTTTTTTTCATTTATTTAATATTATATGAATTATATTATTGATTTTAGTTTATTGGAAGTATAAACTCTAAATTTAGATTGAAGTTAAACGACAAGTGACCCAATCAATTCATCGATGCAATAACTATCGAGAAAACCTTTCAACTATTCAAAATCTTCAAAAAATACCTTGATATTACACAAAATAAACTATATCCAATATTAAAAAAAAACAAAACCCTATCAAATTTCCAATATACGCCCAAAAAAAAACCATCAAACCAAAATTATAAAACCCACCTCCGCGCCATGAACGCGACACGCCGCCGCCTTTCCACCTCAACCATCATCCTTTTTTTGAAATTTGCACGCCCAAGGTCACATCCTTCGTCATCGTCGTCGCAAAACGGCGGTTTGGCATTGTTTCATTAAGTGTTTTTATGTCGGCGGGCGAAATTGGCGTGTCGCACCTGTTGCTTGACGGCCGCCGCCGTAAAAGCGGGGTAGACGATTACGCAGAGCGCTCTTCGCATTCTGCGACGTATGAAATTTTTCGTGTTTTATTATTTGGATGAGGCGTTTCGGTGTGATAAAGTTGTGTTTTGGAAGCTGGGCCGTTTTTGCGATATTAAAAATTCCGGTTTAGTCCGAAGGGAGGTGGTGAAGTGTTGTGCGGTGAGGTTGATGCTGAAAATGAGATGTGGCTTCGAAATCGTTGCTGAATTCGTTTGATTTTGATCAATGTTAAAAATGAATTGTGTTGATGCTGAAAATGAGATGTTGCTTCGAAATCGTTTGATTTTGATTATCTTTCCAATGTTAAAAATAAATTGTTCTATTGATATTTTTGATTCGATTCAATTGAATATAATTGTTAGATGGTTTCGTTCTAGTTGACGTCATTCAATCTTGTTTAATCTTTTTTGATCAAAAGAAATTAAAAATAACTAGCCCTAACAAATGTTTCTAACAGTAAATTGTATCAGACTTCAATTTGTAAATCTTGTTTCGTTTGATATGATGAAACACGATCATTAACTGAATCCGTTCCAAAAATATACCGCATCAATACGTTTACAAAATGGTGCTATTAAATTTCTCATTTATGTTTTTCAATCTCGCTCATTGTTAATTTCGTGATACAAATCATCTGCTTTATTTGACGTGAATGAGTTTTATGATACGATAATAACCCGATATGACGTATGGATTCATATAGATTTTGTGTAAAAATAATATAATTATTATATTCATATTTTAAGCTTTTTCACATATGTATTATACATAAATATTATTATGCAAGAAATGAAAAAATCTTTTTTATTAATAAAAATAAATACATAGTAAGTTTTGAAAAAAATAGGTATAGCAATAATACACATAGCAAGAATTTCGTTTTCGTCGAATAAATATTATAGTTTTTAAATAAAAATAAATATCAAGCAATGTTTTCTGAATCATATTTATTTATTTACCCATACAAATACATAATTATATGAATACATACATAATTATATGAGTACAAATATACCACCATATCCTAACAGGTCACCCTAATATATTATTATTATGTGAACAAATTCACATTACTGTTTTATAAGTCCTGTTTCGGCAGGACATATACTAAAATTGGAACGATATTGTTTTATAAATCCACAGTATTATTAATAAATCGGTTCAAATTGTATGTGTTTTGAAAATTTTATCGAAATAAAATATTATATTTAAGAGTAATTAACAAATTAAGTCCAAAAATTAACGACATACATTTAACTTATAAAGCTTTGACACAGACAAATAAAAATCGGTGATAATACACAGGAAAACACCGTCTTTATTACCCTTAAATAAATCCGCAATAAAGACGACCCAAATAGATAATCCATCTCGAACTACGCACATCCCGAATAATTACAAACAATAAATAAAACGGACGCGCATCGACACCGTTTCACGCATCGACTCACCATGCGAAGATTGCAGTCATCAATCAAGCCGACATCTTCCCTAGACGTAATTATTTTTTGCCTTTCGCCCGACGATCGACGAAGGCCTGCTGCTGACAGCTTCTTATTGCCAGCCATCGCCTTTTCCCCATACGGCCGCCATATTCCGTCGAAGCCTTCCCCATGAGGCCGCCATGTTCCGTCAAAGCCTTCTCCGTATGGCCGCGCGATAAGCTAATCATGGATTGATATGGCTGTGATTCGACTCGTTGTTAAATGGACTACGGTACATGTGTAGGGCTCCCAAATATTCGGAAAATTCAACTAATCGAATGACGAATATAAAATGGGGTATTTGAATGTGTTTGTTAATTTTTTATAGGTACTCATTAATTGGGGACACGCCAGAGAACCGCTCGAAATCCGATGGTTGCTGGTGCGAATTTTGAATCTTTCGAATGAATTTTTCAGATGTCGTTAATTTATTAAAAAATTAAATTAATTAAACTGAAAATTAAAAAAAAAAACTGAACGTAGAGGTTGGTTGCAAATGACGCATTTCTCGAAAGGGATTATCTGAAGGATTATTTGATCGGATGCTATGTTCATTAGTTATAATTTTTTTTAAACTCAAAATTTCAATAAAAAATTGAATTTTTTTATCTTTCTTATATTCAGAAAACTTTATGTGATAAAAAAACAAATACCATATTCGAATTCAGCACCCCAAAATTAATTAATATAGATGCCTTTTAATCAAATAATTTTTAAAAAGATTATTTTTGCATTTTTTTTTGTAATTTCAAATTTTGTGTAAGTAAAAGTAATATGTATAGGTTTTGTAAAAATTTTCCCATATAACCGAAATTATTCTTATTTTCATTTTAATATTTTATAAAATTATTTTATAAAATACATACAATATTTTAAAATAAAATTAGACGGATTCTTAAAAAAAATGGTTTTTTTATATATAAAAAAGACACGAATAATATTCGAATATTTCATCAATAATTCAAATAACGAATAGTTATTAAATGAGCGAATAATTCGAATATTCGAAAATTTGATTGAAAGCCCTAATGTGTAGGTTGATTGGAAAAAGCCTTCGGGAAATGCTGATGTGGGTGATGATGGCTTTTGGGGGGAAGGGATTTTTGTGTTTTGAAAAATGAACGGAATGAGGTGAACTGTTGTGACGCTGGTTTTATGGATGATGTGCTTTTTTATGGCAGTGAAATAATATTGAATATTTCAATAAAATAAATGTGGAAACGTATGAATGTGGGAGAATGGTGGATGTCGTATATCAAAGTGAAATGTGATCGATAAAGCAGTAAAATCGTAACCTGCCGTTTTTTGTTTACCCTCGCATTTATTTTATATTATTTCGTAACGTTTATTGAACGTTTGAAACATGTATTTATTCAATTATGTCATAATAAGTGATTCTCATTTTGAAAATAAGCCCATTTTTTGTTTCGAAGTATTTAAAAGATTGAATTTCATTTAATTGAAAAATGCGGTTGATGTCTAATATGGTTATTTTACTTTTCAATAGTTTGTATATGTATATTTTTTATACAACGATTTTCGAACCTATCATAAAGTATATATGAAAAAATAATATTTATTCAACGTTTTAATTAACGATATGAAATAAATAAATAGACTAAGTCAATTCACATCTATAAACACTAACAATTCGTTTTTTAAATTCTGATTTTCTCTGCTTCCAAAAAAAAATTTTTCAAACACAAAAATCTTCATGATAAAAATTTCATTAATAACAGGTTCAATCATAAACACTCATTAATTAAAATTACCCCCATGAAATAAATAAAAAGACAAAATCAATTCACATCTATAAACACAAACAACTCAATTTTTTCAACTTCTGACTTTCTCCGCTCCCAAAATAAATTTAAAAAAAATTATCAAACACAAAAACCTTCACGACAAACATTTCATTGATAGCAAGTTCAATTATAAACACTCATTAATTAAAATTACCCCCATAAAACCTCCACCCACCGAAACCATCCATCGCTCGAAGCCCAGAACGCCCACCGAAACGGACGTCAACAATGGGACGGAAAATATCGGAAGAATAACAAAACGACAAATCGAAATTCATTACAAAAGGCCACCCCCTGTAGGCAATGCACCCTTAATTAAGCCACGCTTAGTCGTGTCCGATACTGAACGGCACACCGGGCTTCCCAAAGCGGGTGGAATGAAGGGGGTGGTCTTGGTGAAACGGGCGGAATTAAGGGGGGTTTTATGGGGATGGTAGGTCTGATGGTAGTGGTGTTTTTGCACCGTTTTGTATTGTTCTGGGCCGTTTTGTGATATTTTTATGAAATTTATTAAATTATGGAAATTTTGTTGTGTTGTGTTTTGATTCGAAATTTAATTGGGTTTAACGCTAAAGATATGGGTTGTTTTTGGTTATAACAAATATGTATATTTTATATATAAAACTGCATGGTTATGAAATCGTGTATATTGTTAAATTAAAAAATATATTTATAAATTTTCCGATGAACTTATGAACGAAAAACAAATGTCAAAAAAACAGCGAATAAACGTAAACGTAAAAAATAAACAAATGAATTTAAAAACCAACAAATAAATTTAAATTTTCTGAAAAAAACAAATGAACGTCAAAGAACAAAAAATGAAGGTGAACGTCAAAAAACGTCAATTGAATTTACAATTGGAAAACATTTTGAAAATTAACGAATAAATTTACATTTTCTGAATACAACAAACAAACTTAATCGTCGAAAACCATCGAGTTTACTTTTTTTGTTGATTTTCGACATTTACGTTCTTTTTTTTCGCGCAATTTTTCACCAATAATTTTTTTAACTAACCATTGTTTTTAATATTAATTTTTAGATTAGGATTTAATTTTAATAAAAAGCACTTCGCACCTAGGCGATATTTTTTGAATATTCAACATCTCGAGACACTCATCTTGCAATATACAAAAAAAAAAACTACAACTCTATGAAATTGCAAACAACCTTATCACGCAGCGAAACTGCACATGACTAGTCTCACAATCTCAGCACCATAAATCCAAGTAACTCGATCCTAACCACCTTTCGACACCCATCACTAAAACCGCCAACATCAACACCACACAAAAAACCCAACAACCCAAAAACAAAAATCCCAACCAATCAATACAAAATCGAAAACCTCCCAACACAAGAACCTTCATTAGTGCACAACCAACACAATCGCCCCGAAACGAGGGGACATCCGCATCCAGACAGTGCACCGCACCTGTCTGCACCGGGAAATATGCGTCGCGGTGCAAATGGCAGTTTCGTGTGCGAAGGGGCGTGGGGCCAAAGGGGGCCACGGGGGCCATGGGGGCCATGGGGGCCCCAGTGCATGTGGGGGGCGCCGGCGCCTGCACACGCACCCCAGATCGATAGCGCCCCCTAGCCCGTGGTCCTGCGTGTCTGCACCGGTGGATCATCCACCCGCCCCTGTCGCCGAAATTAAAAAAAATGGAGGAGTGAAATAAAATTAGCGGTAAAAGCGATTTAATGGTGGGGCGAGGGTGTTGCGTTAATAAACCTTTGAGGCGCCGAGTTCAAAGAGCGCATTGTTCGGTCGTCGCGATTCGGTTTGATATGCAACCCCTTTTGGGGGGGTTTCTATTTATTAAATTGGTGAATGTTATTTGGATTTGTTTTTCAATAATTTTAGATTTGATTAAATTTCGAGTGTTTTATCTATATACAGTATCGACCGTATATATTTGCCCGCCCTTATTTTTTTTTAATTTCATATGTTTAATAACAAATTTTTCATTCAAAATAACTTTATGTATTATATTATATATGTTACAGCCAAAGCATCAAGCCCGTTAATATGTGCATTCTCTCGCAAATTAATACTTTGACTAAATCGCTCAGAGAAAACATACATGGGAGTATGAATGAACATGTTAACTAGAGAATGTGAGAAACATCTATATCGACGTAGATAACGTACTAACGAAATAAATAAATCGCGATTAGAGAATATAGTAGGGTTATTTTATTTTAGGAAATACGAGAAACCCAAAATATCCAATTTATGCTAATTTACGTCAGCGATTCGATGCATTCTCTCGTTAATATATGCTATCTCTAGGGATAGTGTATGTGAAATCTCGTATTGTGCGCTTTCTCTGAAACTTGAAGGGCACGTATATAATCTCTAGATAATGTATGTATTAACGACGATGAACGCTCTGACTGTAATAATATATCCAATATAATCCTAAACCGATGGACGAATCTTCACTAAATTCGGCAAGAATGTGCATTGAAATCGAAGAAACAAAGTAAGCGTTCAGTTGTTTCTATCGATCGCCATAGAAATTATAATATAAAATGTGTCGGCATCGCGATTGATTGTGACAATTATTACAAACGTTACATAATTTATTTTCAGAGAGTCCCGAGTAACGCCGGGTATAAGCCGTTATGTAGATATAAAAATAATAATTCGATTGAATAATCTTTGAAACAAAATTAATTTTCGTGAAAGTTATGTGTTGAAACAATACGCGATATATTGGCGAACTTATATTAAGTTTATCAAACTTTCGAGATCGTTTTCCAAAAATAAAACGTTCAAATTTCCAAATAAACTTCGTTTCTCTATTAAAATAAATTCGTCAAAACTTTCAAGATGTATAATATATAACTCCACTTGGCACAAAATAGAAAATTTATCCCGTCTCACAATATAAAAAAACATATGTATGTTTCGTTCAAGAACGTTCAGAAATCTAATGGAAAACTATCATAAAACAATCAGAACCGAAATCGACAGAAACTTCAATATAGAACCGATTCACAACCCGAGCGACCACCTACCCTCATTTTATACAAACATACGATCGGAAAAAGTCGTGGAAAAAAGTTGGGTCCACTCGAGTACATTAAGTCGCCTTTTACTTTCTCGTCTCACTAACATTAGCGAAATACGGGGGAGACTCGATGAATTCCATAATATCGTTAAATTAAATTTAAAAATGTACATGTTTTTTTTATATCGTATGTAAATCATTTAGGCGTCACCTTAGCATATTTCCATGAGCTAGGAAATCATGGAAATATGCTATTTTGTGTGAATGATTAGTCTGGATGCATATGTTTTTTAATGCGTGAGTGTGTAGGAAAACTGTCCTTTACTTTTTATTTTATTTTGTTTTTAAAAATCATAATTATATAATTTAAGTATTTCCTTTATTGTTAACCACCTTGGCAATCTGGGGGAACCTGTCATGCCAGGGTAGTATATTCAAATTTGTATTTATATTTGTATGTGTGTATTTCTATAAATATATTATTATTATTATTATTATTATTATTCCTCTGAATTACTAAATCCAATGGAATTAAGCTACAAATAATATAATCAATAGATCGAAATTAGGATAGATTAGAATTTATATAAATTACTATGACAATGAATAAATTAAACAGTGTCCCGCGTTTCGATTTTGTTAGATCGCTGTGTAAAAAAAAATTTTTTCAAATGAAACGATTGAAGTAGGGTAGATGAGTCGAATAAAAATGTAGAAAAAAGAGAGCGATCGATTTTTTTTTAGAAAAATAATAGAAATGTATTATACTTATATGCCAGTTTTTTCAAAAATTGTTGGAATTGTATCGGAGCTTTCATTATCACTTTTAATGTTACTTGAAACTGAAAAACATTTGATTTGCAGAGAAGACTTTAAGAAACTAAATGTTTACAAAATGTACATTTTTTTTTAATAGACAAAAAGGGCATAAATGTAATTCTTAAAAATTTGCATCGATTAGTGTTAATCACAAAAATAGAACTTCATCAAAAAAATAAAATATTTTCAACCGAACGGAAACCGTTAAAGCAAAATTACATTAAACGAGCACCATATTAAACAAAACATAACTGTAACAACTTCTCAGTTAACACACAGCGAAGCTCGAGTTCTAATAATATCGAATGCATCACCAACACTATTTTCATACCATCTCACAAATAATTCTCCGCCATTACGCTTTCAATAACACACCACGAACCGAATTGATACAAAGTTCCCGGAATTGAACAAGTTCCCCGCGCCGAAGCATTCTAGTGTTTCGTACTGTTTGCATTCGTGCGACGGCTCGAGGACTCCATCCCGAACACACACCGGACACATGTAAACTTATAAAACGTATAATACCGTGACCGGGCGGAAAAGTGGGCGGCGGTTTTCCGGTGGGCGGTGGGCGGGTGGGTGGACGGGTGGATGGGTGAATTTCCCACCCCGCGCGGAAACGCTGTGCGAACAACCGCGTGGTCGTTGTGCAAACATCCTCGGTTTGGTTTTGTTCTTCTTGGAGTCGTTGCTTGTCGTCGAAATGGAATATCTTCATCTTTTTTTGCCGCCGTTGTGTTTCGGCATATTTATTATGTCGAGACGTGTAATGTCGTCTCCATTGTGTACGTTTGAAGCTTTCAATATTAATGGGTTGCTTTGGAATTATTTTGTATTCGAATATGTCATATCGAATATGCTAATTGAATGTATCAATTGATTTTTTTATTGTTGGGTGTCTAGACTTAATAAATTTTGTTAAATGTATTCGAATTATTGTATAGGGTGGTTATTGAAAGATTGAAGGATTTTGAAAAGATATAACTTATTCATTTCATTTACAATTTTTTTTCTTTTATTTAAAGGTTATAGAGAAACCCTTGAAGATTAAACTGGTTACGTATAATGAGTTAAAAATCATTCGGATTTTCTGTTCCAATGAAAGATCATTTATTGAAACTCTGAGAAAATACAGGCAATATTTTAATGCAACATTAATTGATAATGAGTGACGAGACCCATTTTCATTTAAACGAGTACATAAACAAACAAAACTGGTGATTTTGGGGTACTGAAAATTCCAAAGAAACATAACAGTATCAATTCCATTTCCAAAAATATACTATTATATCTAGTGCGGAGTTTTCTCTGATTTTCAATAATTGAACTTTCACTGGAATAGAAATCCTAATAAGTATTTATTATTGCTGGATATTGTATGAATCTATTTGATTTTCTAAAGGTGCTCTATAATCCATAAAAAATAAAATAAATAATATTGAAAATGAATAAGTTGTAACTTTTTTAAACCTTTCAAGCTCTTAGTGGCCACCCTATATAACAGTCAAAAATATAATTTATGAAACCCCAAATGGTATAGAACAGGCATGGGCAAAAAGCGGTCCGCGGCCCAAATCTCGTCCGTAGCGATATTTATTTAATATTAGAAAAATACTTAACCGAAATAAAATTTTTAAATCATACAGTCAATGAAAAAAAATTATAAGTAATCTGAATTAAAACAAGTTAGTAGAGTATGAGTTAAAAGAAGATATCATCATATTTTTGGATATGAAATGGAAAATATTATTATTGATTTTCCCGGCCTGAAAAAGACTTTTGACAATACAATTATTGTTTTTCTAAAATTTCTAAAATTATAATTTACTTATTTAGAAACTACAGACATATTTCAAAGAAGTTGAAAATGGTTTAATATATTTTACTAGATATAGCTTTGGCCCGCGACGGTCCAAAAAATTTTCAATGCGGTCCGCCAACTGAAACAATTACCAACCCCTGATCTAGAAAGAGGCAATAAAATATTTGTGAATAGCATTCATATTTTTTTTATTTCAGACGAGCAAAAACGGCCTAGGCGAAAATGTTTATCGCTTATAATATTTTCACGCTATTCGTCAAAGGGAAACTTTCGATCGCACTTAAATAATTTATCGGAACTTTTTCGCTGATTTGTGCGATCGTGAGCGTTTACTGCTCGTAAAAAATACAAGCGAGCGAAATTCATCACAGATGAAATTTTCGTCGGAAAATAAGAAAACGAGCTATCGATTTTCGTCCCGCAACACCTTCCCAGATCGTAAATATCGTTGTAATTCTCGATGAATAATTCGAATCGTAAACGCACTTACACAAAGAGCGGAGATCGTAATATGGAAATCAGCCGGCGACCCGCAAGCTCGACAATTTCTTTTACGACACACCATAGAACGTGAACGGGAAATAGTATCGGACGATATGGAAAAGGTCTGTTTTTTATTCCATCGTTTGAAGATTGTGTAGGTCATCATCATCATCGTGCATGACTTATAAGTCCACAATAAAACATGTACAATTAAAAATATGTATGAACGTTGAAGGACTGATAAGGAAAAAGTATGTTCGATGATCGTTATCGTTGAAACTTTGTTGTATGTTCGAAGTAGCTCTTATAATAAAACATTGTAAAAAATACAAACGGTTTCACCTAGTCCCGACGATATGGAAAAGGTCTATTTTTATTCCATCGTTTGAAGATTGTGTAGGTCATCATCATCGTCGTGCGCAACTTATATGTAAGTCCACAATGAAACATGTACCGTTAAAAATATGTATGAACGTTGAAGGACTGATAAGGAAAAAGTATGTTCGATAATCGTTATCGTTGAAACTTTGTTGTATGTTCGAAGTAGCTCTTATAATAAAACATTGTACAAAATACGAACAGTTTCACCTAGTCCCATCGTTATGGTAATTGTCCTGATCGAGTCACACTCCTTCGATTTGTACGGCGAAGAATATAAAAACGAAAGATCTTCACTGTTTTTTTGCAGACGCAGCAAAAATCCGAAGCACGTTCGTTGAATTTTTTCTCGAACAAACTGTCTGAGACGTTTCCAATTTTTTTTTATTTTATAATAAAAACGCTTCTATATACGTTGTACAGATGTCGTTTTAATTCTGTGCGATTCGTTTATATAAATTACGCATGATTTATTCGAAATTTACCAGAGCATTACAGCTTAATGAATGTGTACATTAATTACGATACAATTGATTGTATTTGCTAATTTAATCGGGAATAATTATATTATGCAAACACAAATCAAACAAACTGCATTATATAAAGAGATCGTTCAACTTCATTTTCACGAAAAAAACGTATTTTGTCGAACGGGAAAATTGTATGAATCACGCCATCGCTTCCATTTTTCACACGCTTGTTATATTTGCGTAACGATTGCACGAAATCCATTCATCACATAAAGGCGAATCCAAATTATAAAATACGTGAACTCGAGTTTGTTTTTCGAGCCCAAATTCGCACAAGTATGCAAAACACAATGAAGAGCGAAAAAAATCTATTTATTTACTTCCACTCCATCGAGTCATTAATCACTCGTTGATAAAACGGGAAAAAAGCCTGCAAATACTCGCGCATACGCGAGGCACCACTTTTGTCCGCTGATTGCCAGTGTAAAGACAAAAAATATATATATGGTATCCCCCGATTTACGCGGTAGATACGTTCCGCGAAAACCCGTGTAAATTGAAATCGCGTAATAAAGTGTATGTACCCATACAAAAATATGAGATAGCTTTCAGGGCGAAAAAAACGCGTAAATTGAGACATGAAGTCTATACTAAATGGGAATTGGTTCAGGAAATCGCGTAAAAAAGTCTAACAAAAAATTAAGTCTAATTAAAATAAGATTAAAAATATAATTAAATTGAATTAAAATCGAAATAAAATCTTATCTCATAAGCTTTAGCAACAGATGACACTTTTTCTCTTTTTTGTAAGCGATGATCCAAAATTTCGATCTATGTTTGTAATTATATGACTTTTCTCTTATTCGGCAGCCTTGTAACTTCATTTGACATTGTAGGGCTGTATTAAAAATATGTCTTACAATAAGTGAAAAGTTCTATTATATGTAAGTATTTTTACCACTTGTAAATAAAAAATTTATTGCGATACGCTTACGCAACAAAAACAAACCTCTGACTAATTAGCGAGGTGCACTACTTAAAGAAAGAGGAAACGGGAGAGGGAAGATAAGCGGTCATCGATACCGACGTGTGCCCGGCCGTTGTTTTTATCTTACTAAATATTTTTTATTTAATTAAATAGATGTCATTATATAGGTACAATATTGTAATTAATTAATTGTTAAAAAATATCATTTGCTTGACCGCATTAAAGTGAAATCGTGTAAACCAAGTACCGCGTAAATCGGGGGATACCGTACATACACACAAAAAGGACAAAAAAAAATGGTAAAAACAACCGCGGTTAGCAATACGTTGATTCCGAGCGCGAACAAAGGACACGCTACAAATTCAACAGACAAAAACGAGCCCCAATGGGACGGGGACAAAAGGCCCGAGTGAAAATTTGTAAATATCGCCTCTCCTGTTTACTTTCGACGAAAATAATTGCCAATTTATTGCGCGGGTCGAATCGATTTAAATCGCCTGCCGAAAAATATAAAATTCGCGATATGGCCGAATCTGCATTTCAATCTTCCAAACGAGAAAGCCGAACGACAGCAATACATCAAAATGGACTGATTCGCGGAATATATAAACAAAATCACGAAAATACGATAATTTATTGGGAAATCACAAAAAAAACGTATCACATTTTCACCCGAGTGAGATTGCACTATCGCCAAACGAGAAGTTTTCACTTTTGAAATATTTTTTTCCCTGAAAATTCGTTATAATACCGTATCGCCGCCCACATTTCACGTTTTCAATCCATATTACGGATAGTATATTCTGATCGTGATCCTCGTCACATCACGTGTATGAAACGAGTAATATGCGAAATTCGGGTCGCATGCAAATATGGCGAAACTTTTCTCGAGGACACGACAAACTTTCGAGACCGCATATTGAAAAACTTGAAGGCACGAATCTGAAGCCGCTGAAAAAAAGCGTCACGTTTAATTTAATAATATATTAATGCGTCGGTGGGAACTTACAGTGCCACTTTTCGACGCTTCGAGTGTCATTCTAATATGTAGGGTTTCGAACGTTAATGCTGAAGGCTTAAGCGCGACGACAAATTATCTAGTCTAGACGTTTTCAGAAGACGATGACTCGCTAATGCGCCCGGTTAATACTGGATATAACTCAACTCTTTTTGAAATAAATGATTAATGCCCTCGTCTATATTTTGCATTGAAGGGTTGTAAGAAATTGATGAATTAATACATTAGTTTGATTTATGAGGCGTGTCTGTTATCGTATGCGCATGTAGGTTTTTCGATGCTGAAAATTCTCTTTTTTTCACACCTACCGATGAAAGTATTTAATAAAATTACGACGGGAAATAGTGAACGATTTTGACATATAAAATTTGAAAGCATTTTTCAGGTAACTCAATAAAAAAATTTGGCAAAAATAGGTCATGACGCAAAATAATATTAAATTTCCGATTGACGTTTACTTTGGTCCACGATAAATATAATCAATCATCGAATATATTCGAAAAAATATAGACAAACAATTTATTTTCATACCGAATACGACGAGAATTGTGAAAGTTGGTCAATTTAAATTTGGGATTTGTTTGTCGAGCGACTTCTATTTGTCAAACATCAGCCGCATCACAGAGACTTTAATAAGGCTTCGAATTTGTTTGCCCCCTTGGAAACTTGTCCCAGATTAAATCGGGATAATGTGTTTTGCACGGCAGTGACATAAACATTCACGACAAATATCAAACGTCATTATATTGTCAAATTCTCGACGTAATCGGCATTTTGCCCGACAAATAGTTGCCAGTATCAAAAATACGATAGCGATAAAATGATGCTACCACACACGACATCGTTACTTCCATTTTATTTTTAGAAAAACTAAAAGTAGGGAGTTGAGCAAAGGCCACATTTCTCTTTTGTCAGTAAAACTAAACGCACTTATTTAATTCCGCATGGAGTTAGGCAGAGAACATTTTTTGCATCACATTTACTGAACTTATCTTATTCAATCAGGTATTCAGATCGAAAATATTTTATAGGTGTCGCTAATTGGTGATAGCGTTAATTGCCCCAACATATTGTCGCATGTTACATGTACGCATAAAAATTGGCATTTGTATGATCGTTCCTTGTACGTCGACTATTCCGTCTTTATTTTCTACCCACCAAACACAGCAGAAGCGTAAAAAAATAATTTTTATTAAGTATACGCGCACTTAACAGATGAATCTGACATCTAGACACCTAGCGGGCAGTAGCGGAACTATTATTTTTTTTATTACTGACAACTTTGTCGAGTAAAATGCTGATTTTGTTGTGCAAGTTATCTCTATTTTGCGGGGCCGAATATTGGTACCCGATTAAATCACGGCGGTTACATACACACGTGGCAACTACACAAAACTCCACCGCCGGACAAAAAAGAGGCTCCCGCGCAAAAAATTTATATTCCGCCGGCTTTCCAAATTATCGGCGCAGAATTTTCCTTCGGCGGTGGAAGTTTTTCCGAAGCTCCGGAGGAAATTTCGCACACACACACACACACATGCCGGAGGGGTAGTGGCCGCGACACGTGTGGTCAGAGGAGCGGGCCACCCGTGAAAGATGGCGTGAAAATTGTGAAACTTTGAACGTTGCTGAAAGTTTGCGTCGACGTCGTGTTTTGTTCGAGACGGCCGACAACTTTAACGTTCGAGACAAACAATACGAAACAAAGAAATCTCCGCTCAGAATCGCTTTGCGTTTAATTTTTCCTTTTTTTTGTCTTCCGTCTGTTGTCTTTTTGTGTCGTGTCGTATTGTTTTGTGTCGTTTTCGCTTCTTAAGTATCGATAAACTTAATAAAATGGTCGTATTCCATATGTATTGTTGTGAAACTATTTTTTTTTCTGGACAAATATAAGAATAATATAATAACCAGTTTACCCTGTATAATGGAAATCGTTTGATATGAAACTGTGGGGAACGAAATATTTTTTGTTTTAAAAGAATTTTGTAATAAACGTTATATAAAGTTACATTTTATAGTATTTTTTTGAGACCTCAGTATGATTTCGATTTTTTACGTTAAGCCTTTTCGTTTTAAACTACATCTACTGAATAAGTATATTGTACACTTAAAATAATTCCATAGTGTAACTTGTAAACATTAATAAATAATTTAGTTTATTTTTTAATAGCGAATGTTGATAATTGATACCAGTTTTCTCTAAATATTTAATATGTAATATGAATATAATAGAATTATTAATCTATGACGCAAATTTATTTAGAAATCGGTTAAAAAAATCAAGTAAACTTCACTGAAAATCGCAAATATTTACTACAGATTAGCATTCATAAACACTTCATATGGCAGTGAAAATTTTTAAAACAAATATTTGTGCTTACTACCTATATATTCTATGTTTACGAACGTGCTTAAATATCATAAGAATATATCATATTTCCAAGAACGTATTAAATCTAGTACTTTGAATATACCCATAAAAATACGGGTTTATCCAAAAAACAAGACTAACACAAATTTTTATCAAAGCCCACACAATATAAACGTCACAACTAATTTCACTCGACGTTCCCATTGTTACGATAAGAACCACCTCCGCACACAAATACCTCGACTATGAAACAAATTTAACGACACTCGCATAAATTTATACGAACACTTTAACACAGATAGGACACCTCTTAATTGAATTGCTCTATAACGCCAAGTCGAAAAAATAATGAGAGCACGTTTTTTCCTCGTCACTAGAGAATAAAAAAGAAAACGCTTTTCATTAAAAATGATCGAGGGCCTCTCATGCCGTCCGAAACCTCCGATACGGCCCTCCGGAAAAATGGGCCCCGAATCAGTTTTTGTATCCCGGTTTATATAGTGTTTGCGTATAATAAGAGGGTTGTATATTATGCGCTCACATTGTTGTTTCAGTCGCGGTAAGAAAATATTCAAAGGGCTCGACACATTAGCCCCGAAGGGACGGCAAGACGCGCTTCAATTACACGCCCTTCTTTGCCACACAACCCTACACCTACGCATGAAATATTAAAATATGTTAGGGATGTTTGGTTGAATTCGAGGTATTTTTGCGTAGTGGAATTTTTTGGATGTGAGATTGTGCAGGTTTGGGCGGAAATGTGAAATTTTAGTTGGTTTTCTCTTTTTTGCGTGTTGAAGATTGTTGAATAAAAAGGTTGAAAAAGAGTGGTAATTTGATATGAAAAATATTTGTGTATGAACGTTTTACTTTCACATATCAGGTTAAGATTATCGTTATATTATTTTTTTAATTTTTATTTACAGATATTTAATTCAAGTACGTCGAAAATTGGCATTAAAAAAATCGTTTTATTAACAATAAAAAATTATTATTATATTATAATAAAACGATTTTTTCTGATGCTTTTTTTCGACGTACTTGAATTAAATATCTATAAACAAAAGTTTTGTAAATGTGAATGTATCATATTGTATGTATGAATAGTTTTGTAAGTGTGAATGTAGAATAGTAAATGTGATCATTTACTATTGAATATATTGAATGAAAAATTCAAATCATTATTTCATTTTTGATTAATTATAATTAATCACAAAAATTAAATAATGATTTGAATTTTTCATTAAATATATTAGTAAATGATCATATTTATCTATTGATTATGCCACCTATCGCTTAACTTTAGTGTCGTATCAGTCAAAACAACCAAAATACCAATCAAAATATTTGAGATATCAGTCAAAACAACTATTCTCATCCAATTACAATTTCATTCAGTTATTATGGATTATATTTTGACTTCGTATTGTTTAATAAATTACGATTATGCTATGTTCACATAAAACATCTTATTACCATAATAATCATAAATTTAAATCTTCAAATACAAAAAATTTCAGTATTTAATAATTATCAATATTACCATCTTTAACATCTGTTATTTACTCATCTTTAATTACGCGTTATATAGGTTTGTTTGTTTTATCTTTTATTTTTGCCGCCATAACACAGTTATATTTATTTAACACAGGTTCATGAAACGTGACAGATTTATTTACATTACATTGAAGTTACTCAAGTTTCCCCACCTAATAAATGTATACGAGTGGCGGGAAAAAAATTGAATTCGTCCGAGCGTCGAATGAAAATATTGACAAAATTCGAACCGTCGGAAAAATTAACGCCTCCATTATTTTTTATGCGGGCCCCGACAAAGGACGTCGTTGATTTTTTTCAGCATTCGAAACTCGGGGAAGGTGAGAATTAAATTGATTTCATCTCGTGCTGAAAACAAAGGGCATTCAAGCTGTTCGGCCATTATTTCGGAGCGGTCCCTTCGGTTATAATGGGCCTCGTGTCGTTTAATATTGTAAGACGAGATTAAATTAATAAGCGAGAATAATCCGAAGTTGAATAATATATAATGCTGTGGCTTTTACGGGAAATTTGAATATCGTTTGAAAAAAATCCCGAATACAAAAGAGATAAAATGGGAATTGTGTGCACGCATGAACAATGCGTTATCGCTTAAAATCTTCATACAATAACGTAACAATGGAATAAATTGTACGTCGCATAAAAGAATCGGGATTCATTGAAAGCAAATTTAGTAAAAATTCAATAATTCTATATAAAAAAAATACTGATTCCTCGGAGGGTACGAAATTCAATTATCTATATCGCGTTGCAAACTGCACGAAGGTTCGACACTGAAAATTCATCCCCGCCTTTGAAAACTGTTCACCTGCCCTTCGGAAGGTTTTTCCGCTCTTTTCACCTCTGCTTTTCACGGGCAAACAATCAAGTTTGGCCGAAGGGCGGTGTCCCATCTCACTGCTAAGTCAATATGACGGCGTTTCCTTTTCGGACACACCACCTGGGCGTTCTTGAAAAAAACGGCCAAAATACTATCTTAACGTGGATTTTATTCAGCCCCCAGGATGCTCGGATACCAATAGGGAACTTTACGAGTGTGTCCTGGAAAATGTATTCGGAAAAGTTTTTTTTGGACTTCCAATATGCGTGAGGTTTTGTCCAATATACGGTTTTTCAATAGGGTTCATACATTTTCATTCACTCGTAAGGTTGTTATTTGATTGTTTTTAATGAATGAGAAAATTTGCGACATTGTTAACGAGACCGTTAACTGTGTTTTTAAAGAATGCGCAACGATTTAGTTAACCGTTAACTTGGCGCGGTTACGGTAAACTTTATCTTAACCGCTCAAATATCAGACAGTTACAAATTGAATCATTTTTCAATATAAATTTGGACCAGAAAAAATTCTTCTCGTTAAATCATAATGAAAATCTTGTTACTATATCAAACAAACCATATATAATTTCAATATCACATTAGCGGTTTTAATACAAACATTTGTCCATGAAAAGATTCATAACAAAAATTAATAAACCATTTTAATCTCACACAATATTGATTCAAAATTTAGCCAGCTTTCCACATAACTCACTGATTAGGGCCCGCGCACACCAACCCCCCAACTAGGTAAACATTATAAATTAATATATTAATACGAATAATGTTTAGTAAATGCCGGTCCAGATTCATTTCTGTCGACACTTGATAGGCTTTCATTACGCCGGCAAAGGAGGCTTAAGTCGCCGTCCCTTTTGAAGTATTATGAGGGAAATTCGGGAGCTTTTCGCACGCACTCGAAGGCTTTCACCGCCCCCTAGTCCGTCCCTGGGGCCAAGAGGAAGCCGATCCGACCTGGGTGGACTTCGAAGATGTCCGAAGGCTGCCCTCGTGGTACTTGCGGTACATAGTGCCCATCTCGAAATCCTAGCAGTTGACAGATGTGACGAACCGGCCGGGTTAACTTCGGGTACTCGGACCAAAGTCAACAGTGAATTTTGTGTGGGTGTTCGTGGCTAGGGGGGAGGGGTTCTTTCGGTGTGTTTTGGAGTGTAATTTGATTTTGGGTTTTCCTTGGGGTTTTGGTTGATTTGTGGAGATGTTAATTGTGGGAGAGTTTTTGAATCGGGTAGAGATGTTTGGGCTGTGTGTTTGTTGGAAATTTGTAATTAATGTTTTTTTTTGATTGAATGATTCGTGTATTGTTGAAGAATCGTATATATAAATTTTAAATAATACGTACGTATATATCATCGTTAATTTAATGGTCAGTTAGTTATTTTTTGTATTCGAAACACTCAAGCACATTTGTCATTTTTTTCTTTGTCATGCTTAAATTAAATATTTATATATAAAAAGATGTAAAAACAATGGCTCTGACGCCGGTCGCACGACAATAAAATACTCATTCTAAATGCTTTTTTATGATAATTTTTTTATCAACAACGATTGTCAAATACGTAAATACAATTGTTTCACATTTATAATGACGTTCGGATAAATTTAAATTACATATAATTGACTTGAATCATTTATTTATCATAAAATTCATTAACAATAGTTATTTATTTATATTAAAAAGTATGATGTCTAATCAATTTTCTAAATTAGAGTACGAAGGTCGAAGACACACCAAACAATGACCGCACACTGATTATCACATATTTTCCAATAATAACTATATTTTTGACACCTACTTTTGTAATGACCGTCACAATCTACGGATGACTCGAAAATTCGAAAATTCTTCGACACCCACGATGCTCTCACTTCATTTATAACATCCTGTATATAAATAAAGTAATATTTATAAAATAATACACCTTCCATAAACATAAATCGAAAAAAGAGCGTCACAACTTAAATATTCTTTTACATTTTAAATTCTTTTGAGACCGATTTTTAAAATATTAAAAAAACAAAAATACCTTTCCACAACTTCCTCAGCACTTTTCCAACTGCCATAAAAGTCACGCTGGATGCACCGCCTCGCAAAACCAAAAAAACGACACAATCTTGGCTCGCAAAGCACTAAATTACGTTAAAAAGTTTCAACAACAAACCGCTCCGAGATAACTGCACGGTTATGGCGAACGCATACATCACTTGGACCGATTCGAATTTGCAATTTCGCCAAACAAAAAGGGCGCCAAAGTCCGTCCGACGCCTCGCATTTCGTTTATCGAATCTGTGCAGACGTAATTGCAAACGAGATGCGCTTTCGGAACGTTCTGGTGGAAATACGGTTTCGGGTGGAGAGTTCTAGTTTGTCTTCGTCGTGAATTTAAAGCGGAAAATTATGCCGGATCCCTGGAAAATAGGTGGAATGCATGGGAACTAACCGCTGTTATCCTTATTCACGCACGTAATAGGAACTTGAATTATTTATGCGTCCGTATAGTTTTTTTTTTGTGGGTGTGTATTAGGGGAGTGTAGTTTTTGAAATAATTTTTTCATGGTTGTTTTAGATGGTTTTTGTGTTTGAATACAAATGTGATGTTTCAAAATGATTATTTCGTTTTGTTTCCATTGTAAGATATGATTTTTCATTATATTTTTTGGTGAAATAGGGTTTGGACGTCTAACAATTATACAAAAGTGAAATGGCAGCGCTTATTGGTCTTATTAATTTGTTTTAAAATGAAAATCAGAACAATAGTTAAGAATCGCGCTGTTTTCATATTTCATTAATTCATGGTAAACGCAATGTAAGCAATACATTTATGGCGGCCAAATAATATTTTTTAAAAAAATCTAAAATGAAAACGAACATTTAAGAATCGCGCTGTTTTCATATAACTAAATAGGTATTATAACCGTTACGCTAAGGCGGTCGTTCTTAAACCAGTAGGGGGCAGTAGAAACAACCGCCCCACTCACGGATGAAAGAAAAAAATTCTAAAATCACGCGTTTTCGACTAGAAAATGATTATCGACCATACAAACATTATTTTATGCAAAATAAACACGAAAAACGCATTTTCAAAAAAATTTCTTTCATATCGTAACCCTGATTTTCCAAAAAAGATGGAAAAACTTCTATATTTATACATTAGCTTATCTTGTACTTACTCTCCAGATCTTACACCATCAGATTACCAAATTTTCAGGTCATTAAAAAATTATTTAGATAGGAAAATTCAAAAAATACAGAGGTGGTGAAATAAGGACTTTCCGAATATTTTTATTCATAACCGACATAATTTTACAAAAAATATATCGAAAATTTGATAGAAAGGTGGACAGAAATTTTCTATAACGGTAGAAATTATATTTTAAATTAAGAATTAATAAATAAAGTTTTTATCAAAAATTTCATCTGTCATTCAAACCTGTGAACCGTGAACCTAACCCAAGTTTCGGAAATATTTTTGCGAATTACTCACTAAACGTAACCCATCCTGTCGTCGCAAGATGAATATACTCGCGTAAACCTAACCCAAGTAATGGAAATATTTTTGCGAATTTCTCACTAAACGTAACCCATCCTGTCGTCGCAAGATGAATATACTCGCGTAAACCGGTATATCGGTTTACTGGTTCACCGTCCAAAATGTGCCCTCGGTAAATACCGGTAAATTGAAAAAATCACTGGTAATTACCGGAAACGAGTGTATTGCGAATTAATGATAGATATAGACATATTATTGCAGAAAAAAATCGAAAGGGTGCTTTTATGAGTGTGAGAGGCGCCATTGTGAACCGGGGGGTAGTTATTGTTTATTTTTTTTACATTTATATATTTTTATACTAGTTATACATTTTTCATAACTACCCCCTCCCCCATGGATTTGCATACATATATTATATTTTATACAATGTGACTTTCACTGAAGCTGGAAAAAATGATTACTACCCCCCCCCCCACCCCCCCATGGATTTGTATACACATATTTTATATAATATTTAGGTTTCAATCAAAGATTCTGTTTTTTTTTAAGTAAAAGTAGCCACATACAGTCATACATAATCATTTAATCTACATAAATAATTTTTTTTTATTTACCGGTAAATTATCGGTAAACCGGTAACGAGACCAATTATTTATCGTTTACCGGTAATCGAAATTTGACGGTGAATTGCAAGCCCTAATACTAGCCCACAAACAAAAAAAAACATTTAAATTACTGTACATTGCTGGTGGCCAGAGGCTAACTCACATTTGCTTGCTTGTGAGCTTGCTTGAGCTTGCTTGAGCTTGCTTGAGCTTGCAAGAGCTTGCTTCCTGTGAGATTGCTTCGTGTGAGCTCGCTTCGTGTGAGCTTGCTTCCTGTGAGTTTACTTCGTGTGCGTTTACTTCGTGTGCGTTTGCTTCACGTGCGTTAGCTTCCCCCTACCTACATTGCCATGTACACTGGGTCTAATATTTAATTTTTATAATAAGTTCACTACTAAAAATGTATTTTTGATACTAGCAACTATTTTTCGGGCCTAAAGATAATTTTGTTGCGAATTTGTCGTTTTATTTGACGTTTGATATATACTGTGAATTTGTAATGTAAATACTGTGACCAATATGTACATTGTCCCATTTCGTAACGCCACAGTTGGTAGCACGCTTCGATCGCCCTCATCGTCACGTTGGCAACGAAAGTTTAGCAAGACGCGCGCCGGCGCCCGAACCTCGTTCATTCACTCCTCTACTCTGACGGCCGCCACACCTCTCAACTATGGAATCCACTTTTATCCAAGCAATCGGTAAGCCAAACGCCAAAATATCAATACAATCGTTATTACAATATACATATCTTTCGTTTGCGTTAACGTAATTTTCCAAAATCGCACATTTGAATTTTGACACACGTGTTTCGTGTCCGGTGTTCGCATAACCGTTTTTTTTGACAATACCGGCTTTTTCGTTTTAAAGGGCGAATGTATTTTATGTTACTGTGTGTGTGTTTTTTAGTGGTTTTTCGAAACACGTGTTTCAAGCGTGGGCTTAACCTAGAACACGTGTCGGTCTCGTGATCGTATTTCACGTTTTGATTATCGTATGAATGCCTTCTGTTGCTTTATAGATGGTCCTTTACTAGAAGAGCGTAAATTTTTTATTGAAAAAAAAATTACGTGAACAAGAAATGCGTTGTAAGTGCTTAAATTGGGATTTTTTTTAATCAATTCATGCATTATAAAGGAGTAAATTTAGTTTTTTCAACGAAGTTCGTTTATAGTTTGGATTTATTTATCAATTTTTAAACCATATTTTGGCAAATTTTGGGTTTATATGTACAGTGGCACGTTTTGCCGTCTGAACTGTTATGCAATGCAAATTTAAACGATTTAAATATAATTTTTTTGAAAAAACCGTTAGACATAACCTTAATAACACGCACATGTGCAAAATTCGTTAAAAAACCTGATTTACATCATAAAATGCATGAAATTCATCAAGGCATTCAATTTAAGCACCTATAATGCATTTTTATCTGTTTAAATATGAATTTTTCTATAAATAATTTACGTACCTAAAATTTAATGTTAAGTTTCCAGTAAATGTGGTGTACATTTCACCTAGTGTTAAGTACATGGTAAAATCTCTGGAAGCTGAAGAATAGCTCATGTAACATCCGGAATGTTGGATTTCTTTTCAATATTTGCTCATCAAATTTAAATTATGTTTTCCATGATGTTATTGATTACCGCCCCAGTCTGATATTATATGAGGGATTGGTATATATTCTGACCGATAATATAATGTTTCTCGCTCAATTTGTATTTTCTATATGATTTTACTTACATTTTTATATTTCTTTTTATAGATGAAGACAATAAGTCTCCGGTCAGACAAATAACAGGTGGGCTGAAAAATTCATAGGCTGACACGTAGATGTGTGTATAAATTTGACAGCTGTTGCACTATTAGTATCTGAGTTATAGCATTTTTAATGAAAGAACTTTTGTTTCTTTAAAAAAATGGATAAAAAGGAATTTCGTGTGTTAAAGAAACCATAAATAGCGTTTAAAAGACGAAATCGCGAAAAGGCGGCCTCATTTGAAGACGAAGAAAGTGCTGTTTCATCAAGACAATGCACCGTGTCACAAATCAATGAAATCGATGGCGAAATTGCAAGAATTGGGCTTCGAATTGTTTCCGCATCCACCGTACTCTCCAGATCTGGTCCCTAGCGACTTTTTTCTGTTCTCAGACCTCAAGAAGAAGTTCGCTGGACGGAAATTTTGCTCCGTTGAAGAGGTAATCGACGAAACTGAAGCCTGTTTTGAGGCTAAAGACAAATCGTATTATAAAAATGGTATCGAAAAATTGTATGACCGCTATAATCGTTGCATCACCCTCGAAGGAAACTATGTTGAAAAATAAAATCAAATTCTATCAGCAGAAAATTTTTTCTATGCTAGCCTACGAAATTTTCAGCAAGTTCTGTTTGGCAGATTAAGAAAAGTGGCATCAAAATCAATGAAGAAGAAATGAAGCTGAACGGACATGATCCATTCGAAGCCATCCTTAGGGCCATATCTTCATTCCCACTATGAGGTAAATACACGTTAAAGATTTCATACACAGTATAACGTCACAGCAATTTATAATGGTTTTTTTTGATGTGCCATGTATATGGAATATCTGCAAAGTAACACGTTTAAATTTTAGTTACAATATTCTTTGTTTGATAAAGTCTTTGAAAGTATAATGGATTTTAAAATTTATTTGTAGTTACAGTTTTTAAAATATAATAACTTATGTTTAAATTAACATTCAAGACTCTTGGAATGTTGCATTCTATATTTAAAAGCAACCTGTTGGTTTATCTTTGATCATTATATTGGTATGTGGCTGTGGAATTTGATTGAATGCGAGATTGACGGAACGAATTAAAAATATGTGTAGTGAGTTGAAAAATGTGTAAATTTTTGCACACCATGAGTAAATAATTGAAAAACCACATAGTTTCATGGTAGGAGAAATAAATTGTAAAAAGGTTGAAAAATAGGCAGAACTGTACGAATTTAATATATGGAGTAAGAAAGTTTGAATGCTCACCGATGAGTGTATGGACTGAAATAGTAATATTGTGGTATTTGCAATTTAAAATAAAATATTTTTCTTTTTTCAGATACCAAAATGATGCACATGGTAGAATTACTACTGACATAACCTAAAAGTCTGCACCGATGATGGAAATGAGATTTACCACATGGGAAAAAGAACAAATCTTATATGCCACATGTGTCTATGCTATTTTATTAACGGTTAGTATTTTTTTTCTCAATTCATATATATATATTCCCAATTTTTACATGATGTGATTTATAACCGCCCCAGTCTGATATTTACTGATGAATGGTTTAGTAGCTGATGTATCCTGCATTTATCAATACCTCGTATATATTTCTTTGAAAACATTCTCTGATTTTATTTTTTTTATTATTTCAGATGTTTGAAACGATGACTACATCATGTTTTGATATATTGGATCAAACTTCAGGTAATTTAAATTTTTATTTTTTACAACAATTTAACCTATTTTTATTTAATATGATGATTTTATAAATAGACAAGCATATGTCTGAAGTGTCCTGTTGAACTGTTTATTCTGATTGTTTTTTTCGAAATGATTTATTTGTATACATTTCCCTATTTGTTTCTAAACGCTGTTGTTTTTTCAGATTATGCTGGAAGATTTGGAAATAATGATTTGATTTTGAGCATTGTCAGCAGTGTTACAACAAAATTATCAATGAGGTAATTATTATTTTATTTTTGTACAACATTCAACATTATTTAATATGATGATTTTATAAATAGACAAGCATATGTCTGAAGTGTCCTGTTGAACTATTTATTCTGATTGGTTTTTTCGAAATTATTTATTTGTATAAATTTCCCTATTTGTTTCTAAACGCTGTTGTTTTTCAGATTATGCTGGAAGATTTGAAAATAATGGTTTGATTTTGAGCATCGTCTGCAGTGTTACAACAAAATTATCAATGAGGTTATTATTATTTTATTTTTTGTACAATACAATTACTTACATACCCCATCGAACATAAGCCGGCCATCACAGAATTTTCATAGCTATGATGGTGGCTATACGGTGGGTACATTAATTTGGCGGTATGTAAGATGTTAACAGATTTGTTAAAATCTAAGGGACCTCCTTACATTGTTTTATAACTTTTCTTTTTTTCATCTTGCAAACGAGCGAATCTAACGAAAATTTTATTTTCAGGTGCTGACTTGTATTTCACTTTACAGTGATCTTTTAGATTGAAAAATTTCACCTTGCAGAGTTTAATGAGAGGTAATTTCATTTTGATAATATAATAATTCTTTATTTGTATGTACATGATGACTAAATAGTTATCCCTGGCTCACAAAATCGTGGGGAAAACAAACTATGGTAACCTTCTGAAGGCTATCAAATTGAAATTTAATCACTTTGTTTTTTCAATAAATTTTAATTGTGATTTTTTTCTTTCCAGAATTTCAAGATATCAGAAAATTTAGTCTGTAAGGACGAATTTCAATCACATATCAAGTTTTATTTCATCATCAATATTATCGATTGGAAAACTAGTGATTTTTTTTTACATTTATTTGTTGAATCATTAAATATTTTAACAACATTTTTTTGTTTTATTTATTTCTACATTTTTACTATTTATTTACCTCATTTTTTGTGTTAAAAAATGAAATACACCTAATATTGAATTAAAATAAGACTAGTATAATTTGGAGGGAAATATTTATGGTTATTTTAATTAAATAAAACTTTCTATGAAGATTGTTAATAGAAATTGGGTTAAAATTTGAAACTATTATCCTTATTAACACAAAATTTCGATATTTACCAAAAAATATTGATATTTGGATATCTTTTCTCAAACAAATTGTTTACTATCACTCGAGTCAGTCCTTATAAGGAAAATCGAATACCCTTGATTTTTTTTCTTTGACAGTATGTCAATTGGATATTTTCTTATTTCAAAATAAAAAAGAGCAAGTTAATAAAAAGCTTAAATACTCTATCCAAATAAGAATTTTACAAATTTCATAGAAAAGCATTTTTCAAAAAAAAAATATACAAACCATTAATATAGTACCTGAAATCAGGTTGAACTGATTTTCGTCATGGAGAGTTATTTTATTATGATCAACTAAATGTTTTTTGCTTTTTTGTACCTGGGAAAATTTAAAAGGTACTACCATATTTCTACGTGTGTGGTCCGCTCGGATAGAACTAGTCTTCAATTCATAACAAAAAAAACCATCAATTTAGTGACGGTTTGAAGGTAAAAAAGGTAGATGGATCCTTTCGTTCCAAAAAAAATTAACATGGTTTCTAATTATGCGATATTATGTGCTTTGGCTAATGGCGTTTGAAGACGACTCGAGTTTTCGAGGAATTATTTTTGTCGGAATAGTTTTCGGTAATTAATGGGTTTAGATTTTTTTTGGTTTGTATAATATTGTAGTTTATAGTAGTTTTGAGTATTATTAGGATCGTTCAGTTTTATATTTAGAAAATCAAGAGATAGATAAACATTCAAATTTTTTTTACAGTTAATATGCGACGATATGGTCAAATCAAGTTAATACAATCAAGATTAAACAACAGATTGTCAAAATAATTTTTGTTAATTTTGCAAGCGTTTTTATTTTTAGAAAAACGTTAAATTCTCTAACCACGTGATATTTTTCGTTTGAAAAAATGTTTCATTACTTTTCATTTTTGTTTTATTCGCTTTATGTAATTTTTCAAAATTGTTCGAATGAGTTTTTTATAAACTCCAATCGACCGAATACGGTATGAAAATTTAAAAATGATCCCGAATTAAAGTTTTTTTAATACATTTTTACAAATAAAATTGAAATTTTTCAATATAAATTATTAAATAACTTGTTAATATTGTGATTTTGTAAAAAAAAACTACATTTTTTTATCATAGACAAAATATTTTTATTATACACTGCACTCTCAATCATCTTGACACTATCAAATCTAAAAAAATAGATAAAAATTTCAAAAAATAAATAAATAAATACACAAAAAAATTTACAACGCTTATTTTCCGAATAAACCGCTTCGAAACCGAAAACATCCACATCTCCCACAGTTGACAATCGCTGGACCGTTCTCGAACCGTCTCCCACAACAACACAATACAAAGAGAGTGAACGTTTTGAAAATTAACGATTCAATATCCACAATTGTTTCGGTTGGCGAGAGAGCGTTTTGAAATCTGTCGCCAGACAGAGACAAAACACCACAAACCCTCAAACGCGAAAGAGACAACAATATTAAGCGCTGCAATCGCAACGGTGCACCGCCGAACTACACCGAAATAGGACGAGCAGTCGGGCCTCAACCTCCATACAAAGAGGTTGTCTCTTTATAAATTTTCGCGATTATTTCGCGCAAGTTTCGCGCGAATAATTCAAAAACGCCGCGATGAAAAGGCGCCTTCTTTCAGCTTCAGCAGCGCGGTGATCCCCGGAAGGGACGGCCGCCCTTCCCGCTTCAGGAGAACAACATTGTAAAGGCGGCGGCCCTCAAACGGTGTTGCGGGCCCAGGCTGCAGCGGCCGATCGATAGTTTCAGCGCGCACACCTGAAACCGTTCACCCCTTCAGGACGACAAAGGTTCGATTGTTTGCGAAGGCTTTGACTTATAGGGAAAAGATCGATCAATACTCGGACGCGGGGCGGCTGCATCCCCGTAACCGGGACGACGGCTGAAAAATCGATGCTGTCACATGCAAGTGGCGGCTTTCAGCTGAAACGGTGTTTACTGTGTGTACGGATTCGTCCGCGGGTGCACTGTTGTTCTCGGTTTCTTTCTGTTTGTCGTTGAGGCCAGAGCCGTGGCAATGTTTTTATTCGGCAATTCTCAAAATTGTTCGAATCGCTAATTCAAAAAAATCTGAAAGCGCCTTTGGCGCCCCAAAACTCACGCGCCCTTGGCACTTGCCAATGGGTTGCTACGGCACTGGTTGAGGCTTTTTTACGGTGGTTTTTAATCGATATTGCATGGTTCGAAAGATGTTGAGATTTTTTGAGTAAACATAACGTGTTCTTGTCAATTGGTACGTCGTCTCAGACGACCGAATGAAAACAATTAAAAACATCTGTTATGTGCTCAAATCTCGCAGTAACGTTATATTCAAATGGACGTTGAAATTGTCGAGTCGAGAATTATTTTTGTCGTTCTGGAATTTTTTTTTCGTGATTTCTTATCGACTCGACGATTCTCGGAAATCCACTATAACGAAATTCGAGTAATGCGATTCTCGTAAACACTTTATTTTCGAAAATTTTATTCGTCATACAATTCTAATTTTTCTAAACTTAGAATATACGAATTATTTGGTTTTATACAAGGTTTTCATGTCAAATTGACTCTTTTTTCATTTCAAATTGACTCATTTCAAACAAGAGTCTTCAAAATGAATCGATTTGAAATGAAAAAAAAGGGTCAATTTGATATAAAAAACTTGTATATAAATCCTGATATTCATCACAATGAAAATAGTTTTCAGTAGATGCTCATTGTTTGTTATACTGTGTACAATGAGACTTCATTTTTTAGGTTTTTGAAAGAATCGATTAACGTTATTAGAGATTGGGCTATTAAAACTTTAAAATACTGGGTTTTTGAGATTGCAAAAATTTCGGGCACGTAAAATCGATATTTCTCTATACATATACAGTAAAACCTCGTATATTCGTTTTTGAATTCACCGAATATTGTTATTAGAGATTGAGGTATTAAATTTTTTTTTAAATTTTATTGTCGGGACTGTAAAACGATATATCGTAAATTATGGGCACGTAAAATCGAGGATTCACTATATATACGAGTATATACAGTGAAACCTCGTTTTTGAAAGCACCGAATAACATTATTAGAGATTAGGATTTGGGAGGGTTTAAAATAAATTAAAAAATGAGTTTTCAGGACTGCAAACCTGAACATCATTAATTCCGCGCACGTAAAATCGAGGTTTCACTAACATAAATATCTATCGACAAAAAATTTACAAACCTTCACACAGGTACATAAAATTCCCATTCGTTTTTCCTTCATCTGTCACACGCTCAGATGATTCCAAATTTCGACCACAAACTTACCTTTATATAATTTTTTTCTCCAATCCACACATCACAGATCACAGATCATCCTCGAGGTATTCCCATTCTTTCTAACCTTCGTTCTATCATATTCACGATCATCAGATTGACACGAAAGGGTCGCCTTTGTCGTCCCGGACTGACGCGTATTTATCATCGGACGTATAGCCCCCCGTTTATAAGCCCTCGTTTATTATTTATAACGAGGCTCTATTGATTTATCGGCGTTTCGTGTTTTGAATTCGAGCGGGAAAACGCTCCGACACGTGCTGGCAACGTTACAATGCGAAAATCGAAATTTCCGCGAACTCGTCTATTTGCGGCGGGTATTTTTGAATCTCGATTGTGAGGTTTAAAAAAAATATCGCCGGTTTATTTTCGGCGCGACATTGTCGCCGAAGGTCTTCTTTGGTTTTTTCTTGTTTTTGTTAGACAATTGTTGTTGGAAAATTTTTGGATATTTGGCGAATTTCGGACTTTCGAGACCTTGTCCGTTTCACGCTCTCATTGCTGCGAATCTAATTTTTTTCGGTTCGACGTTCAAATGAATGACAAAATATGCATTCGGTTTCGATTTGATGTATCGGAGTTTTGCAAAAATTCAACAGTCCGTATCTTTGGAATTTTCGAAAATTTTTGAATTATCTGATTGTCGTAAATCGTAATGTTGACTGTTGAAACCGCGTTTACATTGTGCGTTATGAAATCGGCGGTTCGGAATAATTTCGAGTTCAATTTTTGTTGATTTATAATAGGAAAAACCCATTCGTGATTATTTTTTTAACCCATTCATCTCTTTAATAACTCAATTAAAAGTTCATTAAACAATATTGTTCTTTGATGCTGCATTGAGATCAAATTGGGTCAAGTTGCATAAGATTTTGAATCAACTCTACAAATACGATACCTAAACACTTCACATGACTCAAAATGGTCAATATTTCACCACCATCATCGGTCTTTAACTTATTATATTAAAGATCCAGCACGTCCCATATGAAGATCAACCGGATGGTGGATCTATGTTGATCAACAAGGCTCGCACTGTTGATAAACGACGATCAAATAGTGGATCGACGATGAGCGATCTCCGGTGACCCAGATGATGACGATCATGATGATAGACCAAACAGGACCGGATCGTCTCTAGAAGATTCTAATGAGCAAACGAAAAAGAGTCACCAACGGGGTCACTTTTTTGATTTTCGATTCGGGTCATGGTGATAACGCGGTCTTTAAAATCCGTCTCTTGTAACTAGAGTTTAACGAGGTTTTTTGACTGTTTTTGAAAATGTGGAGATTTATTGTCGTTGTAAAACGGAGCCGTTAGAAAATAAACTCGGTTTTATAATGCGCAATTGTGTAATGAGTTTTTTCGACGATGACGCTGTTCGTAAACGACATGTGCTTTATCTGGTTCTTAAATATTATCGTTTCGCGTGTTCGAGTTTAATAACAAGTAATTGTGTGTGGTCAATGTGAAATTGTTAATCGATATGTGTGAAATTCGATATCGGCGTAATTGTTGGTTGCGCTATTGAAAAAAATTCGCATTGAACTCTGTATAAATCAGACATTGTTGCAATTCTATACGATGTTCATTTATCAATTAAGAACCCCTATAAATGTTCATCCAACCACCATACTTCAATTGAATCAATAATCGTTAAAACAATTACTAAACAAACCCAGTCTGATTTTTTATGATTATTTACAAACGTTGTTTATAAAAACGCTTAGAATTTGAGAAGTTTTTTTTCGACACTTATAGACGTTCCTCCCCCGTTTTATTTCGAACGGAAGCACGCTGCATCTTCCCTGCACATGCTTTGTGTACAATTTTAGAAAAGAAGTGCACATTTTCGTGGGGCGAAGGTAATTCTAAACGTTCGAATGCGTGGGATTGAAACGATGGAAAAAAAATACACCAAAATCCACACGATCGTGAGAAAACACCAGCGTTCGAGAAAATGCATCTTGCACCACGTGCACAATGAACGCGTGTGAAAGTAAACATGTCGATATAATAAATATAATATGATACTTGTCATACATTTCTACGAAACGGAGATTCTATTATTGATACGTCTCGAGACTTTCACTCGATGAGTTTTCCCTTCTCGCCTTGTACGGCCGCTAGTTTTCACCTAGATTTTAAGGGTTCTTCATTGCTCTTTTTGTCGCTTAATTGGATGTTATATCTCCGCAGTCTGCTCAGTCTTTACCTCGTCTGCCCCAAGGGTGGTCATTGCGATTTGCTTAGTGGAGGGTCAGCGACCATAAAGCTAGTTCATAGGCCTGAGAGTCTCCTTCGTTGGCATAGGTGGATTGGCATTATGTTACATGTCCCTTATTGGTACGAGGTTGGCTTTCGGATAAGGTATATAGACCCCCAATATTTGATGGGGAGACCTTGTCCTGCAGTGGGCACACAACCGGTCGATATTGATGATGATAATGATGATCTCCGAGAAAGTCCGAGAAGCTTTCCTCGTATTATGTGTCGCGTGAAAAATGGACAACGTTCAATTAAGCGCGATCGAAAGTGGCGAAAGAGTATCTCTTCGTCTCCTCTCCGGTTGACGACGAAATTAATTATGTTCAACGACGATGGCTGTCGAGAAACGAGCTCTAATTGTAGCCTGACTCTCTTATTTCGTATTATGTTCGTTAACTTGTTGATCGCCGTAGTAATGGGCTGAAATTTCGAAGATTTTCGGAATAAACCGCGCGTGAAATTATTTCGTCGCGCTCCGCGAACCCTCCGAGTTATTTTTAAATGTAGAATCTTATCGATTTTTGATTAGATGTTGTATCGGTCTGGGTCAAGATTTAACTTGATTCGAGTAATTTGTTTGTTTCGATGATGTGTCACGGTTTTATCAATTTTGTGAGAATTATGCGGATTATTTATTATCGTATGCGATGATGTAAGTTCTGTTTACTCCGTATTGTATTTATATTGGACGTAGCTTATGGAATATGACTCATTCGAGTTCGGGTCTTTGAACTTCATGCTAGGAAATAATTACCGAAAATTGTGTATGTATTTATATTTTTTTTAATTAAAAATTTTGCGATATTATCTAAATAAGATCAAAACACGATGCGATCACGTTTGCATATTATAAAAAATAATTTTAATTACGAATCAATAAAAAATAATAAGATAAGCATAATTGAATATTTGCACATTCGTTTTGTAATAAAAAAACATATCCCCCGATTTACGCGGTAGATACGTTCCGCAAAAATCCGCGTAAATTGAAATCGCGTAAAAAAGTGTATATACCCATACAAAAAAACAATATCTTTGTTTCGATCTTCGTTTGTAATGATATGACTTTTCTCTTAACCGGCTGCTTTTTTCAAGCTTTTTATTAGCTTGCTCTGATTCAGAAATGTTGTTTGTTATTTAACTTCATTTGACATTGCAGGGCTATATTAAAAATATGTCTAGCGAAAATATATTACAAATGAAAAAAAAAACAAATAATATGTAAGCATTTTTACCACTTGTATA
Organism: Hydropsyche tenuis; assembly: GCA_009617725.1. Lineage (NCBI taxonomy): Eukaryota > Metazoa > Arthropoda > Insecta > Trichoptera > Hydropsychidae > Hydropsyche > Hydropsyche tenuis. The sequence continues at coordinate 715,508 of VTON01000070.1, forward strand.
TAAAAAATCACGCGGAAAAATATTACGATACGCTTACACGAAAAAACAAACTTCAGACTAATTAGCGAGGTACACTGCTTAAAGAAAGAGGAAACAGGAGAGGGGGGATAAACGGTCATCGATACCGACCTGTGCCCGACCGTTATTTTTATCTTACTAAATAATTTAATTAAGTAGATGTCATTATGTAATATTGTAATTAATTAATAAATTAAAAAAAATATTTGTTTGACCGCGTTAAAGTGAAATCGCGTAAACCAGATACCGCTTAAATCGGGGGATACCCGTATACCACACGTACACACAGTAGCCCCCGGTTTAACACGTGTTATATTGACTCGGCATTAACGCCGCTTTCCTACATTTACATTCGGCCATTACGTCCAAAGTTGAACCCAAATCCATAGCCATTTTATTGCCTATGGCGACGCAAAATTTCACAGAGAGGCTGCGTTAACGACGCCGATGAAACGAAATAAAAATTCCTAAACTTTTATACGACTTTGGCGCCACCTTGGAAAGAACGCTCTGGGCAGTTGCCCAGACGGCGCATATCTCATTTCGTTTCAGATAATGCCTTTCGAACAATACGTGAACGGTTCACGGCACAAATGGTAAATAATCTAATGGGTTTTTTTGTGGTGGACGTCAAAGTTCGGTTCGTTTATCTGGCTTTCGTCTGTGTCTGGGAGATAATTGCCGATTTGTGGAGTGTATCACGTTGCAGTTTTATGATGGTGATTTGGGTTTTGGTGGAGATTGAAATGGTAATAGGATGATCGCGTGGTGAGATTTATGGATTGTGCTGGAATGGTAGTTGAAATGTAAAATTGAATGAAAGATGGATAGGTGAAATCGAAAAAGTGTTTGAAGTGTATTTTTCGAGATAGGTAAAAGTTGAAGAGTTTTTATCCAACTGTAAATGCATACGATGATGAAATCTCGAAATGAATATTTAATTTAACTTTTTTCAATAAAAAATAATGTTTTCTCTCCAAATAAGTGCGATTTCTTTCATCGTTTCCCCGCCGAATATAACGCATACGTTCCAACATAAACACATTTCCTTCACGATATTTACATACATATATTCAATCCAAATAGACTCGAGATAGTTTCCTAGAGTGCACACGCGATATGATATCGCTGCATTTGTTTACATTTTCTTATTTCAACAGTAACGTTTATATACCGTTATTCACACGCGTAGGCTCACACATACGACCGCTAGACATAAAAAACTTCGATCACCAACCGAAATTTCGCTCGACCAAACCCAAGAAAACACACAACCGATGCACTCTTGGAAAAGTTTGTTGATTCATCTGCACCTCGTCTGGCTAGAAGAGAGGGACACGGGTATATAATTAGACCCGAGGAAACTGGGGGTGTAAGAAAAGGCCAGCTCGAACCCAGACTGGATTCGTCTCGAGCAAGTGCGGAGGTGTCTCGTTTTGAAGTTCTTGCCCATATTCGATGACCAGCTCGAGAACCGAGCACGCAATTCGGCCCTCCACGGTCCGCTGTTCAACTCTTGGCAACAGGGAACAATGGCCGACCGTTGCACAACTGACTGCTCTCCGATTCTACACTGCCGTTGCTGTTATTGCCGCCGTACAACAGGTAGTCGGTGTCCGAAATCGTGTCGGATTTTTCGTGTTGTCGTTATGATGGCCATTATACGGAAAAATGAACGGTGGCGCAACGGTTACGGAACGGGGCGACGACCTAACTCGTTCGAGGCGGATTGTGGGATGCGATATGCTTTTTAGAAAGTGGTTCACATGTGTTAGGGATTCCGGGTTGTGCGAAGTGGGTTGTCGTGTTTTTAAATGTCGGTAACCTTATGGGAATACGTAAAAGTCTCTCAGAAGCAACGGCGGATCCGGGAAGTTTGCAGGGTGGGGGCAATTTCTGATTTTTTTTTTCAAAAATAAGATTTATATACTCAATGCCTTTTTTGGAAAAAAAAGTTGCCGATAAGTATTTTTTATCAAGCTTCTTATGATTTTTTTTTCTTATTGTTTTTTAATAACGCCGCAGGCGAATTTTTTTTCACAAAAAGTATCGATCTTATTGTTAATAAAATTTATAAGAAATATACTAATTTTTGTCATGAAAACGAGACGATTGAGGATATTTTTTCAAAATCATATACATTAACGCCGCAGGCAGATTTTTTTTTCAAATATAGCATATTATTGAAATTATATTTGAAAAAATATGGAAATCTAAATGTGCTTTAATATTTTATCTATTATAAAAAAATCTGAATTTAATTATAACGTATATGTATAAAATTATGTAAATCTCTAGGGTGGTGGCAATTGACCGTTTGCCATCACCGTGGATCCGCCACTGCACAGAAGGGTCGATATTTCGGTAAAGTTCAAGGAAACATAAAAAAGTTTTTAATTTGAATATCGTGTTGCTTAATTAGTTGTTTTCGATTCAAGGATACGACATATGATAATTGCGGGTCGCTAATTTTTCGACACATTCGAACTCCAATTCGGAATACATCATTGCTTTTATTCGTATATATGTACCTGCGCAATAAATTCTCGTTACGAAATACACACGTGCTCGAGAGGATTCTTCGCGTGCCAACATTGGCACGCATTTCGGCAATTTATTATCCCCCGTAGATACAGTACGTACATATGGCCGTTACGCAATTTTCTAAAATCGTCGTTTCCCCAACCTTGAAACCGTCCACGTCCATTTGTCAAGCGATAAGAGGAGAGCACTCCCATCAGCCCATCGTCTTGCGGTTTTCCGAGATAAAAATCTCGACCGTGTAAAATGTAAATAGCCAATACAATATCGGCCGAGTACACAATGGCTATGGGTGTTTAGTGTACGTAGCTTTTGTGTGAGCAAAGTGGCCGCGGCGGACAGGGGTTACCATTTATAGTCAGGAATACCAGACGGCTCAATATAAAACCTTCCTTTGGTTATATAGCTCGGTGCACGTGAAGCCGAATGGTACAATGCTCAAATCCCGCTTTTATATTCGGAGGATTTTCTTTAGTTGGAATTTGTGTATGTAATACGCGTTAGGGTTATACACAGTCAAAAATTTGTTTACATGTCGAGATTCAACGAAATGGAAAAGTTTTCTAAACGCGGTTTGATGTTCGAGTCTAAATAATTTCACAGGTACCAAAGTCGACCCTATAATTACGGAAATCTCCTTTTAATCACATACCATTAACATATCCTAAAATTGTCATAATTTCGAAAACATACACATGCCACACTATACATCCAACGCAATTCATACAAATCCGGAAACGTGCGTGTAATTACATCAAATCGTACAATGAGTTTCCTGGCGCACAATATGCGCTAGAACAAAGACCATCATCGAGCGCACATTGTACGTACACGTGTGGTTTTTTACCTCGCAAATTACGCGCAGATTTATTATTCGCGATATCCGCGCATTTTTTACGCAAAGCTAACCATCATATCCGTACGTGACCGTCCGTCGATAAAGTCAATTCGTGATGTAATCGATATTTTCGCCGGTCCGCATATAAATCGATGATGCCAGACGCGGGATAATCACCGCTCAATGCGGGATAAATCATTATTCGTTTTTAATGCACGACCTTTTATCGACCTAGTGTATGAAATAAAACGAAAAAACGACCTTCGTCGGTCGTGAAACTGAATAATTTCATTTCGAATCTATACGAGGTTGTTGCCACTTTGTCATCGTACGAACGTTCACCTGACGGGACTTCGCAACCCCTAGTCTAGACTATCGATCTGATCCTCGGGTGCATTGTTCGTATATAATCAGGTATCCCCTGATTTATGCGATTTCACTTTAACGCGGTCAAGCAAATAATATTTTTTTTTATTAATGAATTCATTACAATATTGCATAATGACGTCTACTTAATTAAATAGAAATTATTTAGTAAGATAAAAATAACGGTCGGGCACTCGTCGGTATCGATGACCGTTTATCCTCCCTCTCCCGTTTCCTCTTTCCATAAGAATTAGTCTTGTTTTTGTCGTGTAAGCGTATCACAATACTTCCCCGCGTGACTTTTTATATAAAAGTGGTAAAAATACTTACATATTATTTGTTTTTTTTTTCATTTGTAGTATATTTTCACTAATTGTAAGACATATTTTAATACAGCCCTAAAATGTCAAATGAAGTTACAAAGCTGCCGATTAAGAGAAAGGTCATATCATTACAAACAAAAATCGAAATTTTGGATCGCTCACAAAAAGGAGAAAAATTGTCATCTGTTTATGAGATGAGATTTTATTTATTTTTTTTACCTTGGTTTTTTGTATGGGTACATACACTTTTTTTTACGCGATTTAAATTTACACGAATTTTCGCGGATCGTATCTATCGCATAAATCGGGGGTTACCTATAATTTCATGAAATCCAATCTGTCTGAGAATCCACATGTAAAAACCCAACACAAAGAGAGGCTATTTTAACATTCGTGACTAATTGTTTGGCGGCCGGTTTCCTTGGTAATTCGGTGTCTGCGTGCATCGCCATACACTTTGTATGCACCCACCACCCACTGCACCTTCGTGCAGTTTGCCTCATCGTCAGGAATGGGCAGGTGCATGGCGAGGCACGCGATCGTCTTAACGATCCAGCGTTTTGCAGCACCAAATCTGATCGATGGTGAATCTGGGTTTTTAGGATGTCTGGGTAAATTCGAGGCTAATCGTGCGGTTCGTTATTGGTTTTTAAGTGCCGTTATATTTAGAGAAATAATGGTTTATAATTAGCGGTGCGTTAGTCGGGGTTTGATTGTTCGATATGATGTGTGTGTATAGTGGAATGAAATCTCGTTTTTGTCTTTGTGTTTGGTTTGAAATTTAATGCGGTCTTGAGAATTTTGTTTGTCGAGTGCTCGATTCCTCTGTACACATTTTTCGTTATCTACATTTTCTCGTTCGTAAATCGCATGTAGCTTCGTGTATTAAATTAATGTTGCGAATATTTGTGTTTTATCTGTTTCGCGCGCAGTCTTCTGAATATGATTTGTAAATCCATTTATCTCTGAAGATTTCATCTTTATTTGAACATGAATATCTCATTAAACATAAGAGCAAATATATAATTTATTTATTTCATCATCATATACTGAAGAATAGCGCATTTTCAATACGTCATTCAAAATTCTCAAGAGAATTCAAAATTACCTCAGGTCAATGATTTCTTTTAACCGATCACACCACTTTTAACTAACTGATTCGTTTAACACATCGTTCATCTGGATCCGGACTCTGACCACAGTCGACCAGCTTACCGTTCCGCGACCCATCTTCATCCTAAACGGAAAAACCAACGCGGAAAGTGGTATATTCGCTCATGACATCGTAGGAGGTCCATCGAGTCGTTACTTCTGGGACGCCCGGTTCAAAACCGACTTTCTTTCCATGGATATGTGTTATAACAGGCGTCTCTTCCGTCTCCAGCGGAACGTGTGAACTCGGCTCACAACCAGATATATCTATTACACATAGAGGTCGGTGAAAGCAAACTGTGGGTCATGCGATTATATTCGTAAGAGCGTTATTTTTACGATTGCGCAACTCTTCCTGGGTTTTTTTGTGCCCTGACCGCGCGTCGACGCAATTGCGGTCGTTAGAAATTCGCAAATGGTTGATGGGTGTTTATGTTTTCGGTTTGTGAGTGTTTGGATCTGAAAGTGATGATTTTCGAGCGACCTTCTAGGAAAACGTTCGAATTTTCAATGTGGCGGAAAGGCCTTGTGCAGTGGTGCATATTTTACAGGCAAAGCATCAAGTCCGTTAATACGTGCATTATTTCGCAAATGAATACTTTGTCTAAATCGCTCAGAGAAAATATACACGGGAGTATGAATGAACATATTAACTAGAGAATGTATGAGTCATTTATTCCGATGTAGATAACGTGTTAACGAAATAAATAAATCGCAAGTAGGGAATATGGTAGGGTATATTTTATTTTATGGAAATAGAAGAAACCCAAAATATCCAACTTACGCTAATTTGTTTTTGGTTTACGTATTAGAAATTGTGACAGATAAGTTGGTAAAACATAGAGATCCATACACGCTTTGTATTATAGAATGCAGTTCTCGTATGTTACTTTCACAATATATAACGAAATAAAAAGTAATTTTTTTGTTAAGATATTTAGATATAGAGAATTGATAATACATATACAATGACGATACATATACATATACATACACATACAATGACGATTCCTTGGACTTCGTGAGATTCATTGCTATAATCGGGTCTTCTTGTTTGCGGTTTCGGTCTACACGGTTTTTTCTGTTAGCATCGACGGGTTATTATATCGAAAATATCCTTGAAAGTAGAACCGATTCGTAGCACGAAAGCCGCCTTATAACATACAGTTGCGTAATCCGCCATAATCGAGTTCGGCTAATGGTATTTTTCCTCGATTCAATCGGAACAAAAGTGAAAATTTTTACACGATAAACATATTTTTCCCATGCGCTTTTTTTCATATTATCGCCTCGAACTGTTGCTTTCGACCGGTCGTTATCTAAACACCCCGTGAGAAGTCCCATGCGTTATGCCGGCGCTTTTTACACACACACGCCTCGTTAAATTTGCATCATCGGACGCCATTGTTTCCCTCGCGGTACTTTCGTTGCGACACGAATTCGGCGCGTTTTTCGCGCGGTCTTTAAAAATTTGAAATCGGTCCGGACGAGTTTTTCGTTTTCGGCCGTCTGGCGAAAGTCGGTTCTGTAGGAACCGGTAAGGTTGATTGACAATTCTGTGTTCAAGATCAACGGTCGCTGGTAGGGCTTGCAATTTACCGTCGAATTTCAATTGGAGGTAAACGGTAAATAATTTTTCCCATTACCGGTTTGTCGGTAAATAAAAAAAATAGACGTATGTAGATTAGATGATTAAAGTACACCCGATCATCTTTTTACACGGGGATACGTTACGGAGACTACCGTGTAAAAAAATGTATGGTGACCATACAAAAATTGGAGATAGGTTCTATCACTATATCACTATCACTTTATAAAAAATGTGCAATGTGAATAATTTTCGCCGCGAAAAATCATCAAAAAACATCAAATTTTTTAATTTTAAAATTACATCAAATCTTACCATTGTGGCATAATAATACACATTTTTATTCCATGTTTAAGTGAAAAATCCGTGTAAAAAAAGTAATAGCTTCATCTACCTTGAACCGTGTTATTTCGGAACCGTGTAAAAAGAGGATTAGGTGTATGGTGTATAACTGTATATTATACACCTTTACTAATAACTACTGTTGAAACCAAAATATTTTCAAATACGTTATAGATGAATAATGTCATATAAATCTTTTATATGATGTCCTTTTTATTTTTACTTTTTAATTTTTAATATATGATAATAGAAGATCAGCTAATCACTTATGTTCAGGTGACCAGTTTTTGAAAATGTCTAGTCAATAAAAAGGAGGACACTTGGTAAAAATTGATATTAAAAAAACTCAACAATATTTATCGTTTTTCAACAAAATTTTCATTTCAAAAACCGACTTTCAGTGCTGAAACTAAAATAAATTATGAAATCGTTTCCGGTAATTATTCCAATTTACCGGTAATTTCCGATGGTACGTTTCGGGCTATTCACCGGTAAACCGGTAATGCAAGCCCTAGTCGCTGGGTAACGATTTTCGGTGCAATTGTCTCATGACGTGCACATGTCACTTGCGAGTGTCGTTGCACTTGATCTCCGTCTCGTCTGGTTAATCGTGTCAATTTGTTTAATTTTGTGTTGGTGCATCGTGTGTGGATGGGTTTTGTGTGTAAGACATGTCAGTTTTGTTATTCGTCTTCCGTTGTTGGATGATAACCTTTTGATGCTTTTCTACTTTTTAAATACGCTTGGGTCTCGTATAACATGGTTGTATGGTTCCACAAAAATGTCGTGTAGTACAAATCCGTGTTGTATGAAGTTGTTACAAAATTAGGGTTTTCGTTCTAAAAATATCGATTTTCGTTAATACCCTTTTTGGAATAAACGATGCAGAAAATATACATTTACGTATTTGGATAAAATGCATTATAGGTGCTTAAATTAAATTTCTTAATATGCTTCACGTAAAATTTATGCATTATAAGTCCGCAAATTATGTTTTTTAACGAATTTCTCGTAGTTTTTACGTGTGTTGTAAGGAGGTTATGTTTGACAGTTTTTACAAATCATTTTCCCTTACTGGTAGATCGCCTAAATTTGCATATGCTAACAGTTTGGATGGCAAAATGCGCTACTGGATAACATGTAAACCCGAAACTGGTTAAAATTGACTTCCAAACTACACGCGAAATTCGTTAAAAAAATTAATAATTTACGCACTTATGCATGAATTACGCTTGAAATTCTTTAAAAATCTCAATGTAAGAACCTACTTATAATGCATTTTTATTCTTGTTAAAATGCAAATTTTTCAATATACATTGTATGTACCTAAGTAAAGCATTACTCAATTGTTTTTTGTCTAACAATAAAACCTTGTTATATAAAACGTGTTGTACAAAAATAGATTACAATTCATAAACTGAAAATCGCGTTATACGAAACCCGAGTATATTTGATTTCATCCACTTTATCTTCGTCGTTTTTTTATATACCTTTTCAAATATCATTGCAATACTTCACTTTTCTATTTCCTGCTAATACATCTTACCACATAACAAGCCTAATGCCATTTCAATCTCTTTATTCTACTTTCGTCATGCTTCTTAATATTTATCTTATTTCTTCCGAAAATGGACATGATGACATTTCAACAAATATACTAATTTCAATACAATTTTCTCGGGTAATTCTTTACCTGCATCTTTTTCGAAATCGTTAAGTCATGATGACAGGGAGAAATCCTTTAGCCTTCTCATTTTCCTTGACCATTATGTTTAATGTTTCAAACGATTCAAAATCATCCCATCAAGTTTATTAGTCATCTATAAAACACGTCCGTGTTTCAAATATCGCAAATTTACCTCAACATTTTCCTGGAAACGCACCAAGCAATATAAAACATAATAATAGAAAGTTCAAAAATATAATGTAGGCATCGAGAACGAAGTCGTTTAATTATACTCGTATAGTGATCGTAATTCGATATCTCTGTACTTAGATTATTCATGCTATGACTTATCTTTCGTAGATTTTATTTGTTGTGTATTTATATTTCAATGGGTAGTCATGTAGATAGACGTTCAGATACGAAGTTCTTCCAATTTTTAAGTCGTTTGAAAAAAGAGAGAGCTGATGTTGTCGGGGCGGTATCACATAAAGGCAGTATCACCTGAGGCGTAAGAGGCTTATGCACCCACACCGTGCAAGTGAAAGATGACCTGTTAATATTAAAAAATCTATCAAAAGTAGTTTCTATGCTTCTCGAAAGGCGGTAAAAGTCCGCCGACAAGGAAAAGAAAAGTCGAAACAATTAGAAATCATCGTTCGAGTTCTAAGAACTGAATATATACGACAATACTAACCATTGACTGTATAAATTGTCGATGATAGGTTTTTTCGCATCGTTGCACAAAGAAAATATAAATCCTTTCTTTACGATAGTAATTTGTATTCTGTGCCAGTTTCTAGAATATTGTGTCAAAGTAAGATAATGTTTATTTCTCGCCAGTAGAGATAAGGTATATCTTATCATCTGCCTTTAGTATTTTTATTATGCTTTTGATTACACATTGTTTCCAGATCGATTTGATGAATTTCGCGTTATACAGAGGTTGTCAAACTCGAACGTAAAAACCAAGTACTGTAATAAACGCTAACGGTTTATCCGCAATGAAAAAATGGTGCATTATAACATTATTTTTCAATGATCGAATAACTGAATTCACTCCAAAACTTTTTTCATATACAAAACGTTCTTTAGAAGACCTCACATTAACAGTTGCTATTGAAATCGTACAAAATTAATCAAGGTTGAATCGTATTTATTTTAAAAACAGATCAATCATTTATTATTTAAACTCGATATCGCGATCATAATTTAGCATTAGATAAAAATCGTTAATTCTTCAGTACTTCGAAGCGTCCGATAAAGGCAACACTCCTATCGATCACGGAACCTCAAAAGCGCGCGTCCACTTGTTATTATTTATCATCGTGGAATGCCGTATCAAATGTGGAATGGTATTTCTAGTCGAGCGAGAGAGATACCCAGAGGCCATGCGGTGACCCAGTGAGAAAGTGGCCTGCTCGTCGACATCCTCAGCAGGTACAGTTACCTGAACGATCCAGCAGAATCGAAATGTTCAACAGTACCACTGTTTCGTGGGTGTCAACTGTCCGTACTGCTCAGGTGTGTCTATTGTCCCCGATTTGCATGGTCCGGTGGGCCTTTTGTCCCTCTCGATGGTCAGGTCCTGACTCCGGAGTCAAGGACGAGATCTGGTTTTCGCTCAAGGAAGATCGGTCGGTAAAATTTCGCGAAAATCCGGTTATCTCAAGGCTCTCTGCTTACACGCACCTAAATCGTATAAAAGTAAAAGGTTATCTTGCTTATGGTACCTTCGTAGCATTCCCGAACGACGACTCATCTTTAAATGTGTGCCAAATTTGTGCTAATCTGTGTTTTTTTTTTATGGTTTCAGGATGATGCGGACGTATATACAAAATTTAAAATCGGCCCATTGCAAAATGAAGACATGTGCGGGAACAATATTCTTTATCAGAGGAATTTTATAACTCAACGAAAGTCGTTAGTTCGCTCGAGAATCGTTTAAATTAGTTATTGGAATAAATAGAGAAGAGAGTATTTATCAGATAGTTTCTTAAAATAATGGGCGCTAACATGGGCAAAAATTCAAGTTTGCTCGATGCGTTACCTTCAGCGCAAGGCACTCTCCATGTCGTGATGCTCGGTTTGGATTCTGCCGGAAAAACTACCGCTCTTTATAGGCTAAAATTCGATCAATATCTCAACACTGTGCCTACCATTGGATTTAACTGTGAAAAGATAAAAGGGACCGTTGGCAAAGCGAAGGGAATCAACTTTCTCGTCTGGGACGTCGGTGGCCAAGAAAAGTTGAGACCCCTTTGGAAATCTTATACAAGATGTACAGACGGGATCGTATTCGTGCTCGATTCTGTGGACATCGAACGTATGGAGGAGGCGAAAATGGAACTGATTAGGACAGCCAAATCTCCAGACAACTCTGGTGTACCCATATTAGTATTAGCGAATAAACAAGACTTGCCGGGAGCTAGGGAACCTAAGGAATTAGAAAAGCTCCTCGGACTGCACGAGTTAGGTGGCAGTGCCCACGGATCGAAGGAGGGCAACGCTCACTGTTGGCACGTGCAGCCGGCTTGTGCGATAACTGGAGACGGTCTCCACGAGGGTATGGAAGCTTTGTATGACATGATACAAAAAAGAAGAAAGCTAGCCAAAATAAGTAAGAAGAAAATAAGATAAATCCGCGCCGATATTATAGATCACTTTCTCAAAATACCATATAATATATTAGTTGAACGACGAGTGCATTTTATTTGAAAATAGACTTTTGTAACGTAGTAATATTCAATAAGTGAGGACTTGTATATTATAGTAATACTATTTAAGCACAAAATAGATATGTATTGTATTGTATTTTTTTTTTTGTACTTTTGTTAAAATTGATCATTTGCTATACATAATCTATGTTGGTTGTTTCATATATCTCGACGATTCAGTAATGAAAATTCTCAGCTTCTTTTCTATAGCATGTAACATGTGATCAATTAAGTTTAATAAATCTATCCCACCGACTATTTTAAGTAATAAACGGATGCATTTTGTGTATCTGTTACACCTGTAAGAATGTGGTATATGTCTATGAGTATATGAAATTCATGCACTTTTTCATGTAGAATGTTTGAAACTGGATCGTTTTTTTTCATAGAAAACTTTGTAAAAATCCCTCACTGTAATTTATTTCTTTAATTTATAAAACTATAATTTATTTTAAAATTGTGATGAATACCAATAAATAGATGTATTTATTTGAGTTCTACTATAACGATTATATATTTCTTTTAATACTTTTATCTATAACAACACATTACATTGCGTCCTACTAATTAAAAGCCTTACTTAATGGCTCTAAATTTGACGAATATTACAGAATGTAGTGTCTCCATCATATTATTTTTTCATGTCACCTGTAAACCTCCTTTTTATGGTATAATTATTTTTTGATTCATAAATTTTCACTGTATATCGTGCCTTCCAATACTTAGTCTTGGTAATAAACGGAGACCTCATTCAGTTATCGAGAATAAATCTTCATGGGTGCACAAGTTATATGTTCATTTTTGTATGCACTTTGGTGCGTATCTTTCATGCCTTTTATTTTATATCCTTCTTCAATGTACATAACCATACATTTTATATGTTATTTATTTTTAATAATGTTTATTTACTAAATGTGTAATTTTTAATATTCATTTAAACCTTGTCGACCTCTTCATACGATTCGAGTCATGAAATTTGTTTCACCTGTTAATTATTAATTTGTACAGATTAGTATACTTCCTCCGTAAGTTAAATAAAACTTACATATAAAAAAATATGTACGATTGAATTTTTGTTTCAGCACAATTGTTCCTTAAAGAAATTTAGGTACTTTATTCAAATATCTCAATATTTGTTGAGTTTGTAGATAATATAATTGGTAGTGCATGCTATATAATCACTTCATAATTTTTTTGATTATAAAATCATTAAAATTACATTTCGTTTGAACTTATGTGCACTTCATATTGAATGGATGGACATAACATTTCATATTCACACAATTAGTAATTAAGAACATTAAATTGCCTTTCGCATCGCTAAAATTTCTTAGTGTAAATCATACGAGTTTTCCACTAGAATTTATATGTTGCGAAATCGATTTTTTTTCGCTACCAATTATCAAATTGACGTTCGGATTCGGTGAAGTTGTTCATTCGGATATTTAGCCGATCATTAAAGTTATTTTGATTTGTTCATTGTTTGTATAAATATATAATATACAATATAACATAATATATGTACCTTTTACATGGTAAATAATGACTGATGTTGATGAATGTAAGTGTATTTTATATGTTAAAACATAACGTGAATGTTCTAAATATATATGCAACTTATTGTTGATTTACATATTCAATGATACGAGTCCAAAACGCATGTGCGTCATTATGTTGTCTCTAAAGAAAAGTGTTATTTATTGATGTCTCATTAAATGTATGAAATTGTAAATGGTATTTTAGCCGATTATGTTTTGACTCGGTCCAAATTCCGCGCGTTTACAGTTTTGAAATTATATGCTTTTTAGTGTACACAACGATACGTATATTCTCAAAGATTTGTTACATTTCAAATATCGATTTTTATCATTATTATAATTGTTGTTAGATTGTTTTCGTCTCTGTACAAACCCGTACTCAAAATTATTTTTGAATCGAAAATTTGAAATATGGTTATGTGTGCTTCAGACATTTTGCCTTTTGAATTTTAAAAATGTATTTTTATCCCTTTGTAAATATGTAATTTTACCCAACATGTAATTATAGAATATATTATTGTTTTGATTATTGTTTAGTTATATATTTGAAAAATATATTTCATTTTAAAAAAACTATGTGTATTATTTCTTATTATTTTTTTATAACTTTACTAATCTGAAAAAAAGGGTAAAATATGGTTATAGCTTCCTACATTTACACAAAAGTGAGAGCATTTATTGGCCTATGTGTATCACGGATTTCATTTATAGTGTTCTTGTGTATTAATTATCTAATTATGTATTGAAGACGAACATTGTATTATTTAAAGTAACTTTGAATTATTTCTAGTATACAAATAGTCAGGGACCAGATGCAATGACCAATCAATGCTTCCAACTCACATTTGTATAAATGTAGAACGCTAAAATTCTATTTTACCGATGTTTGTTCGTTCTGGACATCATGTTTTAAAAGGTGCAAATAACACTAGCGCACACACCGACAGTAGCACACATGACACGTTTTAGGACAATTGGAGGACATATTTATAATTTATTTTAATTTTAATTTTAATCATACATACTATCAGTGAAGTAGTGTAGAATATGCTCTTCTGTTAATGTATAATGTCTTATCGTTCAGACTAATGTCTGATCGCCCATGCTTCAGTATTCAATCAAAAAAATTTCATCAACCTATAAATTCATCATCGACTATAGAATAAAAATATATTTGATAATTTCATTCGTAAATTATACTTGTCAGATACAACAATATAAGTCTTCGATTTGTAATTATTTTAATGAACCAGGGCTTCCAATTGTAATTTTTTTTGTTCCGGTTTCTGGTTATGTTTCATTAAAAAAATATATTTTAGTTCCGTCCCGGTTTTTAGTACAGCTCCGAGTTTTCAAAAAACAAACCGTACACTTACAAAAACCGCCTTTCCCAAAAATTTCGAAAAATAATTTCTAAAAATAAAACCATAAGCTTAAAAAAACCAACATTTCCAAAAATTCCTATTCCAATATTCCTAAAAAAAAAATGCTTTCTAAATAAACAAAACGACAACACTTCGAAAAAAATGAAATGTTTTTTACTGAAACGAAATAAACCGATATTTTTTATACCGGTTCAATTCCAGTTTTCGTTACGACGAACTATTCGGTTTTAAGCAGTTTTCGGTATCGGTTCAAATCCGTTATGATGCCTTGCATACAGGGAAGTCATTTCAGATTTTCCAAGGAGTGGGGGAGGGGCAAGCCAAATGTTTTTTTTTATTCCACAATTTTATATTAAGAAAAAAAAAACTCTTTTTAGCATTATTCGAACCCTAAAAATTTTTTTCCTGAAAAAAGGTCAACGCATTTTAAAATTATTCGACACTATTCAAAATTATTCGGACCCCGAAAATTTTTTCCCTTTGGAAAAATCTCAATTATTTGAAAGTATTCATTTGGAAATTTGATAGTGATAATCAAGTACGTACATGAAAAAAATTTATTTTATCACATTCGTTTTATTTAAAAAATTTTTTTTTTTAAACGGGAGAGGGCCCCTTTGGCACCCCAAAAATCACGCGTCCTTAGCGCTTGCCAATGGATTGCTACGGCACTGCTTCCTACACAATACCCCTAATGGGAACAATTTAAACATGCATTCATAAAAAATAATTGTGTATTAAACCTGAGCATTAAATAAAACGGTGGCCAGAAGCAAACGCACACGAAGCAAACTCACACGAAGCAAGCTCACACGAAGCGAGCTCACACGAAGCGAGCTCACATGCTTTCGAAAATTTTCGTATCATTTAACAAGAAATGTGACTTTGGTACTGACAAAATATTATGGACATATACTATTACATGTAACGTGAAATTCTTTTAACACAAAAACGCATTTTGGTGCTTTCAGTTTCGTGTTAAACATTTTTCATTTTAATTTGAAAATTTTCGAAAGCATGTGAGCTTACTTTGTGTGAGCTTGCTTCGTGTGAGCTTGCTTCGTGTGAGCTTGCTTCGTGTGAGCTTGCTTCGTGTGAGCTTGCTTCGTGTGAGCTTGCTTCGTGTGAGCTTGATTGGTGTGAGTTTACTTCGTGTGAGTTAGCTTCTGGCCACCACGTTAGCTTCCCCCAACCGCGAAAACGACATAAACACCGCCCATAACACTAAACCCCGCCGAATCGAATCTCACAACTGGCAACCCTGCCACCAGTCGACTTTCCGCCTGTCAGATTCGGCGTCTGCGTGCCGGTTTTTGTTCGGCCGTCCCCAACCATCGTCCATGCTCCACATCTCGCCAGAATAACTTGATCCGGCCACCAGACCTTCGTCCGACATGGAGGTCGCCGTCAGCCCTCAGGATCTGGAGCCGAAGACCAGCCCGAGGTCTACTGCGTCTCGCAGGAGCTTCGTCGAGCGCGCTTTGCAGCGGGATTCAGGTATTGCGCCATCGCGGGTTTCAATATGGTTCTTGTATAGTCTTGATGCTTCGAATTATTATGGCGCAATCGATTCGTGTGTGGTGTGTTTGTTTGCGCAAGTTGGAAGATTTTTATTTGAATTTTCGGTTGAAGTTTTTCTGTTGGGTATGTTTGTTTTGGTAGTCCTGCGTTTTAGGCGCGTAAATTGGGTATTGGAAAATTTGGATTTTAATATGATTAAAAATGTGTTGTAATTGCGTGCATTGAGATTCTCAATGTATTCGATGCGCAATTAATTATATAAATTTTTGTAGGTTACAATTAGAGGTAATAATCAACTTTTAATCATATCGTTAGTTTCGGGTCAATATTTTGTACAGTGGCACCTTTTTGCTATTTGAGTTTTTAGCGTGTGCAAAATTAGACATTGTGAGAGAAATGATTTGTAGAAACTTAAACATAACCTCTGTACGCATAAAATTAGTTGAAAAACTTTATTTGCAGATTTATAATACTTGAAATACGTTAGGAAATTATAACCCATTTTTATTTGCTAAAATACCAATTTTTCGATAAATAATGTATGTGTTACAGGCAAAGCATCAAGTCCGTTAATACGTGCATTCTCTCGCAAATGAATACTTTGTCTAAATCACTCAGAAAAAACATACACGGAAGTATGAATGAATATGTTAACTAAAGAATGTATGAGTCGTCTATTCTGATGTAGATAACGTGCTAATGAAATAAATAAATCGCAAGTAGGGAATATGGTAGAGTATATTTTATTTTAGAGAAATAGGAGAAACCCAAAATATCCAATTTACTCTAATTTGTTTTTATTTTACGTATTAAAAATTGTGACAGAAAGTATCGCTGCGGGAACGGAAAACGGTTGGTAACACATAGAGATCAATACACGTTTTGTATTATATAATGCAGTTTTCATATTTTACTCTCACAAAATGTAACGAAATAAAAAAAAGTGATTTTATTGTTAAGGTATTTAGATACAGAAAATTGAGCATAATAATAAATAATAATATTGACACAATAATTATTTACTCGTACAGATGACAACTACATTATAAAATACTTAACATGTATTGGCGTCTTATATGTTGCCAACTGTCAACAACTAAACTAACTCATCTGTCAAATCACTCAAATTTTGTTCATTATACGGTTTGTCTGATCAATGTCAGCGATTCGATATATTCTCTCGTCAATATATGCTATCCCTAGAGATAGTGTATACGGAATCTCGTATCGTGCAGTCTCTGAATAATGTATGTATTAACGACGATGAACGCTCTGACTGTAACATATGCACCTAAAGTGCAGGATTACCAATACACATTATTTACAATAGCTTTACTTTTTGTTTTCAGATGAAAAGTTTAACACTTTGGAATCTGAACTCGCTTCTTTTAAGGAAAAACATGAACGAAGCACATTAGAATTGGACTCGGCATACAAAAAAATTAACGAATTAGAAGATAATTTGAATTCGGTCAAATCTGATTTATCCGATGCGCAAGAATCTTTAAAATTACATCAAAACAATGCTGAAAACTTCCGCCTCCAAAGAGACTCGGCTTTAGAAATACAAGATAGTTTGACTAACATGATCGAAACACGAGACACCGAAATTAGTTCTTTGAAAGTGTCGATTGAAAATTTGCAACAAAGTCTCCAATCGGCTGTAAATTCAAAATGTGATATGCTGTTTAAAAACAAGGATGTCCATAGTAAATCGATAACCGATACTTATAAAGACATACATTCAGAACAAGAAAAAATCGGCCAAAATAGTCAGATAGAGATTTTGAAATCCGAACTTCACAGATACATGACTGATCTTCAAACAGTTCAAGGAAATACGGCTTCAGTGAAAGTTAATTTTGAAAGACAGTTAGCAAAGAAAAATGACGAGGTGAACATGTTAAACATAAAAATTTCCAAATTAGAAGATATCAAAGAAAACTTGAATAATAGAGTAAATTCTTTAAATAAAAAAATATCTCAACAGTTAGAAAAAGAACAAAAAGATAGTGAAGAATATCAAAATGAATTTATAACAAAAACCAAAATCATTGCTTTATATAAAAACAATCAGGAAGAGTCGAATATGAAAAATGAAGAACTCACACAATTTTTATCAGAATTGAAACAAATATTGCATCAATCGGAAGAAAAGAATAAAGAAATGAGATATAATTTTGATAAAATCCAATTAGAGCAAAAAGAAGCTATGGATAAGAAAGATGACGAAATCGCCGCATTGAAAAGAGAATTAGAAAACGCCAACGATCTCTTACAAATGACCGACGGTGATTTTAGTTCTTGCTTAGAGAGTTTGTCTCCTTCCGCAGCTATTGCTTCTAAATTCATCAAATCTCGAATGTCTTTGACTCAGGCTTACGATCAACTCGTCAAATTATCTGATGAGTTAGAATTAGAACAAAACGAAAAGAAAAGATTATCTAATGCTTTGACTAGCATTTTAAATGAATTAGAAGAACGATCACCATTTATTGAACAACAGCAACAACAGTATGTTAAAGTTTTAGAAATGAAAGAGGCTCTTAATGAGCAATTGCAGGCTTTGGTTGTCGAACATAAACAACTAAGGGAAGAAAATTCTGAATCTCTGAAGCTTTCTTCCAGATTTAAAAAAGAAAACAGTCAGTTGAAATTAGAAAATGATGACCTCAGTCGTCAGATTTGTTACCTTTTGAGAGAAGTTGAAACTGTTAAAGGAACATCTTTTTCATCTGATAATATATCAAGCCCGAAACAGTTTAACATGAATTCGTCTGATGTGATTTCAGAAAAAGTTGTTACATTCCGTGATATCAGTGAATTACAGGCAAATAATCAAAAACTATTAAAACTGGTCAGGAATCTGAGTGAAAAAAGAGAAGAAGTCGAACTCTCTAAAGATCAGAATGATCAGTTGGACTCGGAAGAAATCGGGTCCAAAATTGAAACCATGAAGAACAGAATAACTGAACTAACTGAGGCTCAAGATCGACAAGTGAAAATGATAAACGGACTTGTTAGACAACGAGACATGTACAAAAAAATGTGTGACGATCGCGATATTTCAATGAGTATCGACAAAAGTAACGATTCGTTTGATTATAATGCTATTAATAGGTCAGAAACGACCAAAACTTTTGCTGAAAAATCTCAGTATTTTGAAATCTTAGAATCTCAATTAGCCAATTTGAAAAAAGAATTGACCCAAGAGAACGAGAAGCACAAAATCTTTGTAGAAAAATCGAAATCCAACGAAGTTAAACTCGTTGAAATGCACGATGCAGTGTATAAACGGTTCAATGAGCTGCATTCTAAATATGTCAAATGTTTATCTTCCTCCGAAAGTTTGAATGAAAAGTGCAAAATGATGCAAATCGAATTGTCTTCGTCAAATAGAGAAGTAGCTTCGCTTAATGAAAAAATTAACTCGTACTCTTCTTTAATCGGTAAACAAGAATCTTATGTGAAAAAATTAAACGACGAATTATCAACTTCGAGAAAAAAATTGGTCCAAACCGAATCCATTTTGAACACCTTACGATTGGAACATACAAATCTAATCAATTCACGTAGAAATACAAATCAGCACGATTCAACTGAAAATAAAGCAAACTGTTCTGCCTTAAAAAATATAGAAAGTATTAAAAACTCAATCGAAAACAACGGTAATGAATCTGTTGTGAAGTTGCAAAATGCTTTAGAAGAGGCTAACAGAACTTGTTCTACGTTACGTTGTATGCTTCAATTAGAACAAAACAAATATCGCGATTTGACCGAGCACTTAAAAGAAGAAATAAATCAATGTAAACTCAAAATGAATTTTGAGCAGGATGTAATGCAAAATTTGAAGAACGAAATGTCCACCATCAAACAAGAATTGCAAATGAAAAATAATATTATCAAAGAGTTGAATACGAGATTTTCGAGTACTACAGAAGGCGGTTTGAAGTCAACTGGTATGTATTCTGATTCAATTCTAGGAAATTTGTCTGCCGAACATTCCGATGATGTAGCAGTTTTAAAACAACAACTAGAAATCAGTAGACAACACTTGGAAAAATACTGTAACATATACGAATGTTCTGAAAAAGATCTCAAAATTCTTAATGATGCTTTTGATAAATACAAGCAAGAAACAGAAACCAAACTTCAAGATTCTTTGATAAGAGAGAATCTTCTCAAAGATACGTGCAAAAATCTCGATACTAAAATTTCTACGTGTTCTGAAGAGATTTTGTTGTTACAAAATAAACTTAATTCTCTTGAATCTAGTTTGGGTGATAAAAGCACTTCTTTAGAAAAAGCTCTTTCGGATATAGCAAAACTATCAAATGCTGTTCAGATTGCTGAAGATAAATATGCTCATGAAATTGTATTGCATTCTAATGACATACAGGCTTTAGCTCAATTCAAACATCAAATATTAGAAGCAAATAAAAAAATAAACAATCTAGAATATTCAAAAACTGAATTAGAATGTTCTTTGAGGGAAAAGATAGAATCATGGAAACAATGCGAGAAAATGCTTATTAACGAAAATGCTGAAACGAAAGAACAACTTCAGGATTTGAATGAACAAAATAATATTTTGCACAATCAAATTCAAGCATTGAGTGCTAAATTAATTGCATTCAATACTTCTAGAGCTGCAGATATTTCTGCTGATATATCTATGTCTGATAGTATGATTCATAACATCTCTGAGTCTGATGAATCGAAATCTTCTGAGCAATTGCTTCAAATTATCAAATACTTAAGAAAAGAAAAGGATATATTGATGACGAAGTTCGAAATAATGCAAACTGAAAATCAACGTGTAAAATCACAGTTAGAATCGACAGAGACTCTGTTAGATGATGTGAAATTGACTTCGAAAGATAATCCATCCCAAATTGTATCCGAAAAACATTCTGGTGTCATAAGGAAAGTCGAGACTTTAAATGCTATGTCAGATTGCTTCGTCGACCTTCGAAAAGAAAGAGATACGTTACTCGCTAAAGTTAAGGAAGTGTCTGATAATTATAATAAACTGTCTGAAACTTTAATTCCTATTCAACAGAATAATTGTGAGCTTATTGCTAAAATAAATTTACTTCAAACTGAAAACGATAATCTGAATAAGGAAATAATACAATGGAAAAATAGAGCAAATGCTTTAATAGGAAAAGATGATTTGGAAAGTTCCGATGATTTGAAAAAGCTTCACAACGAACAAGAAAATCTTTTGAAGAAATTATCCGCTGAAAAAAGCAATGTAAAATCCCTTTCTGAAAATATTTCTAAACAAAAAATTGAAATGAACCAATTGAAGAATCAATTGGATAATGTTTCTAAGCAATATAATGTTGTAAACGAAAATCATAAAAAAACTTTGAACGAACTGGCAAATCTCAAAAAAGACTTGGATAAAACAAACCAAGAATTAGCAGAAGCAAAGTCCAATTTGTTAGAAAAAGTTACAGAAATTAGAGAAATGAACTTAAAGATGATCTCCAAAGATGAAATTATTGCTGATATCAGAAATAAAGAAGCTCAAGTACGAAAAATTGGAAAACGGTTTAAGACTAACTATGAAGAACTATTAAAAACAGTTGAAGAGGAAAAAAGGAAATCAGCTACTCTCATGTCTGAGGCTGTTGTAAAGTCTGAGAATCATTTAGAGACCTGTAAAGGTTTTGAGCAAAAAACAATAGATTTAGAACGAAGCCATGAAGAAAAATTGAATGATATAAAGACTCTAATTTCTTCTTATACCGATGAAAACAAATCGCTACAAAGAGAAATAGATTCTTTAAAATCTTCTAGTCACGAGAAGGAAGAAAAAATTAGAATTTGGCACAAACAAGCCAAAAGCAAAATGTTGGTGCTTACTGAAGCCAAAGACAATTTAATCAAAGAATTAAACGATACGAAAAGCAAACTGGAAGCATTCGAACAAAGCCAAGACGAGAACGACGCACGGTATTCGTTGCTGAAATCTCAGTACGATGGACGTTTAGCTAAATTAGAAAAAGAGAAATCTTTGACTTTACAAGAGAAACAAAACGAAATCGTGCAGCTCAATAAACAGATCGAATCTTTGATGCAAAAAATAAATCAAATGCAAAAGAAGCTAGACGGACATCAAACTCCAAAACCTTCAACTAGCAGCAACCAAGGAGAAAAGTGTACTAGCGAAACACCAACAGCAAATATCAAACCGATGGCAGGTGAGTTAAAGATCCAATTACACAAATTAATTTTTCAGACATTTTGAAAATTGAATTATGTTTTTGTTCATCAGGTGTAGTTTCACAAAGGGATCCTAACAGAAGAACGAGCGGGGAAACGCCGTTGGCTTCAATTCGTCCTATGGCATCTCATACTGGAGTTCGCACTGCTGCTGTGTTGCCGACTACTGCACAACTGCCTGCTTACTCTTTACCGCTTCAGGCTCCTCATACTACTGGTTAATAATTTTCTATTTTTAATTTTTCTTCTTTTGTCGATTTCAACGTTAATATTTTCATATATTTTGTAGGAAGTGGAAGTAGCGATATGTTATCGTCGCCCAGTAGCTCTCATGGTACAGAATATATGCCGAGCAGTTCGTCTACGAGCAATCGAGTGCATCCACAACATCCTCGTCATGTAACTTTACCACCTCCCGAATCCACTCAGGTAATTTTTGTTTTGTTTATATAATTAATCATTAATCGTTACTTATAATTTATAATGTGTAATTCTTTCTTTTAGGATATAGATA
Source organism: Hydropsyche tenuis (assembly GCA_009617725.1). Classification (NCBI taxonomy): domain Eukaryota; kingdom Metazoa; phylum Arthropoda; class Insecta; order Trichoptera; family Hydropsychidae; genus Hydropsyche; species Hydropsyche tenuis. The sequence goes on from VTON01000070.1 coordinate 738,248, forward strand.
CTGAAATAACTGTAGGAAGTGAAATTTCAAACGTAGGCAGCAACAATGCTGCTGTTCCTCAGTCTGTGTCTCCACAGGTTTTAATATTTTATTATTCAATTGAAATGATTGGTTTGAATATTGTTTTGAAACGAGCATTAAATATTTTCAGGTAGTCGCGCTTGTTTTACCTCGCATGGAAAACAATACTTCTGAAACGCAAACGTCACACCTTCATCAACAGGTATTATTTTATTTTATTTCTGATTTTCGTATGATTATAGTACATTTACCTTTTCTTTTATTGAAAGCAGGCATCGAGTTCGTCTAATAACAACTCAAGTTCAACTGTGACAACATCTCATGGACCAACAAGCGGCAATAGCGGAGTAGGGAATAAGAATGATTTACTTAGGGGATTTAAACGACCTCAGATCGTATCACCTCAGCAACAAAAAACTATTCTCAAAAGACCAAAAATTCAGGTTAATTTCTTCATTTATATTATATGAATAAAATTCCACTTTGATTGATAACTTTTTTCTTTTTCAGGCTTTCCATAGAGTAGCAGAAAATGAGGCAGATTATCAAATACCAACTTCTTCACAAAGAGATCAAGAAGATGAGATGATGAATTTCGGTGATTCTGAAGATGAAGATAATTATCAGGTATTTTTATTCACATTCCGTTTATGATTATATTTTGTAATTATTTAATTATCAATATAATTTTAAGGATCCAGTTTATGAAATCGATGACGATGAAAATGATTTAGATGATAAAGAAAGGTCGACTGCAGAAGTCGGAAATGCTACTGATTCGCACATGTCTGAAGAACAAGAAGCCACTGGAAGTAACAATGAAGTGGACATACCGGATGAATCTTCTCAGGTAATTTACTTGTCCCAAAAAATATTTATATATTATTTTGCTAATGATTACAATGAATAGTTTGAAATTGAAAACGTAATATATTTTATCATAGGAAGTACGAAGTTCTCACCGTGAAGATAATACAGTGAGATGTGATGAAGCTCTTGTTGAAGATCGAGAAAGCGCATTGGTAGCTCCAGCCCACGAACAACAAATTGAAACGATATCTAGTGGTTCTGGTTATTATCATACCCGTTTTTTTTCCTTATTAAATTATATCATATGTTGATGTACTGTTTTGTTTGAATATATTGTGATTAATTAGAGAAACTTAATTATAGGAATCGCTTCAGTATCTGCGGTTGGATCTTATGAAAATGCAGATGAAAGAATTATTCCAACTGCTCCTAATATTTTCGCACCACCAAGAAGCGATAAGTAAATATTGTTATTTTTTTTTCAAATTTCTATTTATAATATATTTTCGTAATAAATTTTTGATTTGATTGTTTGATAATCAATTTTTAGTGAAAGTGCAAATATAACTGCACGAAATGTAGAAGATCGTGCTTCGCCACTTATGTCCCGCAGTCATCCAACATCAGGTGATTTTATATTTATTTTTAATGCATATATTCATAATCGGTTATATTTTCATTGAGAATTTTTCTTTAAAACTAATATTTCAATAGAAATAACGTCAGAAGCTGAAGTAGGAGATAGTTCGTCCAGCGGCAATGTAGTAGACGACGAGTTACCTACTGTAAGTTCACAAAGTACATCTTCATCTTTTATACCACAAGTAAGATTATTTGATCGCATGAAAACAGAGAAAATATTGTATGTTAGTTAAATTTTAATAATACTCTGAAAATTTTAGGTCGAGGAGGGAAGAGAAGCTGAAGCTATTAGCACTGCAAATAATGCAGCAGCAAGAGGACCATGGAGAAGAGGAATAAAAAATTCGAGAGGTTCTAATTCACCGCAAATTAATCGTAACATTGATCAACATCAACGGCCATCTCCTATCGTTTGGAATTCAAATATGGGTATACAAATTAATATTTCATATTACTACTGTTATTTAACGTGTTTAAAATAACATTTTGATTATTGAACAGATGGAAATATGAGACGAGGTTCTTTTATGCCACAAAGAGGCTTGCAAAGAGGAACAAGACATGTGCTTAGGCGTCCAAATTACTTCAAGCGTTATTAAAGATTTTAATTTTTTATAATATATTCTAGCTGTGGACATACTGAAAATAGTTTTAACATTGACTCGTAGATGTATAAATGTAATTACAGCCTATTTTGTTTTTTTAAGATTGTTGGAAAATGAGGAAATTGTGCATAATGAATGTTTATTCATTTGCTACCATTTTATATTTGCGTGTTGGAAATATTCATAGAATTGTGATATAACTTTGCTATTGAATAAACTAATTTTAATTATATTATGTTATATTACTTATTCGTTTAAAGTGATAAAAACATTTTAGTCATGATAGAAACTTAGCGATTGGCATCATTTGAGAGGTTGAAAATAATAGAATTAATATATTTTGGAAACTAATTCAATGAGTACCATTATGTGTGTAAATAAACAGTAAAAATTTTATTTAATTTTTCAATTGAAAATTTTGAATACATTTTGCAACTATAATATAATAAGGCTTATTTGTTTTACATATCACTGATTATTTTGTTCATAGTTATAATTATTCTTCTTTAGTTATTTTGAATTATTTGCGTAATTGAAGCTTAATGATATGTTTCGATAAGAATATTAAATTACAACAAATATTTTGGTACTATGTATGTAAACATGTTTTGTTCTTAAATTTCAAAAAAGAATGAAATTTGACTGATTTGATTTTGAATTTCCTTTTCAGCGAAAAATTCAAAATTTTTAATAAAATTGAACTGAATTTCAATTAAATGTGTTTTAAATTCTTTTCACTTAATGATTTTACGCAAATTTTTTTGATAATCAAATCTTATAATGGTAAAAAATTCCTACATGAAACATTGATTTAAAAAACGTTATCAAATGTTTTATTACTATTGGGTAGAGATTTTTTCAAGTGATGACTAAGAGATTCGAGCATTTTCAATTTTTTCGCTGCTTCTTGAGCCTGTTTCATCATCGTAGAATCATCTTTATACTTTTGTTTTTCCACAAATTTCGCTGAATCTACATTTACGCAATCTAATTCTTTGACGTTTGCTTCATATTCGTTCTCTATGATCGTCATGAGCGACTCCATTTCAAAACTGATATTTTTAAATATGAGTCGATTGAAGATATCGTCTATGCAAATATTTAGCTTCAGGGATTTTTTAGAACATAGAGTCATGCGCAAGATCCCGTCTAGTATTACGTTTATTTTTTGTTTCAATTCTTGGGCTCGCATTTCTTCCCACTCGATTATATCCAAAACGTTTTTTAACAGTTGTTCAACATCATTGAATTCATAATGGACGGTATCTTTAATAACTTCTATATTCACTTTGATATTCTCGCAATTTTCACTGAGCGTTTCCGCATTCATCCAACTGGTTAAATTTTGCATTTCGATATTTTCCAGCAACATTTTCAGCTGTTGAGGTTCTGTGAAAGGTAATTGCGCTTCTTTATCGCCATCGATCTTATTTTTTAATTCTGTAATGAGAATGCGATATTTATTTGATTTTTTAATCACTGATTCTTCGTTTTGGTTAGTTTCGGGTTCCATATTTTTTATAGATTGCGGTAACCATAAAAGTGGTGAAATCTGATATACGAAAGTTTGGTAAATATTGGCATATTGACATTTTTCTGTAAGCGATTGTACTCTGGATTTTAGCATTCTATGCTGATTCTCTAGTTCTTTGCAAGTGTTTAATTTCATTTGAAAACTCGTAGTTTTTTCTTTGCTTTTTTGCAATATTTGCGTGGAGCTTTGATAGTCTTCGATCAAAAATTTTTCAAAGCTTTCGACGAATCTGTTATGTTTTTGACACATTATTTTGAAAAGGCGCATTTCTAACGCAAAGTTGTGTTTGATTTTTAAAATTTCGTCATTTATATATCCAGTTTTTAAATGTAAGAGCGAACACGTTTTCACTTCGTTCATATTACTTTTTGAATTCTCAGATGACACCATTTCATTATTTTGCACAATTGAATAAAAGTCGGGATCAATATCAGTTATAGATGAGAAAATTTCGATGTTTTGTAAAATAGTGTCGATTTTTGATTTTTTTTCTTGACAGCCTTTAAAGTATTCTTTAAATTTCAGCAAATTTTTTTTGTTGATCTTGAAATCATTATTCACGTTGAAGAATTCCATATATTCTCTGTACATGTTCTGGAATGATTTATTTCCACGATTTGACATTTTGAGGTTTTAGCAGCAAAATGATTGGATTCTTTTAATTTATATTTATAATTCAAACTCTAAATATTATTTGGATATTTTGACACAAATAAATGGATAAGTCTCGATTTATCCACAAGCTGTTACTAAGCGACCAAATTAATCATGATTGTAAGGGTTGGTTTCATCAAACAAACAGCTTTACTTTATTCTTTAGGATTTATTTTGAAACAAAATATTTATTACAAAATTGAATTTTTACAAATTAACTTAATCAAAATTATCAATATGACTAATTTTAACTTATATTTTATTTACAAATTTATTTTAAAGCATAGAAATTATGTTCGAAGTAAAAAAGAAAATTATGTAAATGAAGCTTCCAAATTTCTTACTGCTTCATTTGCTTCAGTATTTTCAAAGTTTTCATTATCGTTTCCAGGCCTATTTATCGACATATCACCTACAAACACATTCAAATAATTATATATTTATAATACATACAGCGAAAACAATAAATTCAACAGAAAAAGAAAATTACTAGAAATTTGACTTTGATGAGAAGACAATTGGGCAGTGAGATCTGCATGCGTGTTTTCCATCACCCCTTGAGAGTTGTTAGCGTTAAATGAGAATCGGTCAGGTCCAACATTTTCTACTACGGGTGATCTCACTGCTTCTCCAAAACTATATGCAAAAATAATTTCTACTGAACATTCACACAACGACAATAATGATAATAAAAAAAATTCAATTACCCATCGTTTCTATTTGGCACATAAAGGGTAGGAGTCGATGGAACAATACTATCGTCACCTTCTTCGTAGCTTCCGCTGGGGGCGTTTGTGTTAATCCCGCTACTAGCAGGTCGAAGAGTCAAAAATGAATTTCTAGGTAAGTTTTCTGAAAAATGAATTAATCGATCGTAATGAATTTAAAAAAATCATTTGTTGAATAATATAATAATCAGTTTTTGATAAAACCTGAATTCGATGAAAGCATTTGTATTTGGTCACTGGAAGATTGTAGCATGGTAGAAGATTCACCGTGCGATGATAAAGCAGCTGTGTCTTTTCCATCATCGCTATTCTATAAATTAAACTTATTTTGAAAATAAAGTCCAAGACATAAGAAAATACACATAATAAATTAGTTTTACTTCATTATCAGATGCATCATCGACATATTCCACGGCACTTGCATCAGTCTTTTCACAAATAGAATTAGCAGCCGCTTCAGTTTCATTTTCCATTTCTTCTTCGCTTTGAGCACCAGATTCGTTTTGTTCATCTATTTCTTCGGCATCTGCCATTTCATCTTCTTCTCCTTCGCCGATGACTTCTTCGATAATTTCCTCATCTTCATCTCTTATTTCATTATCATCATCTTCGTCCTCATCTTCATTATCTTCCTCTTCTTCATCATCATCATCGTCGTCGTCGTCTTCTTCTTCGTCTTCATCGTCTTCCTCCTCCTCCTCATCTTCGTCATCTTCCATTTCATCTTCCATATACAAGTTGGATTCCTATAAATTATATGTTTTAAATATGAGTTAATATAAAAATTTGAATTACAAAACTGTCGTTTCGCTTATTTACTTCATAATCATTTTCTTCATCATCAGAATCGACAACGATGACACTATCGTCTTCTTGATCTTTTTGCGATGACGTAGGAACTTGATATTCAGCTTCACATTCACTTGATTCCTAAATATTCACATTTTAGTATTTCAATGTACAAAAGGAAAATGTACTAAAAACTAAAATTTATTACTTGTATTTTTGCACGTTTCGAATCAGGCTTTTCGTCGATGAAATCACTGCGTGAACGCTTCTGCGTAGAATTATTTTCTCTCAGATTTTCATTAGATGGTTCAATAGGATTTGAAAAAGATGTTGTGACTGTAGAACTAGATCCATTGTTCGATGACGTAAGCTAAAACATAAATTTTATAATTAGTATAAATAAGATAAGAGCGATATACACCAAATAAAAATATACCTGTACAGTTCCATCATTAGATGTTTCCATTCGAGGCGATACAAGAGCGACAGTCTGAAATAACAAAAAAAAAATTAAAAGTTTGTCGATCGTAATACTTTGTTTACATAAAAAAAGCATTTATAAAACAAACGATAACGGCAACCAAGAAAAACGAAATTACACCAAATGTTCTTTTTACCTGTTGACTTCCAGGCATATTGCTAAGAGAAGTTGCAGATACATTTGCATGGACAACAGATTCACTTTTTATATTAGAATCTGTTTCCGTGTCCTTCAAGAAGCATAATCAAAAAACGATTCATCAATGTATTGCAACTAGTCAATTCAATTTATATTATCAAGAAGATAAACTCATAAATACAAGTTTATACAATTTTAAGGTAATTTTAACATTGCACAGTAATCAAAAAATGGATATTATAATAAGATAATTAATAGAAAACTGTATAGAAATAATCCCATAAATTTAAATTGTTTGAATTGAAAATAATTATAAAAAAATTATACTTGAGTAGATTCAGGTGGTGAAGCATGCGTCTGTTGGCTGCTCTGAGTATGCGGAAGATGTAGACGATTGGCCGTCGAAGAACTGGCGGGTAGATATTCAGTTCCATGAGAACTGCTCGGTGAAGATGAAATAGTATCCCCGATCAATGCGCCTGTTGCCAAAAAATTAATGAAACGGAACACAAAGTCATAAAAATAATCAACAAAAACACGAGAATTATACTTGGCGTATGTGGAGTTTGAAGAGAGCTGACAGTGGTAGGTAAAACTGCTGCCGTACGAACTGCAGGTATCGAAGTCATAGGTTTGATAGACGCTAAAGGAGTTTCAGAACCCAAGCGTCTGCCTCCTACTGATGTTTGAGATCCTAAAAATAAATTATAAGAACAAGTTCAAACAAGTCTATTATCGGATTGATTAGGTTTTTTTCACTTACCAGCCATCGGTTTAATGTTAGCAGTTGGAGGTTCAGTTCCAGATTTTTCTGCTTGGTTAGAGCTTGTCGAAGGCTTTGAAGATTGAATGTCAATCTGTTTTTGCATTTGAGTAATTTTCTGAGATAGATTTTCAATCTGTTTATTCAATTGAGCAGCTTCAGTCTGTTGCGATTGCTGTAATTGATTTTTCTCTTTTTCTAATTTGAGAAGACGACCTTCGTACTGAGATTTCAAAGCAGCCAATCTTACATCATACTCATCTTTATTTTGTTCGAAATTTTCAAGTTTAGCTTTGACATCGTTTAATTCCTTCGATAAACTTTCTTTTGATTCAGCTAGTTGCGATATTTTAGTTTGAGCTTGCTTCATAGCAATTTTAGCTCTTTCTTCTGAATTTTCATTTCTACTTTTTAATGATTGGATTTCTTTATGCAAAGTAGTATTTTCTTCTAAAGAAGACGAAACTTGAGCTTCTAATTCAGCAGTTTTCACAGAGTTAGATTTTTCCAGTTCCACCACCTTTTGCTCCAATTCCTTCTGGATATCTGAGGAATTTTGAGAAACTGGAGTTTCTGTGACGATAGCTTCAGCTTTCTTTTTATCTTCTTCAACTGTTTTGGATAAGGTCTCATATTGCGTTTTGTATAATTTTGCGATTTTTCGCAACTGAATTTCTTTATTACGAGCTTCTGTTATAATTGCAGTGCTCGATGTGAGATTTTCGTTCAACTGAAGATTTTCATCCGCTTTTTCTTTGATTGCGGATCTTGCTTCATTCAAATCGGTAGACAATTGATTAATATTAGTTTTTAATTCTTCACATTGTTTTCTACTTTCTTCGGTAAGATTTCCTAATTGAGTATTTAGAGAATTTACTTGTTCTTCCAATTTGTTCTTTTCTAATTTAAACAACATAGCTTCTTCTCGTATTTTCCTGACATTTTCTTTTTCAGATGTCAACATTTTAGCAAGTGTCTCACGTTCATTTTGGAGTCGTTTCCAATCTTCAGGATTTGTTTTATTAGTTTTTTCTAATAAAGAAGAAACTCTTGACTTCCATCTGGTGCATTCATTTTGTATACAATTCTTTTCAGTTACAATGCTATTGATTCTCTTCGATAAATCGTCATTATTTTTCTGAAGAACTTGGGTTTTTTCTTCCAATTCTTTCAATTTTTCAGTCAATTTTTTGATATTATTTAAATTCTTATCTCTTTCTTCTCTCAATAAAGTATTACTCATAGATATAGTATTCAAAGTTTCTAATTGATTAACCATTTCAAAGTGCAGCGAAGCATTCGAACTATTTTGGAAGTCGTCATTAGATTTCGTTTGTGATTTTTTCATTTCATTCAAACTAGCTTGAACAGAATCCAATTCTGATCTGATTTTCAAATTCTCGTCACGCATTGAATCAAATTTACGCCCATGTAAGTCTCTGTCTTTTCTGAGATATTTGATGATTTGTAACAAATGAGATTTCGATTCACTTTCCAAAGTCGTATCCGCATCACTACCAACTGAGACGTTCAAATTTTTACTTTGGTTCAAAATTTGTTGAGTATTGAACGATTCAAACTGATCATGAAGAAGAGAATTTTGATGTCTCAGTTCAGTAACTTGTTCTTGTAACTGATCTTTCTCCAATTGGATTGCGTTAATATTATTTTCACAAGTTAGTTTAAATTCATTAAGTTGATCCTCATATTGAACTTTTTCACAACTCAAGCTGGTTATTCTTTGATTAAGTTCAATTATTTTATTTTGCAGTTCGGACTTTTGTTGAACCAAATCAGAATTCGAAACAGTGAAATAAGAATTTTGATCTTCTAATGATTTCATTTGATTATTTAGTTGGATTAGTTCAGTTTGGACTTTTTCCAATGATCCAGTTTTTTCGAGTAATTGTTCCGATAAAGATTTGATAGTTTCCTCAGCATTAGAGATTTCACTATTCAGCTCCCCGTGATTAGTATTCTGTAATGAAAGCTCAGCTTCTAATTCTGAACATTTTTCTTTTAATGTCTCAATAGTTCCTTCATATCCTGTAAGCTTAAATTCAGATTCTTTTCGATATTCTGAAAACTTGTCATTGATTGCTTTCAATTCTTCTTCTGCATGTTCAGATATGTAAGTGAATTGTTTCATGTATTCCTTATTATTCGATAATTGTTTAGAGAGTGAATCGATCTCAGCTTTTTTCTCGCCTAATTCAATTTGCAACGATTTCATCTGTTCCTTCAACTGGCCATACTCTCCGGAAGACAACACTTCTTTCAATTCCTCAATAGTTTTTGTTTTGATCTCAACTTCTTCTCGTAGCACCATTACTTCTAATTTGGATTTTTCATATTCCGACGATCTCTCTAATGTATTAGTTTTGTTGATTCCATCTTCTCTATCTTGAAGTTTACGTCTCAACAAAGAACATTCTCTGGCGAATTCTTCGAGTTTATTTTCTAGGTTTGATTTGTCAACAATTTGTTTCTTTTCTATCATGTTTTTAATGACTTCGAAATTAGTAATTAATGCCGATTGATTATGAAGTTCTTCACTGAGTTTATCTTTTTCATTTAATAATTTATTTTTAAGTTCTCGAAGCATTTTACATTCTTTTTGTAAGTTTCCAATAGCGGTGTCGTTTTGAGTTAATTTACTTTCATAATTAATAATCTTTTCTTGTAAGAATTTAGTGGTCGATTCAGATTCTGCTATTCTAACATTGCACCTTTCCACATTACTTTCAAGATTTGAAATAATTTTTTTGCACGAAGCTAGATTTCCTAAAAGAATCTTATTTTTTTCGTTACTAGCTTCTGCACTGCAATGACATTTTCTATATTTTTCATTCAAATCGAAAACTTCTTTTTCTAGTTTATCAACCTTTGTCAACAATAATTTTTCTTTAGAGTCAGATAAATTTTCATATACTTTACGATCTTGCTTTTCTTGTTCAAATTGTTTCTTAGTTTCTTCCAACTGTTGTTCCAAGATTTTGATTTCTTTCAACGTTTTTAACACTTTTATTTTTCAATGTTTCATTTTTGTCTCTATTAGATTCATTTAAACGGTCATCGACTGCATCTTCATCGTCATCGTCCATAAACTCTAAATCTTGATTGCTGCCCTTTTTGTTATGATAAAGCTTTTTATACATGTTACGTTGATGAATCAAACTATTGATGGTTTTAGTTTGTCGATCATTAGTGCTGGATAAATCGTTGACTTTATCGGTTAGCATTTCTAATTTTGCTTGATACTCTCCTGAATCAATCTGATCCTTTATTTCATCCATTTCTTCTTGTTTATCGCACAAGTCTCTTATGAGTTTTAAAAGCTTTTGGTTGTTGGTTTGCAATTCCTGAATGTCGCTGAAAGTAACCAAATTTCTAGATATGATTTGGAACGAACTATGTTCAGAAGAACTAGTAGTACTCGTAGAAACATCTTTATCTCCGAAAAGATTCCCGCCGCGGCTTATTTCAATTTCCTTCAAAAGGAAACAAACTTGTTGTCCCAAGTCGTTTAATTCTTGTTTGAGTTTTTTATTTTCTTTTTCGAAATGGAGATTTAATTTTAAACATTCTGCGTAGTCGTCCTTTAATCGATTGTATTCTAATTCGACTGATTCTAACCGTTGTCCGATTTCCAAATTTTTATCGTAATTTTCTTCATTTTGAACCATCTGTTCTTTGATGAAAGGAGCATTTTCTTCAATATCTTTAACTATTGTAGCGAGAACTTCGTGTAAATGTGCATTTTCACTGTTCTTTTTATCCAACTCGTCTGATACACTCACTAATTGATCATAAATTTGTACAATCGACATTCCTGATTTTACAAACTCACGCACTACCGAAGCAGTTGGAGATAATTTTTTCAACGTCGATATGAATTTCTCAGACTTTTTCATTTCAAGATCTTTTTTGGAATTTTCTAAATCTTCTCGAAGGGAACTGATCAGATTATTCTTCTGTTTGAGAATCGCATCGTGATCTATTTCCATTTTGATATTTTTCGATTCCAACTCCCCATATTTTTCCACGGCTTCGTTCACAAGCATTTTCAATTCGTTTATACCGTTCACCAATTCTTCGCACTTGGCGTCGGAATCTTCCCTCATGCTTTTGTACAAATCAGCAATTTTAGTCTCGGCGGTCAATTTCTTCCTCAAATCATCACAAATCTTATTTTCAATATCTCGCTGCTCGTCTAACTTACGATTGAGATTTTCAATCTCCGATATCAGTTTCAATCTTTGATCTCTTAAATGTTTTACATCGTTATCGGCTATATTGAGTTCTTCGGTTTTCGAAGCCAATTGAATTTCGAGGGAAGAAATTTTCGAAAATTTATCTATCCTCATGGTTTCCAATGCTATATTTTTGCTGTTCAGTTCTTCGGTCAGATTTTGTATTCTCTCGTTGAGAATCGTCTTCTCTTGCTCCATTAATTCTTCCCTGTACTGTAACGAAATTTCTTTTATCTTGAGCTGTTCATTCTTAGTTATGATCTCGCAGTTCGATTCGATAGTGTTGTTGAGTTGTTGCGAAGTTTTCAAATGCAGATCTTTCATGTAACTCATTTCGCAGTTCAATCTCGCGATCATGCTCATGAGAGTGTTGCGCTCGTTGACCGTGTCGTCTCTTTGCTGACGAAAAGATTCATAATTCTCTTTATCTTTTAAACGTTGCAATTCGTAGGATTGTAATTTATCTGTCAAGTTTTGAATTTTTAGTTTCATACTGTCGACGGTGTCTTCTGACTCTACGGGCGATGGTACAGAATCGGCTTACTACGATTTCAGTTTGTTGCAGATCAGGTTCGGGAGGGATTTCTGTGGATGCAAAGTGAAAATATTATAGATACAAATAAAAATAATTAGAAAATTGATTAATATTAATATATGGATGTTCCTATTAATGTGACAAAAACGTGTGGACACATTGTTTTCATTTAAATAAGTGTATATTTGTAAAAATATTTGTAATATAAGGAGTTATGAGGTCGAGGATTGAAATATGTTGATTTTAACTGACTGTTTAACTCGAGAGATGAATGACCCGATCAGTGGATAGACTGTCATTTGTTTGTTGTACGATGTTTACTCAAACGCACATATAAGCGATACGTCAAAATATCGAAACTTTGATCTTGTTTTTAATTAAATTGGCTAGATAGTGCGCTTTTGTACTTTACAATATCAATACAATAAAGGAAATCTATTTAAAAAAAAATATTTCATTGAGAAATTCGTTCCGAACCTGAAAGCTTCTCCTTGTGAGACCATTAAACCTTCCCGATGTACTGAGACCGAATACACCTACCTGAAGTACTAAAACAAAATACACCTACCCGAAGTACTAAAACAAAATACACCTACCCGAAATACTGAAACAAAATACACCTACCTAAAGTACTTGGGCCAAATAACCTACTAGCCTACCCAAAGTACTGAAACAAAATACACCTATCCGAAGTACTGAAACAAAATACACTTACCCAAAGTACAGAAACAAAATACACCTACCCGAAGCACTCGGACCAAACAAACCCACCTGAAATATCAGCGACCGGTTCTTCTACAAACGACGGCTCGACCGATTCTTCGACTTCCGCCACAAGAACCGCCTCGACCACTTCTTCCACCAGCACTCCATCGTCCGTCTCCAAAGGTTCGGGGACCTCCAGCCCCTCCGGAGTCTCGGTGACAGTCTCAGTCTCGGTCTCAGTCTCGGTCTCGGTCTCGGCGTTGTGCTGTTCGGGTTGGGGCTCGGGCTCCTCCACGATCTCGAGCCGGGGCTGGTCGTCGTCGTCGTCCACCTCCATTTCCGTTCTTGCATCGGACGGGGGGCTGAGCCCCGCTTCTTCGGGCTCCATTTCGAAGGCTCGACGGCAGTCGGCCACTTTGCGCGCTTCCGTACAAATACAAATGACAGCAGCTAGCCGGTTTGGCCGTAACGTGTCGATTCGAAAACATGATCGATCATTATCATTTTCACTTTTTTTTTAATTTAAAATCTGTTGTACGACACTAGAAAACATCGACGGGAGGGTGTTGGCCCCCGGATTTAAGCGAACAGGTGGCCAGAAGCTAACTCACACGAAGCAAACGCACACGAAGTAAACTCACACGAAGCAAGCTCACATGCTTTCGAAAATTTTCAAATTTTCAAATTAAAGTGAAAAACTTTAACACGAAACTGAAAGCACCAAAATGCGTTTTTGTGTTAAAAGAATTTCACGTTACACGTAATAGTATACGTCCATAATATTTTATCAGTACCAAAGTAATATTTCTTGTTAAGTGTACGAAAATTTTCGAAAGCATGTGAGCTTGCTTCGTGTGAGCTAGCTTCCTGTGAGCTTGCCTCGTTTGAGCTTGCTTCCTGTGAGTTTACTTCGTGTGCGTTTGCTTCGTGTGCGTTAGCTTCCCCCAACCAAGCGAACATGATCTAAGCGCACATGATCCAAGCGTACATGATCCAAGCGCACTTGATCCAAGCGCACATGTTCTCTCGAAATTTTGAAATTCATGTGGAAAACGTTTAACACGAAACTGAAAGGATCAAAATATCTTTTTTGGGTTAAATGTTAACGTTATAGTATACGAACACAGTATTTTTTAAGTACCAAAGTATAATACTATTTCTTGTTAACCGATTTTTGATTTATGAATTTTTGATGATGTTAAATTAAAATTGATACATAGGTAGTGTCCGATTCGTAGAAATTTTCGTTATTAGAATCCTAATATTGTTTTTTTTTGTATTTTATGAAAATTTCGTTGTGTTAAAAATATTTATATTTATTCAAATAGGTATATATCGGTTATTAAAGAAGTTCGCGTTATCATATATATCATATTTATCATAAAATGCTAGTAATAGATAAATCATCATCATTGTCGACCGGTTTAGTGCCCACTGCAGGACAAGGTCTCCCCATCAAATATTGGGGGTCTAGGCTATATACCTTATCCGAGAGCCAACCTCGTAGCGATAAGGGACATGTACCATAAGATCCAATCCGCCCATGCCAACGGAAGAGGTTCTCAGACCCACGGTACGCAAGCCTATGTGCTAGTCTTTGTGGTCGCTGACTCTCCACTAAGCAAATCGCAATGATCAAAGGGCAGACGAGGTAAAGACTGAGCAGACTGCGTCCTCGCTGACCACTTTGCGATCGCAATGACCACCAGTTTGTCAAACGAGGCAAGACCGTTGGTCCTTTGGCTTCGACCTCCGTAAAAACACGTCATCGGTCTACGCCATTACCAAAGAAAGATTTTAACTAGGTGAACATGCAGTGTATTCTAATTGTACGACAAAGTTTTAGTCTTACCAAACACCCCACCAAATGCATTACTGCGTTCTGTTCGTAAAAGAGTTAGTTGATATTAGACGGTGAGTAGGGTTAGTAAATAGTTAGTAATAAGATAGAATAAGTTATAATTTAACTATTATATTCTAAAAAATTTCAACTTTGATCGTACGCTACTTGTTATTTAGTCATTGAATGACGTTTATAATGTATGTTAGTTGAAATTAGATAGTTATTTAAATTAAAAAATCGTAGTTAACTATGATTATGAACAGATTTACAAGTTAGTTAGTTAATTGGATAGCAAGCATGTTAGTTTGAGACTAGTATTATCCCTTATTTTGTAGTAAAATTAAGAAGAATTAATTATTTACAGTAGGGCGATGGATTCTAATAGGAATTTCTTGAGGTTCAAAAACGTTTAATTAAATGATTCTGTTATACGATATATATTTTCCTATTGTGGAATTTGGATATGTTCGAAGAGGTTATAAGTAAATCAGGAAACTAGGACTTAGTAGAGGGAATCTAATAACCGGTAGTTTGATTGAGCGGCCAGCAGTAGCAGCTTGTGAAAATTTGTATTAAATTAGAATCGCGCACGCAGTTTGAAATTTCGGGCGCTCCGCCTTAGCGGGCGGGCGGGATCGCGGGATCCGCGGATCGGCGGACGCACGATCGGGCACCTTAGCAGCGCTGTGCCGTCGTTTGGCGGCAGTTAATTTTACTGATAATGAGACTCGGGCACGAACAAAAATGGAACAATTAATGAGATTAATTTAAATTCAGTTGAGCACAGAAAAGAAAATGAAAAGATTGAATTAATTGTTACCGTCTTTCGAAGGTCGTGTTGTTTCTGGCACTTTAAAATTTTTTCACCCGCGAAACGAGATATAAGCACTTCGATTAAGATCGTGTCAATTTAAATACGCGCACAAAACAAACCAGATATAATGGAATATCCAAGTTATACGTGCGTAAATAAAAGATTGTTTTACAGGCGTTGGGGAAAAATGGCGTTATAAAAAAAAAGGTTTTAGTTAAGTGTTTCTATGGAATGAAAAGGTCTGCACAGATGTTAAAAACACATGCGGATGGATAGAATCGTAGATTTAGAAACTAAACGAGTAAGTTAGATCGAGCGTTATACTTTAAATTGATATCACGAATATTTTTTGAACGGAGGTTGTGGTTGACAAAATAATCGCGGGAAACGAGTAACGATCCACAATGCAAACGAATATGTAATAATGCGTTCCTGAAGGCGACTGACTCAATGTGGGCGTATTTGTCGGGGGTTTTTTTTTTTTTTTGAAAGATTGAGGAGAGAGAAGGTCGATTTAAACGTGTTCTTCTCTCTTTCTATTTCGAAGGAATTAATGTGCGTGAATTTTAGGCGCGAAAGGGCGTACTGATAAAGAAAAAAAAAAAATGGAACAATTAATGTGATTAATTTAAATTCAGTTGAGCACAGAAAAGAAAATGAAAAAGATTGAATTGAATTGTTACCGTCTTTCGAAGGTCGTGTTGTTTCTGGCAATGTAAAATCAATTTTCACCCGCGAACGAGATATAAGCACTTCGATTAAGATCGTGTCAATTTAAATACGCGCACAAAACAAACCAGATATAATGGAATATGACACAAGTTATACGTGCGTAAATTAAAGATTGTTTTACAGGCGTATAGATAAATACTTCAAGAAAAATTATTCTTAATATCAATCGATAACGACTTTTATCTGTAAAAAAAAGACGGTTGTTAAGAAATTTTGGTCAAATTTATCGAATTATTGATACTCAATGAAAAAGACCAATCGTTTATGCCATTGCACAAACTTTAAATTGGTTTATAAAATGCAAATTTATTCGAAACAGCAGTTAGAAAAAAATATTTTTATTAAAATGAAAGATTGTAATCAATAAATAAGTATTTTTTAAATATTTCGCAATGTTTGTTATTTTAGACACCCTATGCGATAAGAAATTTGATAGATTTTTTCTATTTGCCAAGTTGGGTTAGTACTCTTTTAGCTGTATTGATATCACTTGTGTTTTCAAAGTCAAAAAACTGTCCTTTTCGGATACTTTTCGTCTGTAGATTGTGCAAAAAAAATCGTAAGTTTTTTATGTTAGTTTTCCATATATTCAAAAAGTTCTCAGAAAATGTGTATAAAAAAGTAGCAAATGGACTTTGACTCTATTCAAGCCTGTAAGACTCAAATTTTCAATATATCATATGTATGTTTAAATGTACAGTGAAACCCAGTTTTTACGTGACCCGAACACCCGTGACGTTTTTCCACTATTTGCGTTAAATTTCTGCAACCCCGTTTCATTTTATTACATTTAATATCCAATCTTACGTTATCGTTTCTCACAATTTACGTCTAAAATATTATATTTTAAATTTAATTAATTTTATAAAAATATTAAATTTAATTCGCGGCTATTGACAATTTTTGTTCAAACGAATTGGTTATTCTTAATTCGTAATTCTTCTGTTCTTTTTATTTATTTATTTTTTTACCCCCAATTAAACGAATTTGTGATCTTACCATTAATGTGATAGTAACGAAAATCCAAATCCATTTATATCAATAAAAGAGCTTATATGAATTAAAAATATGTGCTAAATGTGTGATCTATTTTCAATAAAAAAAAACCATTTTCGACTATTTTTTCTGAAATATTTGAAACTCTCAATCTACGTTGTCCCTCCAATCATGATTTTTTTGGTCGATCCTTTCAAAAACGTAAGAAACTAACAATAAGTCATATTGTATATCTAATAATATTTTGAAAAAATATACATATACTTTTATTAGCACTAGTTTTTCAACTTGAATTTTCAAATAATGTAGTTAAACTATTATATCTAAACGTAAAAATGGGGGAGGGGGAAGGATTGAAAAGGCTTCATGAGTGGAATAGCATCTGGTCTAGTTGGGATACTTGAAAGGGTTTCTATTCATCTAAATGCGGCCCTCGGTGTACAAAGTCTTTACTAAAGACTTAGTTCATAGCCCCTTCTCACAAAATATTGAGAGTTTTTAACTGTTCTGAAATGATGTGTTTCTGATGATGTGTGTTAGATATGCGCATGAAGTATTTGATTTCAGGTCACACTCAAAAAAATGAAATTTGGATTAAAAAAAACTAAAGATGACACGTTAGATTGAAATTGCTACGTATTATATTATCCAAATCGTAGAAATGTTCGTTATTTGAATCGCGATTTCGTTTCTTAGTTTATTACATAATTTAAGTGTATTAAAAATGTACTTATCACGTTCAAAGTGCATATCGAATATTCCAGAAGCTTACTCTACTGATAAAATGCTAGTATTAGATAAGTACTCTGGCAAAATTGATTCGACGATAAGATACTTTTATCAGTAAAATACGCGATTTTTATGTAATTTTAGACACTATTTTCAAATTATTGGTATATGATGAAATTAAGAGGAATCATATGTGCCATTTTAAAATAACCAATTTGAAAAATGGTTTTTGTCAATATAACTGAAACAATGTAAATTCGCCCCACACTCCACTGACGTTCAATATAAATCTGTTATTTTGCAATTTTCGATAATATGATTATTTAAATGAATCAATTTGCATTCTGCGATGTTCCACTATCTAAACGATTGGTCAAACATGATTTAGTTTGT